>SMJT01000026.1:1548022-2043022 GCA_004349715.1 Crucihimalaya himalaica | reverse complement strand
GAGTGCTGGAGTGCTGGTTTGGGTAGTTTTTGGTGTATATTAATCGGGGTTTAATGGCTTCTGTGTCTGTTTTTGTGTGCCATCGGTTTAATTACTCCTTTTTTGGTTGAACCAATGATTTAGTTAACCGGCTAAAAAATATTTAAGTGTTAAACCTGATTTCTGTTAAAGTTTAATTATTTCTGTTACTATTTATTAACGTCCGTTTAGGTGTAGTAACGTCTGTTACCCAAAATCGTTAAAGTCAATAAAATGTGGTCACAGATCGTTTTAAAATTTAAAATGGGGTTTAAACTCGACATTAAACTAATAATGTGGCTAAACAATGAGTTTCAAAAACTGTGTGTATACAGACATAGCTCAAAATTTCCGGAGGTTATACCCCGACGACCCGTACATACGCATAATACATAGCAAGTACGACTGTACATCCACCTGTTTTTTTATGTTTTGAATTGAATGTAAAATTTATTCCAACCAAAAAAACATTTTTTTTATCAAATGTTTTGAAAAAATTTAACGAATTTTGATAATTAAACCTACTTATATACTCCTTGATACGAACAAAAACTAAAGAGCTTCATGTATTTACGATATTTAAGGTAACAAATAGAAGAGACGCGGTTTCCAACTTTTTTGTCAATGAATTTGACGAGTTGGGAGGAAGATATCGTACTAAAAACAGAGTTGTTCGACCAAGATTTATATCCGAGATGAGAAGAAGCATGTGATGCCAATTTGTGGTGAATCGACTTTTGAGTAATCCTTTCGCCAACTTTGGCCAGATCTCAGCTGAAAACTTGCCGGAGAAAACATGATGCAGTAGAATCACAATTTCTCAAATGTAATTGAATCACATAACAATCAAATCGACGTTCATAAAACGCATACTCGACTTTTCATATGTTAGAGCTCCAATGGAAGAAATCTCCAACTACAATGAGGAATCACACACATGAATTACATTAAGAAACCAAGTAGTGGTGGTCTAGTGGTTTCCACTTGAGGAGAAGTTAGTCAACTGTTATCTCGAGTGACTCAACATGCCATCGTTGCCACGGTGACGTAGTTTTGGAAATATCGATGTCGACCCGAGATAATGGTTGACTAACTTTTGTCAAGGTCAATTTGATATAGACACCGAGATTAAAGTTCATATAGGTTATTTGAATTTTTGGGTCGTTCGTATTGAAATAAGCACGGTGACTTTGTTCGTTTATAAAAATGCACGATGGAAAAGTACAGTTTGAAATAGGCCCTAAACCCATGCCATGTCATTGCCACGGTGGCATGCTGAGTCGTCCGAGATAACGGTTGACTAACTTCTGTCAAGGTCAATTTTGATATAGGCACCGAAATTAAAATTCATATAGGTTATTTGAATTTTTGGGCCGTTCGTATTGAAATAAGCACGGTGTCTTTGTTCGTTTATAAAAACACAGGGAAATCGGTCAATTTCCCCATAAACAAAACACCCCTAACATTTTGCTTCGTGCCTAAAATCACATGAACTAACATTAATTTTGAAATTCATACATGAACAAAACAAATCCGGCTCAAACCCACAAATCGCTAAACGGTGTTACTCTTCCGTTAAGTGCGTGCTGACTAGGACGCCACTTCATGAGTGACTAGGATGTCACATCATCAAATCGATCTGACTAGGCGTCACGTCATCAGTCTATAAAAAAAATCGAAAAAATCAATTTTTTTAAAAAATCATATGAAAATATTAAAATTAGAACTAGTATTTAAAAAATTATATTTTCTAAAACAAATCCAAAAACTTCCAAAAATATCTATAATATTTCAAAAATATTTTAAAAAAAATCTAGAAAAAATCTAAAATTATAAAAAAATATTAAAATATTAAAAACTAAAAATTTATAATTTAAAAAAATATTAAAATTTATGAGAAAGAATTTGGAGTATGGATAAACTTCATGGATGATTTTCCATCTAGCTTCCTACAATAGTCATGTATATGTGTGAATTTCCTCTTCATAATGATAATTCATTCAACAAAACATGGGTTAATTGATCATGATTAACCGTTAAACTAAGTAATATTTTCAGATTAACGGTTGAGATTACCCTTTTTCCGAGTGACCCACAATTGGTCATTAAAACTTACTAGAATAGTCGGTTAGATAAGGTTTCACAATTGGTCACCAAACTTTCCACGTTAAAGATTTATTGTGGGAGTAAAAAATCGTCGAAGTTTAAAATGGAAGTGGTTGCCACCTTTTAAGATCAAATCTAGTAGCATTTTACTATATCACGGCAATATCAAGGCAATATAATCATTATCCCCTATGAATATGCAAATACAATGTTAAATGCTATTAGACTCGATCTTAAAGGTGCAAATACATATGTTTTCTATTTTTTAAAATAAGTTTTGAAATATCATAGATTTTTTTGGTTCAAAAATAATAATTTTTGATATTTAGTTTAACAGTTCAAAAAATTATTAAAATTCTTTCTTATAAATTAATATATTTTTTTAAATTATAAATTTTTATTTTTAATATTTTTAATATTTTTAATAATTGTTTTAGGAGTTTAGATTTTTTCTGGATTTTAAAAATATTTTTGAAATATTATATTTTTTTTGGAAGTTTTTAGATTTGTTTTAGAAAATATATATTTTTTTAATATTAGTTCTAATTTTAATATTTTCATATGTTTTTTAAAAAAAAATAAATTTTTTCGATTTTTTTTATAGACTGATGACATGGCGCCTAATCAGATTGATCTGATGATCTGACATCCTAGTCACTCATGACGTGGCGTCCTAGTCAGCATGCACTTAACGGAAGAGTAACACCGTTTAACGATTTGTGGGTTTGGGCCGGATTTGTTTTGTTCATATATGAATTTCAAAATTAATGTTAGTTCATATAGTTTTAGGCACGTAGCAAAGTATTGGGGGTGTTTTCACCAAAGCAACTAAGTTCCTGGGGGAATTGACATTTTTTCCTAAAAACACACGATAGAAAAAGTACAGTTTGAAATAGGCCTTTTATCTACGTAAAGGTTGACAAACAAAAAAATCTTTCTACCTAAAAAAAAAAACAAATCAATGGGACTTGAATGATATGAGTTTTTCAAGTTTTAAAAACGTGATTCTACTGAATACATACTATTTACAAAATTTTGCGCGTGGAAAAATAACAAGTGATTTTCTAATATATTCTACACGTTTTAAAATTATAACTAATTTAAAGAAACTATAATCATATACTAAAAGTGGTTTTTTCATCGCTTTAAAAAATATGTTCAATTAAGACAATTGTCTTTGACATATCTCAATCCTAATAACCAATGTATCATGTACTCCTCGTCCAACAACAAGGAGGATGTCTTCCACAGCTAAATTGAACTTTGTTCGCAAAATAATTGCCTTTTGATTGGGTCATGGGACCGTGGGTATCTTGGGGTGGCTTAGCAGTGGAAGAAATCCAAAAACTTAGTAGTGGAAGACATCCTCTAAGCCACTTAATTTTCGACAATTTTTTGACAAAATCTAATATGTGACCAACAATTGTCGACTACTAGTTTTTGGTCAAACATGGGATAAGAGTGACCATTTTTGACCAATTTATAACCTAATTAGTTATCGAAAATATACTGTTTTTTTGCGGTGTAAAGAATGAGAATAACCTTTTTTATGAGATACCTCTTCTTTTATTCTTTAAAAAACTTGTTTACATCACACCAAAAGCCTTTACAGATCTATTTCTTTCAACATTCCTTCAAAATAAATTGATTCTATATCTTATTATATAAAGTAGAGTTTTCAGAGTTACTAATTCACAAGATCACGACACGTGTCAAAAGTTAAAAAATGTCAAAGATTATTATAAGAAAATTATACAAAAATATAATTAGCTACAATTATTAATACAATAAAAATTATATAAGAAAAATATACAAATTATTAATTCTTAAAAGAAAGTAACCTTCCATAGTTAAGAATTTTATTAAAAAATTTAATCATAAAAGAAAAATAATTGTAAATATTGAACTGTATAAAAACAAATAAGTAGTCACATATTTTCTAAACAAACAAAACACTTTTCTTCAAAAACATCATCCTATTTTCAATTTCATTCTATTGGTAAAGCATATCTTCCTTTTAAACGTCTCGGCTGTGCTACCAGAGGCTCTGGGGAAGTCGGAAATTTTATTTTAATTTATTATTATGAGGTTGTCGTAATTTTTTTTTCATAATTATTAAATTTTCCTCTAATTTCAATTGATTTTTCTTCTATTTTTCAGAAAATGACTATTCAATGAGCAAAAATCCTCAAAATAACAACACTAATTTATTTTTATGTTGATTTGAAAAAGAAAAGCCAAATATGATTGAAATAAATAAATCTGATTTAAATAAAAATAAACCAAGCTATATATAATCAAAATAAATAAATAATTGTAATTTTGTTAGAATTTTTTATTGGTGATTGATTTTGTATGGCGTTCTCAGTATTTTATTATAAATTTATTTTTACGGATGATTCAATTCTATTTTTCAAATTTTGTATTTGGTTTTTTTTCTCATAAATTTTAAAATATTAGATTATAATCTCGCGTATACGCGAGACATACTCTAATATGTATATATAACAGAGTTGGAGATAGGATTTGTGTATTGCCATGGTTACAGAGTCAATTTAAAAAAATTTCTCACATTAAAGAGCCCAATTTTTAGAAAAAGAAAATTTACAAAGAAGTTTTAAGTTTGTTTGGTTTTGCCAAGGGTTCTCGCATAGATTGAGACGGAGTCGCGTACCCGTATCCATAAATTTTAAATGTGCCATTCTCTATCTCCATTTCGTCCCGTATCCGTCTCAGTGCATCATAGGGTAGATATGAATCGAGTATGCTGAAAAAACCTTCTTTCGTTTTTGGAAACTACTCCAAATAACAGGGAGAAACAATTGCTTTGTCAATCAAACATATCGATTCGTGATCGTTCTGAATTACAATGGATTAATATTCGAAAATTTGTTGAAGAACAATCTCGTCGATGTTCGTCTGTCAAAGTCGAGGACCATCGACCATCGTCAGGGTTTAGCCTACCCTCGTTAACAATTTTTCAAACTAAGACTTCGCTTTTGTTAAAAGCTTCTAAATAAGAAAGGAGTAGCATTGACTGTTCAAGCCAGTCATTCACTGTATCAACTTTTAAATTACAACCATAATGACGATACTGATTTGTGTCTTAAGATATTTGTTAAACGTGATCTCCAAAGATTGTGTTATATTTACGGTAGTGATTCTGAGTTTAAAATTTTCTTTTGAACGTGATCCCTCAAAATCAAAATTGTGTTATATTTACGCTGTTTTTTTTTTTTACTTTTTAGTTAGTACCGACTCAATGAGCATATTTTTTTTTTCTCAATCTCTTTTTTTGCATTCTTTGTTGTAGTTACTTATATCATTTAAATTTCTAAATTTTATATAAATTTACGAGTAATTTTTTTATACTTAAACTTAAATTTAAATTAGAAAAAACCCCTGCAAAAATCACTAATAAATTGTAAGAGTGGCTTACAAGTATAATTAAAATCATGTTTTAATTAAAAAAATTAGTGTGTTCCGATGAAACATACCAAAAGAAAATGAAATTAGTGTGTTCCAATAAAACATACCAAAAACAAATACATTGACCGCATTAAGTGCATACGAAACGTCTTAAAAAAAGATTCACACTCTTTAATCCCCCACCAGCTAGTCAAAACAATTTAATGACCTTCTTAATACTCTCTTGAATGTTTCTTATTTAAAAACTCAACGTTGACAACGACACGGTGTCGTTTTCATCAATTTCAACGTCACTTTGCCTTCATCTCCTTCACTCTCTCGTCTCTCTCACATCGCTACATGCCAAAATCTCGATTTCAAAAAACCCTAGAGAAATCGAGATTCCAGATGCAGATGCAGATTCTTCCTGAGTTCCAGATGCAGATTGCCGGAGCTAAGTAATCTCGAATTTTTCGAGTTTACTAATGCCGCGGCTTCCGTCGTCTCGTCGCGGCGTCGTGTGGTTTCGATGGAAGCTAATTATCACTTTCTCCGCCGCATTATGCATCCTTGCTCTCTTTAGTATCAATCGTCAGTCTAATTCCACTGCGACGATACTGTCTTCGTCGCTCTCCGTCGCGAGATCTCGTATCCCGCGGATTAAATACTCCGGCGATCGTCCGAAACTCGCGTTTCTTTTCTTAGCTCGACGTGATCTTCCACTTGATTTTCTTTGGGATAGATTCTTCAAGGTTTTTGTAAAACTCGTCCTTGATCATTCGTTTCAGTTGAATCTGGATAAAAGTTTCTTATTATTCTTGTGTTTTTGTTAGGGTGCAGATCAGAGGAATTTCTCAATTTATGTACATTCAATACCTGGTTTCGTGTTCGATGAATCCACAACGCGATCACAGTTCTTCTATAATCGGCAATTGAAGAATAGCATTGAGGTTAGCTCTCGTTTTGATGCGTTTTTTTTTGTTCTTTGTTTTCAAATTCCAAGTAATGTGAATGGAGAAGATTTAATTTTGTTATCAGCTATTGTTTTGATGATTTTGGATGGATGAATTGAAAACTTAGAATTGACTTGACTTACTTAAACAGGTAGTTTGGGGAGAATCAAGCATGATTGCAGCAGAGAGATTGTTGCTTGTATCTGCTTTAATGGATCCTTCGAATCAAAGATTTGTTCTTTTGTCTGATAGGTTCGTTTCTCTTAGCATTCGACATTGAAATGCTTATGTGTGTGATACCTTATTCTGTCTGACCAGATCTTGTTGTCATTGCTTTGGTTTTACTCTTTCTGATGCAGCTGTGTTCCGTTATACGACTTTGGTTACATATACAGATATCTAATGTCATCACCGAAAAGTTTTGTAGACAGGTAATTCGCGATTTTTCGGTTCATCTTATGTCCTAAAATAAAAATAGCAAAAGCAGTGGATGTAATATCCTCAGCTAACTGTTGTGTTATCACTGTGTTGCTCTTTGTTTGCAGCTTCCGTGATAAAGATAAACGCTACACCATGAAAATGTTTCCTGTTATACGGGAAGAGAAATGGCGAAAAGGATCCCAGGTATATATTCTTATCATATTGATCTCTGAAAAAAAAAGGAACTTCCTTATTTTTTCTTTTGAAATGAACTTTTGGTGACTGTTTCCCTTATGATTTTTGAAAGTTTGAGTTTCTTTTGAAAAATAAGCTTCACAGATAGAGAGTGACAGAACTCTTTTTGCAGTTTTGAGAATCATCCTTTTTTTTATATTGCAGTGGATATCATTGATCAGAAGTCATGCGGAGGTCATTGTTAATGATGATACTGTATTCCCAATTTTTCAGAAATTTTGCAAGGTAACGCTCAAGGTTTTGGTGTCATCTTCTCCGTTTCATTAAGTTGTACATCACCCTTATTATTGTATCTGATGTTATAGTTTCGTATGTGCTGTTTTCTTGAAAAAATAACGGATTAGTTGTTCGTTTCATTTCTTTTCCAGCGATCTCTACCTCTGGATCCCAGAAAGAATTGGCTATATCTTGTAAGTACACTGTCTTTCCATGATTTTATTTATGTCAGCCACTTGAATTATCAGTTCGAGTCACTTTGGTTATATGAAAATAGTTAGGCTGATATATAAATTTTAATTGAACCCACAAACAAGTTGTTTCTGTTCACAGAATAGAAAATTCGGAAGTTTCTGAGTGTTACTTATTCCCACAGATATCTTACTCATTCTCAGTAAAAAGGCGGCAACTTTTAACATTTTGCGTTGCAGAAAAAGAGACGTCACAACTGCATCCCTGATGAACACTACGTGCAAACTCTGCTTACAGTAAGCAAAAACGATTAGCAAAATCTCTCATTTGGTTTATCTCTTTTTAACCCGCGTATTTTGTCTGATTCATTTGTTGTTTCCCAATCTTGATGATCTCTTCAGATGCGTGGCTTGGAAAATGAAACGGAACGGAGAACAGTGACATACACTACATGGAACCTATCAGCCAAAAAAGATGAAGCCAAATCTTGGCATCCTCTCACTTTCACATCTGACAATTCCGGGCCAGAGGAAATAGAAGGAATAAAGGTGAATTTTTATTTTAATATAGAGGTGTGCAATCCGGTTTACGGTTTGGTTTTCCTGGTTAGTGTGTTTGTGCTCATCCCTACATTTTATACACGCCAATTGAGCTGATCAATCTCTGTTTTTTGTTCGTTTTTTTTTTGTTTCTTGCTTCTGGGTAACAGAAAATCAACCATGTATATTATGAATCGGAGTATCGAACAGAATGGTGTCGGGCGAATTCAAAATCCGTCCCGTGCTTTCTCTTTGCGAGGAAGTTCACTAGAGGAGCCGCAATGCGTCTTTTGAGTGAAGGATTAGTGGAGTCATCAACAGATACAACAACCTTTTAGATGTTAAAAAAGGTAAACACAAAGGTGTTATAAAACTAAGAAAGAAGAAACCAAGATTGACATCACAAAAAGAAGTTAACTTAGAATATACAGGTGAAGCATACAGATAATACATTAATTGATCATATGATAGTAGTTTAGTACAAACTACACAGCCTTCATGTTTTTTCCTTTTTTGGTAATAAAAATGGTAACTCGTGAGATTCTTATAGAGAATTTATAATACAGATGTTCTGGGGACATAATGTGATGATTCTATAGAACGATATATGTAGATTCATACAGTTCTTCAGGGTTTTCCGCACCACCATGGATATGTGCTATGTTTTTGTTTATCTGGAGTCTTCTGGCCATGATGGGTTGATAATGTTTTCCTATAAGAATGTCTACATGAATATTCATCTTGGTTCTCTTTTATATATAATTAGGCAAAATTCAAACAAACGTCCAAATTAATCCCTCTAAACATGTAAAAGCATTGTTATAATTTCATTTAATTTTTTACAGTTACCAATAGTGATCAAAATCGTGGTGGAAACTAGACTTAGAATCTAACCTAGAATACCATTAAAACCATTAAACCACCATGAATGGACTGTTGTTTTAATAGAAAACAAACAAAACCATGTATAACACAAACATATGCTATATGTAGTATATGAATATGATAATGCATTGCCCCTCCTTTTAAGAACATAAAGATCACAGTAATCAAAAAGGTTTTGCTTTATTTGTCTTTCTTTGACTGTTATAATTAGACAAAAATCTCTTTATTTAGATTCTGATGAAATTGCAATGGTTCATGCATACTTGGACTATTGTGAGAAAGGTTTCTCTAAAAGCACATGCTAATTAATTACTTACCAAATTTATTCCGGTCATGCAATGTTTGGTGACATTTAGAATAAAGTTACAAAGGACAAAAACAAAAAGTGGGTTATGATCTTATGTTTAGTTAAGAATAATTTATTATTTTAAAAAGTGTATAGTGAAAATGAAGAGAGACTATATTGTGTTACTATGGGAAAACATTTAAATTATAACAATTTTGTTTACATTAATTTGTCAAATAATAACAGTGAAATATTATAGTCTGATGACTTGTATTGGAGATAGTTTGGAAAGAAGACAACAATTGCAATGTATATATTATTGTACCCACTGTTTTCCAGTGAATGTCAAGGTGAAGTAAGAGATATGCATGTACCAATAGCTTTGTTCCTTTTCGCCTCACTACACTTCTTAGTTGTCTATCGAATAATATTACTGAGCTCCGAAGCAACAAAGCTTCGTATCATTGTCACAAGTAATTTTTTTTCTTGTCCCATTCATCATATCATCATTGGAGAAGAAACATTTGATGACTTGGAAGCATTGACTATTGGGGTTGTTCCCCGAGTATTAACAATTGATCACCTGCATTTGACCTAGTCAAAAACTCAAAACACTCGTGAGCATTTTCATCCTTGGCCTATGTATACTGTTAGTAGGGATGTTAAAATGGGCAGCCCGTACCCATTTAGACCCACCCTATTTAGAACCCAACCCATTTAGACCCAAAACCCGTTTAGACCTATTTAATTTTGGTGTCTATTATGGGCGTCCGTTTAAACTCATTAAAATTACTCTAACCCATTTAGATCTGTTTAGACTCATTTAACATTATATTTAACAATTTGTTTTTAGTAATATATTCCTAATTATTATTGTTCAACACCAAAAAACAGTTTGATTTAGTTAACATGTAACTTTTAGTTGTTACTAATTTATTTAATTTACGTGATTTACGCATATCATAAAATATTTATATATTATATGACTATTTAAACATTGTAAACATAACTTTATGCAAAATATTTTTAAACAAAAATTCTAAAACATGATAAAACTATGTTTTTTTTGAAAGAAAAGTATTTCAACAAACTCAAGTTCATAAAATAAAAACATTTAAAACAAAAAAAAAACTCATAGTTTAATGTGTATAAAGAGGACAAAAAATATAAATGGGTCTAACAGGGTACCCTGTTAAATATTGACAAAACTCATTTAATAAATGGGTCTAAACGGGTTTACCCATTTAAACCCATATAACTTAGACTAATAAATGAGACTAAATAGGTTTTTATTTTAACAAAGGACCCATTTAGACCCACTAACTTAAAACCCATATTAACATCCCTAACTGTTAGGATCCTACAATGGAAATTTAAAGAGACCAAAACTATTAAATAGATATATGAAGCAATCTACTCATTCTTGATTAGTTTTAAGTTCGAAATCCATAAAATCTAACAAGTACAACTGGAAAAAAAAAATTCTTACAAACACTTCAGTCCATGGTCAAGTTGAGAGCGATCATGTTTCCTCCACATAGTTGGAGGGAGAGTTTGTTGGTTTTCCTCTTAGTGGGTTTGAGAGCGAGGTTTATGTCGATTGATAGAGATTAAGTTTTAATCCTATATGTACTCAACCACAAACAAATGGTATGTCATCAAAGTACTTAGGGGTCGAATTTCACAAGAAGAATAGAATAGCTACACTAAAAATCCAAGAAACTACTTAAGGTAAGCAAGATAATGATTTTGGTTTTTATGACTAACGACCTACTCAACTTAGACAAAGAAAGCAAGAAGTAAGGTAAACAAGCCCAAACCAACCAATGAAACTAAACAAAACAATCAAAAGACTAGAAGCATGCAAACCTTAAAGACTAACCAATTTCAAAAGCAAACAAGGCGGGAAACTTCTAATCAAAGCTAAACGGTTCTTAAGCAATAATTAAACAAGCGAATCCTTGGGTAAG
Organism: Crucihimalaya himalaica; assembly: GCA_004349715.1. Classification (NCBI taxonomy): domain Eukaryota; kingdom Viridiplantae; phylum Streptophyta; class Magnoliopsida; order Brassicales; family Brassicaceae; genus Crucihimalaya; species Crucihimalaya himalaica. The sequence continues at coordinate 2,031,774 of SMJT01000026.1, read as the reverse complement.
GTAAATGATGAAGGCAAATCCAAGCTAATCCATAATGCTTATTCAAACTACATATGCTATTAGAACACTAAGCTAGACTAATCCATTTCCATAATACTAATCCCTACACTAATCAAGTAATTAACAAGGATTCTCACTTGTAATCACAAGACTAATATGCATTAATAACAAGTCTAACTAACCACTCAACACACTAATCATCTATTTACATAGGCTGAGCACATTAAGCATTCATTAAGTTCATTCAAGCATTTTCACAAACACCTTCCGGGCATGAAATCACTTATGATCTAGACTAACTTGATCAAGGCTAATCTAGCATTAGAACACCTAATGAATAAAGATATTAATCATTCTAAACCTTAAGCATTATGAATCAAACATAATCTACCATACCTAAAGACCCTAAAAGAACTACTCACTAATCATAACATAAACACTATGATCTACAAAGATTAAGTGCTTAATCATGTGAAGCTTGAAATACTTAAAGATATTTAAGACGAAAAGAAAGGAAATTGCATTAAACTTATAAGATCATTACAAGGTTCTAAATGTAGCTAAGAGAGTTCAAAAACAAATCTTAAGATGCTAAACAAATTAGGTAAAGTTGTTTAAATAGTAAAAAAGAGTGAACCGGGTTTTGACCCGGTTTTTGATGTTTTGCAGATCTCCATCGAGCGTCAAGAATCCGATGCAGATACCCGATTGAGAGCATTGACCGCCACTATCCCGATGCATATACCCGATGATCCTTCTAGAAATTTTGCTCCGATTTCTAAAAATGTGCAGCGGTCAGCAGAATCCCAATGCAAGAACCAGATGGAAAGGATCGATCATCATAATCCCGATGGAGGTGGCCGCTGCAGGTTGTCCGCCTCCTCAAGTCGCCTTCTCTTTGTTCTCGAGCTTCTCCGCATCTCCAAATCCATCGTAGAAGTCTCCAAACTCCAAAAAATCTAGTAAGAGACACAAAAACATATGCAAATGCAAAGAAACCACCTAAACTCCTAAAATGTAAAATCAAGACCAAATGACAGTTAATTAATGCAAATTTGCTAGAACTAGCTAAGAAAAGAGACAAAAATTAAGATAACGGTACCAAAAACTAGCAAAACTCACACATATCAACTCCTACGAACTTATCATTTGTTTGTCCGCAAGCAAACAACAAAGAACAAACCGGAAAAGAAGTTTGAAAGTGGGGATTCAAATCCACAAAACCCAAACGAAGAATTCAAATAAAATACCCTTAAATATGGTTAAACGGTGCAAAAAACAAACATCTACTCATTCGTACTTTGCCATGACTAGTTCAATTCAAACTTCTACTCTAAACTCTGAAACCAAATAGAATCCAAGCAATCGAGCCAAAACATCTCTTTCACATTCATTAAAGTATCAAGTGCGGTCTCGCAAATGGAATTCAAATCATTCTCAATCGGTTTTGGGTGAAGGCCATTTGAGATGGTTTCTAAGGAGTTTTTCTTTGGTGGTTTTACTCTCAAGAAAAAGGGATGCTAGACAATTGCAAAATCTATCTAAGACCGAGAATAATTCATGCATACAAAGTCGTACCTCTCGTTGTTCTACCCGTCTTATGATACAAAACACAATTTTTACCCCCTTGGCACTATCTTTCAAGCCTCTTTTCAACCCCAATTCTCAACTCCCATGATCAAAGCTTTTTTATCTTTTGGTAATCTCCTAGGGAAGAGCGTTTTCTTTCTTAACTCTTAGCTCTTTTTCGATCTCTTTTTTCTAGTTTTTCTTTGTTCCCAAATCTTATCCTTTCTTTCTCTTTTGTTTTCTTATTTGTTTCTTTTTTTTTCTTAGGGGAAGCTAATACATATTTTTGCACTTTGAGACTTAAAACATATTTCTTATCACTTTTATTCCCTAGAGACTTTTCTTTTCTTTTTAGGTTAATGACCAACCTTTCTTTTAACTTTCACCTCATTTTTCCCAAACCACAATATTTAATCTAACCACCTATATCTTTCATTCCCAACCTAATCGCTAGTCTCATAACGCTCCAAGAGCTAGCTAAAATGAAAGGTAATCTTTTGTCGTTCTCAATACTCTCAAGATTTTGCAAATTATAGCACAACAACAACAAAATGCCACACTCAACAATCAATCGATGGTATGAAAGAAATGGTAAGGGTTAAGGGTAAGGGAACCATTCCTAAAGTTAGAATGGCCATTCAGGTAAGCAAAAGTATGGTAAAGTGAATTAAAAAACTCGAATGTTATACCATGAGAATGTATTTAAACTCCTTAAGCAAGAAGATTAGATTCCAATTAAGTTCAAGTTCATAGAGATGCTTTGAAAATCATGCAAGTTTCACAAAGGTAGGTGCTTTCGAAGTATAAATGAACTAAACATGGCTTTTCCGATTTTTCAAAGAAGTTACAAGTAACAAATAATCATGATGAAGGGCATTGATCTCAATCCTAAATTCAAATTTCACAAGATAATATCATCATTATCCCTATGCATATGCAAATGCAACGTAGATGCTAAAAGACTCAATCCTAAAGGCAATAAAAAAGCAAAGCTACATGATTTTTTTAATGCAAATGAGAGAATACATGAGTAAAACATGCAAAAATGAAAATAAAAACACAAAACACTAAGTCAAAAGACACAAATTCCTCTCCCGAACTTGAATTACACCGTCTTGGTGTAATAGAAGCCAAAAAAGGGGAAAACAAACAAGAAAAGAGAAACTAAATGGTATATACAATGGAAAAGGGGACTATACCTTCGCCCTAGTCGTGATCCTTAGGGAGTTGGTTATGAGGAGTTATGTAACTCCTTAAGAGGCCAATTGAATTGGTGGAAAGAGTGTTGAAAGAGTGTGTTCCACCTTGGAGGTTGATGGTGATGATCCTTGAGAGGAGCTCTTGAACCTTTCCTTGGTTACATTGAAACTCGGGGTGAAGCTTGTCTTTAACGCTTGCAAAAGTTTTTAAAGTTCCCTTACACTTCACCTTGTATTCAATTTCGCCATCTATGAGTCTCAAATGGTGTAATCTCATAATGTTCGAAGATAACACAAGGGTGGGAGGGTTGGTTTCTTTCATCTCCCTCTTGTTCTTTTTAAGAACCTCTTTAACATTCCCCATCTTCATATCTTTAGCACCTCTTTCATGGTCATCATACAAGGAGTGTAGACATTCACCATTCAAGATTTCTTCATCTAGCTTTAGAGCCTCTTTATTACTCATATCCACAACTTTGACCTCTTCTTGTTGATCCTTCAAATTCATAGGCTTTTTCTCGCTTTCTACTTCTTCATTAGTGATTGTTCCACAAAAACCTTTTAGAGGATAAGAGACCTTGGCATTCACGTGGAGAAGAGTCACTCTTTTGTTTGTAAAGACAATGTTTGCGGTGTCGAGAAAGGGAGTTCCTACGATGAGAAAAAACTTGTGGATTTCTTTCATCTCCACTACCATCAAATCCGCCGGTACTATGCAATTGTTGAGAGAAAGAATTATGAATCAACCCTAATCTACCATACCCAAAGACCATAAAGGAACTACTCACTAATCATGACATAAATACTAAGATCTACAAAAATTAAGTGTTTAATCATGATGAAACTTGAAATACTTAAAAAGATTTAATATGAAAAGAAAGGAAATTGCATTAAACTTAAGAGATCATTACAAAGTTCTAAATGTGGCTAAGAGCGTTCAAAAACAAAGCATAAGGTGCTAAAAAATTAGGTAAAGCTGCTTAAATAGTAAAGAGAAGCGAACCGGGTCAACCCAGGACGAACCAAGTTTTGACCCGGTTTTTGATGTTTTGCAGATGTCCATCGGACGTCAGGAACCCGATGCAGATACCTGATTGTGAGCATCGATCACCACTGTACTGATGCATATACCCAATGATCCTTCTGGAAATTTTGTTCCGGATTCTGAAAAGGTGCAGCGGTCGGCAGAATCCCAATACAGGAACTTGATGGAGACGATCGATCGGCATAATCCTGATGGAGGTGGTCGCTGCAGGCTGTCCCCCCCCCCCTCCCAAGTCGCATTCTCTTCGTTCTCTAGCTTTTCCGCATCTCCAAATCCATCGTAGAAGTCTCCAAACTCCAAAATACCTAGTAATAGACACAAAAACATATGCAAATGCAAAGAAACCACTTAAACTCCTAAAATGTAAAACCAAGACCAAATGACACTTAACTAATGCAAATTTGCTAGAACTAGCTAAGAAATGAAACATAAATTAAGATAACATTACCAAAAACTAAGCAAAACTCACACATATCATTGATACACCTGGTCTGCATGCTCCCGCACATAAGTGGATTGAGAGTTCTGTGTTTCTCCTCTTTTAAATCCTCAAATCACCTCTCTTCTTCTTGTTCTCTCTTACACCAAAAATTAGGTTAAAAATGTTTATATAGTCACTTATAACTCTAATCCCAATACCAACCTAAGTGATTAATATTAATGGCCAAGTCCAAATTTAATTATTTTAACCAAACCCAATTAGTTTCCCCACTAGAAAGAAAACCAACATTAACATCCATCTCATTCAAAATATTTCTTAATCTATCTCCAAATTTTTTTAAAAAAGGTAATAACTGGAAAATATGAATAATATCAAAAGTTAAAAAATAAATATTATTTGGTTTTACAAATTTCAGTTCGTAATTGGCTTTAAATATATAAATTAATTAGTTTGCAAACACGTTTTTGCTACCCAAGCTATCGCTAATAACTTGCAATCTTCATGTGTTGAAAACTCTGAGTAATTAAAAATAAATCTGGTGCACGACAAAGTATTGGATTACTTTCTTCTTAGAAAGCGTTTAATAAGCACAAATAAAGTTTACAAATTAGCAGACTCTCTTTTGGTACGTGGAAATTTATCTAGAAAACAAATGAGAGCTTCTATTCTTCAACATGAAGACAAGAATCTTTCGCCAATTTCGTAAATGGCAGTCGCAAGAGACAGTCGTAAATGGCAGACCAAATCCTTTATATGCACTTTGGCTGCTCTCCAAAGAATTTTAAACTTTTTTTTTTTTTTATCTCTTTTTGTTTACTTTTGTAAATTCGGTATAAAGATGGCAGACATAGTACGGAACCAATGATTCTTTTCGTCAAACCAACCAATGTTTTTTTCTCTCCTTCATGTTTGAAGGCATTGGTTTTTACTTTTGTCAACAAAGGCTTTGAAATTTATTATGACTTTCAAGAAGCGAATAAACAATTAAGAGTTCATTTTTTCTTCATATTTATTAGGTAACTAAAATCAAAGTTCTCAAAAGAGAATATATATGTTGAATTTAACTATAACTTTATATACCAACAATGAGTTAGTTTATTGGTTAACTCTTAAATTTCCGAAAATGTAGTGATAGGAAGTCACGAATTCGATTCACGATGGGAAGAACATGTTTTTAAAAAGGGAAAATCCCATAAAAAACCTTCAAGTTGCAAATAAAACTCAACTTAAACCTTCAACTTTTTTTGTTCCCAGTTAAAACCTTGAACTATTGAATTTTTCCAGAAAAAACCTTCAACTCTTAATATTTGTGCCCGAGGTTAAGTTGACTAACGGTCAACGATGAACAGTAACGTTGACCGTTAGTCAACTTTTTTTTTTTTTTTTTTTAACAACTTATCATTTTGATTGATTAATGTAAGTAGGGTAAAAATATTTAGTTAGTCATGACGGTGGTAAAACATAGGTCGTAAACAAATTTTGAGTAAAACGGGTTATACGGGTGCGGGTTGTGGAGAAGACATTGTGGGTGCGGGTTGTGGAGAAGGCATTGCGGGTGCGGGTTGTGGAGAAGGTATTGCGGGTGCGGGTCGCGATATCTGAAAAAGAGGGTTATATAAACCCGCATAACTAATTTAAAAAAAAATCGGCCCAAGTCAGCCGAAAACATTAAAATCTAGTCCAATTAGAAAATCCTTAGCTTCTTCACCGTTACAGTTGATGTGCAGCCAATTACGGACCTAGATGGAAGGATGTGAGGTGAGTTGACCTCTCATTAACTTATCATTTTGATTAATTAATGTAAGTAAGGTACAAATATTTAGCTAGCCATGACGGGTTATCCGCTACAAATATTTAGGTCGTAAACAAATTTTCAGTGAACCGGGTTATCCGCTATTGGAGTTAAAACATAATAAAAAAAATTAATATAAATAAGAATTTTCTATATAATAGACTTATGCTCCAAATTAAGATAGAGTTGTTGTTTTATTAGAGAAAGAAAACTACAAAAAAAAAAAAAAAATTCTATTTTATTATATTAAATAAAAACAAAATTTTGGGCTGGATTTTAATGTTTTCGATTGACTTGGCCCGAATTTTGTTTTAATAGTGATGCGGGTTTATATAACCCTCTTTTTCAGATATCGCTTCACTCAAAATTTGTTTACGACCTATGTTTTACCACCGTCATGACTAACTAAATATTTTTACCCTACTTATACTAATCAATCAAAATGATAAGTTGTTAAAAAAAAAAAAAAAAAGAGTTGACTAACGGTCAACGTTACTGTTCATCGTTGACCGTTAGTCAACTTATCCTCGAGCACAAGTATTAAGAGTTGAAAGTTTTTTCTGGACAAATTCAATAGTTCAAAGTTTTAACTGGGAACAAAAAAAGTTGAAGGTTTAAGTTGAGAATCATTTGCAACTTAGAGGTTTTTTATGGGATTTTTCCTTTTAAAAAAAGTTAAATTACATGGTTTGGAACTCGCAATAGGACAATGTATGAGATTCGGTCCAAAACCTCCTAATCATTAACAAATAAACTACATAATGTATTATATAGACCTTTACAAATGTCAAATTAATATGACAACATTTAAATGAACAAATCTATCAATTTTTAGAAGTTAATCTCGATAGTTAATTGCGAGGAAAAAAATATGAAAAAAAATATAGTATCTTGGATAAGAGTTATTTAATTGTGGTCGAAAATTGAATAGTCAAAATCTTCAGTTTTGTGCAAAGCAAATCATATTGGCCAAAACTAAGACAATCATATTGGCCAAAACGTTGCATTCACGAGGTCTAAGTTAGTCAAAAATAGATTGATAAGAAAGTGTTATCGATAACGTCTATGTTACCTTCTTCTTCCGTCGTTGAACTTTTTGGCTTCATTGCCCTCTACAAGTCATATATATAGACCTCTTTTGGACTTATCCACTCTAAAAATTTCTATATTTATCGTATAGTATAAAAGTCTTAATATCCAATGACTTAATGGCCCCAAAAATCGATGTAAAGAAAGACCGCAATTGATTGGTCCACTGGTTAATATTAAATCCTTTGTCTCACCAAAAATTTAATATGAGTTCGAACTCTCGTGGGAAATCAAAATGATAGTATAAAACCACTCTAGAGTACATGATGACCAGGGAAAGTATCAATAAGTACAATAAAAGAGTATTTTGGATGTTTTCACTACTTTATCAATTTGGTTTTTTAAAACTTTGAAAACATGGGACTCAACGGACAAGGTTTTATCTTTTCTTCTTCTTCTCTTGTTGACCTTATTGCCAAAGCAGCAGCCAGTAAAGAAATTGTTCATATACGATTCAATGTTCTCAAAGATGTTAGTTTCTAGTTAGATAGAATATGGAGTCTTTTTAAAACCATTACAATTACAAATTTTCTAAGATTGGTAAAAAGTGGTCCATACCATTTCGTAGTTCCCGGACATATCTTTCATACAAAATTTAAAACTCTATTTCTGAATAAACTACTAGATTATAATCTAAAGTCTAGTATACTAGTTCAAAATAGGAGATCTGTATACAAATAAAACTATTGTAAAATTCTAAAATATATGAATGAAAATTTCTTAAAACTTTCACATATAAAGATTTAAGTGATATAAAAGTTTGACTAGTTCACTAATTTGTACTTGTTTTTTTGAATTGAAAAAAACATAATTTTTTTGCTTAGTATATAATATATTCGAGTTAGGTATGTTGCTAATCCTCAAAATGAGATTTAGATTCAAATGAAAAAACAACCATAATCTTGGCACATTTAAATTACATAAATAAATATAAACATTCAAAATAATTTTGAAAAACTCAACACTCTTGGCACATTTGATTCTTCTAAACCATTGATATTACACCAATCCAATCTGATTGAAGTTATATTTTTTCTAAAAACAGTAAAATATAGTTGAAATAAATTAAATTGATTTGATATAAATCTTGGACGGTTGAATAAATATGAAGACATTAAATATTCACCGATTTGGATAAAATCAGGTTTCTGACTGCATCAAAATTTAAGACCATATACGTGGTCGGATTCAAATATAAACCTCTCGTACATAGGTAAGTTAACTGGACGATGTCTCTCATGATCTCATCTATATATTTATATTCATATGTAAGGAGGAAAACAAATGCACAGAACTAAAACTATTGACACATGTAGTTAAGTGTGAAAAGCATCAATAGTCAGATGAATTACTTGTAAAACCAAAACTTATGTCCACAAGATTTCTACGTCATGCGAACTCGGCCACGTTGTGTAGTATCATGTTGGTCAACGCAAATCTCAGACAGCTCTGCAGATTTTCTTCAAGTCATTTAATCTTTTGGGGAAACTATTGTATATCATTCACCCACAAGGACTAAGCTTTTTAAGCTCATTAATTTAATCTCTAATTACTTCAATTTTTAGTGGACCTGTTCTTGACATCTTACACGCTTTCTTGGCTCCTTCCTCCGTCTTAAATGTATATTGAATTAAATATATAATCCTACAATTAATTCGTGCCTTAAATTAATTAAATAATTAGAACGCTACATGTTTATTTTTTTCTAATAAAAGTTCATCTACGGCAAGTACTGTAGACTTTAAATATTACATAGTTTTTTGATGATGAAGAAACCTTGTAAGAATAGAATTACTAAGAACCAAATATGTAATTGACCTATATTACTAAATTAAAGCAGATTTGTGGCTTATAAATAGATAGGGTTAATATGTAATTCAATAAATATGAACTAAAAGTATATACATATGAAAATTGTTGTAACTTGATATTTTACTGTTAGATGCATATAAAATTTCCAATGTTTTCATGCCCGACCCGGACCGCCTGGTCGAACCGGTTCACCCGCGACCCAATCACTTCTCCGGTTTGGGTATAGTGCCAATATCCGGTAATTTAAAAACCGCAAAAACCCGCAAAAATCACCAAAAACTCGGAACCTAATGACCCGGTTGAACCGGCCGAGTTACAGTTTAGTAAAATTCTTATGATTTTGAGATAATATATAGGGTTTTGCACTTTAATATGATCATGTTGACTACAAATTTATTGATAAGACAGAGTTTTAGATTACTGAAGACGAAGAAGCAGGTGAACTTGAATATGATGAATTAGAGAATGCTCTCGCTGAGGAATATCCCAAAGATCATAAAGACAAGAATCTTGAAAAGTCTAATGGTATTTTTTAATTATTGATTTAATTTTCTTGTAGTTGTATATAATACATTGACTAAACTATGTGATATTTTTTTGTGTAGAAAGTGATGAAGACTTTACTATGCCGCCCGAAGAAAATGAAGAGAATGGTGATAGATAAATTCGTGATGTTTTACTAGTTTATTTCCGTCATTCTTGATCTCTTACTCTCTTAGTGTTTACTCCTATTTTTTGTAGATTTTAAAATTTCAGTCATTTTTATTGTTAGACTTCATATTTTACTAGACATGGTAAAATTATTTTATTTTTATAAAATTATATAATCTTTAAACACATAAATCAATTGAGCCGTGATCGGATCCAATCGATCAAATGACCTGATGGTCTAGGAGATATTCCGGTTTGCTTTCTGGATCAGATTTAAAAACAATGAAATTTTCTTACATACTAGTATAAAATAAAACATAAATGCATCGTGAGAATCCGTGAGCTTATTTTCAAAAATAAGAGGAAAGAAGTAATTATAAATTTAGAAAAATACTAAAAATTAGTTGCCCAAAATCACATGACAGGTAATATTGACACGAGGGACGGAGAAAAGTGCCAAAAAAGGTCAGAAGAAAAGAAAAAAATGGGATTTTCTGTAATCTTATAACATTAATATTGTAATTGTGATTAGAGAGATAATTAAAAAGGCAAAAAAGTCAAAGCTAATGACTCGGTCGTGCCGGTAGACAGTCAACAGATCTACATCGCTTTTGTCAATACGTGGGAGCCCTTGAAAGCTTTTATTTTATATTTTTAATTAAGAAACAAGATCTCTCCTTCTCTCTGGTCTCTTTGTCTCTCTTATTTCTACGTGTGTGTGGACTCAATTAAAATTTCATTTTTATTATCTTCTCAAGTTTTTAATTCAAAGGTCATATCAAACAAGGTGACACGTTTCTTCACTAGCTCGTTATTTTATAGTTCATTTGACAACATATATTTTTATTTTTAGTCAAATATTTTATTGGGTTGGTTGGTAATTTTATGCTGTAATCATTTTCAATATTTTAATCATCAAATTTGGCGGTGAAAAGATAACAAAAAAATATCACCAAGCCTTTTTTTTTCTTAATCTATCAATCAAACATGACAAATTAATAAATATATTGCCTATGTTTCTAAGTTCGTGTAACCTATTTTGAATGATCTATCAAGCCTCTTTATTTGATGGTAAATTACGTATAATTTTAAAATAGTTAATTTATTATATTTTATTATATATAATAATTTAGGTCCCAAAAATATCAAATGTTATAATTTTGAGACTGTAAATTTGTAACATTACTATAACCTACACAACTAATCCAGGTTAATTTTTTCTTCTAATAGAGCAACATATCTTGAAAAGTGGATGATTTATTTCTTTATATATTTTGAATTTTTGATCAGTTTAAATCTATGATTTCTATTTTTGGAAGCTAATTAGTCTACGGATGATTGATCAAAGGTGTAATGTTTTTATACCAAATCTGGTTCGAATTTATAAAATTGTATTATTATATAGGTTATAGATAAAAAAATGTAGGATATAGTTGTTATAATTTTGTGTGTTTAAATTGTTCATCGTAAATTTAGTAGTATTCTTTTGAAATTCTAAAAAAACTCTTAATTTGAAACAAAAAATTAATCCTGAAAGGACACTTAAATTGAATTGGAAAGAGCATATTTTTAAATGCGGATTAAAAAAAAGCTAAAATTTAAACTTTAAAATCTAAAAACTACCGATTTTTTTTTGTTATTCCAAACTTTAAACATGTACTATTATTAGATTCTTAAAATTATAAACTAGAAATATTTCTGTAATTACGTTATATACTTATATACAGATATTTTTTCAACAAAGTACATGATTTTTTTCAAATCATGTGGTAACCATGATTACCAAATATTACTTCGGAGTAACAAACATAATATAACCGACTTTGTCATATAAAAGTAATCGACATTGTTGTTCAGAGAACAAGGTCTTCTTTTTTATATTTGTTTCTTTTTGAACGAGGTCTACTTCAAGAAAATAAGAAATTAGGAGCTTAGTTTTGAATAAATATATCAAAACGTAAATATACTATATGTGTGGGGCCCAGCCGCCCACGGAAGTTAGACCTAACGACCGGCGCAACCGGTCTCCAGTCAGACTATAAGAAACCGGGCCGTCAAAATCGTTGACCCCATGATCTTTTTTCATTTTTTTGTCCAACTGTTTTTGTATTCTATTTAATAAATAAGTTTGAAAAAAAGAAAAGAAGAGAAAAGAAAAAGGTATAATCACGTGGAACGCGCCGCGGGAAACGGGGCGGTGGATCAAACAGAACTAGTCAATGCTCTTTCTTCATTTCACATAATTTAAAGGATGATTACGCCACATTACCATTTTCTCGTGATTTCAACATCAAACTTTTAATAAGGGATACCCCATTGATCGGTTCATCCTGTTACAATTGTCAAATGAGTTAATCTCTTTCATGAAATCTATTTGTCGACGGAGCGGTTTATGTATAAACTGTGAATCTCGACCCGAATTGATATTTTTATCCTACCCGTAATGGCAAAATTCAAAAAAAAGATTTGGCAAAAAGTTATTTGTTTTTCTATTTCGTAATGACATAAACTAATAATAAATTATATATGCATATTTTAAAAAAAAATCTTATAATAAAAGTTTAGTCATTTTAGATATAAAACATATTTCTAGTAAAAGAATGTTTTGAATATGATTAATAGTAGTTCGATGGGCTTCAATCGAATAAAAAATTTCCATCTCGGTAGTTGATCCTAGAAATTTCAAAGTTCTCAGTAACGCATAAGATGTTGACAAAATAAATAAGTATAAATTTGAAGTAAAGACTAAAGATACTTGTAAAAAAATATAAAATATTTTTGTTTAAATTAATAAGATAATCTTTAGTATAAATTCTGTGAAAAATAAACCTTAACCCGTATCATACATTGTAACCAAACATTTTTAAATTATAAACCCTAAATCATAAATCCAAAAATGGTGTACCTAAAATTTAAAAATAATTACCTTATTTTTTGTTTTAGTTTAGACTATTTCTTATCAACTAAAAATATAGCAAATGAAGAATTTTTATTTGTCAATTTCAATGAAAATGAAACGGGCTTAGAATCCCGGTCTATTATGGGTCGGGTCGTTACTGGGCAATGACGCAGGATCTGACGTAAAACTCCCATGACTCTTTTTTTTAAAGTCACCGGAAAAAATTAAAGAGAACAAAAAAAAAAATCGGTCCACGTCCCAAACCCTTTTTATAGGAGAGTCTTATGTTTTGGCAGAAGACTTCACAAACTCTTTCTTAATCTCTCTCTCTCTCTCTCAACCAAACCCAAAGAAAAAAAAAAATCTTTCTCCTTTCGTTAATCTCGTGATCTCTTTCTTGTTCTATATATGGACAGAGGATGGTCTGGTCTCACTCTTGATTCATCTTCTCTTGATCTCTTAAACCCTAATCGTATTACTCATAATAATAATCACCGACGCTTCTCTAATCCTTTGACGATGTCTAGAATTGACGATGATGATCAGAAGACGAAAGTTTCAACCAACGGCAGTGAATTTAGGTTTCCGGTGAATCTTTCCGGTATTCGTGACCGTGAAGATGATGGTTTCTCATCTGAAGCCGCCGGAGATAATGACCGTGAAGTTCCCGGCGAAGTGGATTTCTTCTCCGTCAAGAAATCTAGGGTTTGTCGTGAAGACGACGTCGGATTTCGTGTTAAGAAGGAAGAACAAGATGATCGGACGGACGTTAATGTAAGTACGACTTTTCAGTAAATCATAATAATGAATTATCAATTTGTTACAAAATTGGAATATCAAATATAAATATCAAATTTTGTTCTTTTATAAAGGAATTTATTTATTTCTATTTTTTCTTGAATATATTTGTAATAGACTGGTTTGAATCTTCGAACAACGGGTAATACAAAGAGTGATGAGTCAATGATCGATGATGGAGAATCTTCTGAAATGGAAGATAAGCGTGCGAAAAATGAGGTAATTTTAATTTAATTTTTACATTTATTAATTGTGTAGTAATTAATAGATTAATTGAACTGGTTAATTAATTAATATTGGATTATTATTTAATTTACAGTTGGTTAAATTACAAGATGAGTTGAAGAGAATGACAATGGATAATCAAAAGCTAAGAGAATTGCTTACACAAGTGAGCAACAGTTACACTTCACTTCAGATGCATCTTGTTTCACTAATGCAACAGCAACAACAACAACAGCAGAGCAATAATAACAAGGTAAATAATAATTTGATTGTTAGCCACAAGTAAATTGTATGTACCCTAAATGAGCTAGGCAATTAATTTTGGTGAAACCTATATGATTAGGTAATAGAGGCTGCTGAGAAACCTGAAGAGACGATAGTACCAAGGCAATTTATTGATTTAGGTCCTACGAGAGCAACGGGCGAGGCTGAGGAGGTTTCGAATTCTTCATCCGAAGAAAAAACTCGTTCGGGTGGTTCTTCCCCGGCCGAGAGGCGTAGTAACGAAGTAAGAGACGGGAAGAGACTTGGGCGTGAAGAAAGCCCCGAAACCGAGTCTAACAAAATTCAGAAGGTGAATAGTACTAACCCGACTACATTTGATCAATCCGCTGCTGAAGCTACTATGAGGAAAGCTCGTGTCTCAGTTCGTGCCCGATCAGAAGCTCCCATGGTAAGTTGGTTTAGATAATATTTTATATATTGGACTTATAGAACTAAAATATACTATACATATATAGATATTAATTATGTTTGTACTTATGGTTGTGTAGATAAGCGATGGATGTCAATGGAGGAAGTACGGCCAGAAGATGGCGAAAGGGAATCCTTGTCCTCGGGCTTATTATCGTTGCACGATGGCCACGGGTTGTCCCGTTCGCAAACAAGTACGTTTCAAAACATTGGACTAAAGCTTTCAAATGTATGTATATATTCGTGTGAGTGATTGGCTTATAAGTTTAATCCGCAATGATATATAGGTTCAACGTTGTGCGGAAGATAGATCAATTCTGATAACCACCTACGAGGGAAACCACAACCATCCTTTGCCTCCAGCCGCAGTGGCGATGGCTTCCACCACCACGGCTGCAGCTAATATGCTGCTATCCGGGTCAATGTCTAGTCACGACGGGATGATGAACCCTACGAATTTACTAGCTAGGGCTGTTCTTCCTTGCTCCACAAGCATGGCTACAATCTCAGCCTCCGCGCCGTTTCCCACCGTCACATTAGACTTAACCCACTCATCTCCGCCTGCTAATGGTTCCAACCCTTCCTCTTCCGGAGCCGCCACCACGAACAACAACAACCACAACTCATTGATGCAGCGGCCACAGCAGCAACATCAGCAAATGGCGAATTTACCCCCGGGTATGCTACCTCATGTAATAGGACAAGCATTGTATAACCAATCCAAGTTCTCCGGGCTGCAGTTCTCCGGTGGCTCTCCCCCGGCGGCAGCTTTTTCTCAGTCTCACGCGGTGGCTGATACAATAACGGCACTCACAGCTGACCCGAATTTCACGGCAGCTCTTGCAGCCGTTATATCTTCTATGATCAATGGTTCGAATCACCATGATGGCGAAGGAAACAACAAAAATCAATAGAAAAAAATATTACAATTGTTTTTTTGGGGTATCTTTAATTTTTTTTTTTTTCAACTGGGTTATAGGAAACAGAGTTTATTTCATTGATTTATATTTGTTTCTGTTTCGTACCAAAATTCCAGTAAATATACAAAAGAAAAATATATAATATAATTTCGAATATTAATAGCTATGTATTTGCAAAAATATAAACATTAGTTACGTACGTAACTTAGTTTGCATTACCTGTGAATCTTTAATATTGACATTTCTTTTGGGTGTATAAATCAATATACATCACATGTGAGCGCCGATACAGAAACCTAATAGTTTGGCCGTACCTTCAATAAGATATGAGATAACATCAAATAAGTGTCATACATAATGACACTTAATTATTGAACATTTAATAACATCTTTATTATCCATGAATAAAAATTGCAAACGGTCAATAAATGCTGCCATAACAATTTGACACGTAATTGCTGTCTAATTAAGTCACCCAAAATCTATAGTACATTTAAATAATTTGTTTAACGAGAAACAACTTCCTAGAAACTACGATGAAAAATACTATATGAAAATAAATAAACTGATTTAGGTGACCAAAAATTTAGCCAACCATATGGAGTATATAAAAAAATCAGTTTAACTTTAGTCAATTTCTTCATTTCTATGAAGCAAAAATCCAAGAAAATTTGATACGAAGGACTAATAATTATAGTCGATATTTTCTTACAATAAATTATATATATATATATATATTGTCGTAAATTAAATATTTTATTTTAAGTATGTGGAGTAAAAATATACTTCCTCTGTTTCATTTTAAATGTAGTTTAAGAATTTTTTTTTTGTTGCAAAATAAGTGTTGTTCTTATTTCCCAAAATAAAAATTGCCACTATTTTATTTTTTTACCCTTATATTATCTAATTAATGTTAGTCAAAAGATTTGGTAAAAATTGAAATAAATGATTGAAAATGAGGTTATTAAGAATATTTTATTTGATGCCTTAATTAGTGTACAAAATCCTTAAACTACATATAAAATGAAACAGAGGGAGTATGGAATAATACCTTGGAAGGAAGCGATACGCAAAAGTACGTTGTTGACTTTCCGTGCAACTCTAGTTGACGTGGGGTCATGATTTGCCAATAATGCATTTAAATAAAATACGAGTCTTTATTATGCTTAATTTTATAAAATGCACTAAAAACCAAGTACATATCACTACAATTTTTTTAATCTGCTTCCGATCCGAGATACTCCTCTCATACTCCTCATATTTTATGCATATGAGATTTGTTGAAAGTCCCAATTAGAATCTTGTAATTGTTTTTTCTTTGTTCAGAAGATAAACCTTATACATATGATTTTAAGTTTTTAACCAACAAGAAGCTCACATTTCCAGTGACATTACAAAATTTTCTGAAAAGCTAATCATAGGTTCTTCTCTTCGTCGAAACAATAGAGCCTCATTAACCATAGAAATAAAAAAAAAAAGTTAAATTGGCATCCTAACCTAAATTGAGTTAATCCCCATTTGAATAATTGACGTTTTAATTCCTTTTATCTTACAAAAAGTTAACAGTTTGTAGACAAATAGCTGTTTAAGTATTTTGTGCAAAATTCGAAAGAAAATCCAATTTTATTAATTTGAATGAACTTTACTAATTAGAAAAAGGACAAAATCTTACTAAAAAAACGGTAGAAGGTATTATTTTCTTAAAAAAAGAATTAATATTTTTTTTGGCAATTAAAAAAAGGATTAATATGTGTGAACTGCTTGTTAAATCGTAATTATGTAATATATACATACAAAATTTCTTTTAATTAACTGATGGAAATGCGAAGTCATGGATTTATGAAACCGCCATTTATTATATACCATTTTTATTATGTAAGTTATAAAAAGATGTTCATAATGTTTGCGTGAGGTCGAGAAGAGAGACTTCTCTACGACTTTTGAAAATGGAGTCGTTGAGTCACATGTCTGCATGTGGTCATACTTGTTTTAACCTATTCGTCCTTCTTGAAGACTCTTCCTAAATCAAGACATCTAATTGGTTATTACAATATGGTTGGTAAAACAATATGACTCGATTGGAAATATATAGTTGTCACGTTGATTAATATTGCAGTCGTTTTTTTCATTATCACAATTTCAATGCAGAGTATGTCAATTGAGTTAATTCAAATATGGTTGCGTCATTGCTTCTTTACCCACTTGAATTTTCTTTTTTGATGCTTATCGTTGCGGGTTTGCAAAAAAACTTTTTAGTTAAATATCTGATCCCGAAATTAATCAAATAATTGGGTAAAATTTAGATATCAAATGCTAAATCTTATAAGAGAAAGTATAAAGTAGACTTAAACTGGATTCTTAAATATTTTAGACTAATGATGTTAGTCTAAACTTACGTGAAACGATTAGATTTAGCCGAACTACATGAAATAAAAATTTGTTACCAGATAAAGTTTATGGAAAAATATTGTATAATTTTATTGGATTCGATTTTACGATGGCTATTGGCTCCTTGTAGATTTACATGGTTTTGTGATAAAATAATTTATGTCATTTTTACTTCAACGTTTATTTACGTTGGAATGAATATTAGACACAATATCAAAGATACAACTACATGAATGCAACTATGTTGGGTGAGTTTTTTTCTTAGACATTACCAAAGCTCACTTTTTCAATTAACACAGAACTAGAGCTTATATTTTCTAAAGTAAGGGTATATAGTATATAGAATATTCCCAATCTTTGGGACATTATCTTTGGAAGTACAAACTCTCAATCTCTACAAAATACATACTTGGGGATATCAAGCTACTAATATGAAGATGAAAACAAAAAGTGTTATATCATAAAAAAACAAGATCACAAAAAAAAAGAACTTTGGAATAGGAAACAAGAGTAATCATGCCTTTCTGAAATTCGTTCTCGACAAGTAGTATCATTGCAAAAGAAGAAGCAAACATTTTACAATTTATCAAAAACTTAAGAACATAAAGAAAATTCAATACCACTAAACCCATAATGGAAGTGTACAACTAAGATAAATTAACGTATTCAATCACGAAATAAGAGATTAAAAATATTCAAAATCATTCGCCATATCACGAAATTAACCTAATTATTAAAAAAAAAAACATACATATTACTTATTTGTTGTTTTACGAAAAACAGAAAAAGCTCAAACTCACAAACTACATACTGTTGAAGTTTTAGACATAATTGATTTTGAAATTCTTCTTATTCAGACCCTTGTACATACTCTTTTCATTTTTGACAATATCGAATATTTGTATCTAACGATTGTCCTAATTTGTACATGCCCAATATACCCCTCTTCCCTCAACTTTTCATAAACAAAATATATATTATTCATCTGATTTCAATAAGTATGATTGATAAGCGATTAAAAATGTCGAAGACTCTAATTTCACTAAATCAAGGAATCAATCTATTTATACTTTACAAAATTCGTCAAAAACCGCTAGTAGCAAGAGAAACAAATTAGCTTCTAGAATACCATCAAAAATAAGAAAATCTTATATGTCATTGAACAACTTTCGTGAATAAAATTTCAAAACAAATAAAAAACATTTGATGAAAGATATGACTAATTAAATTTGCAAAGCTATGTAACTTAATCAAACCAAAATAAATGTACATAAGATGTACATAAGAAAGGAAGACACCAAGAAGTTACTTAATGGTTCTTTTTAGCATTGTTTTTTTGGCCTTTGAGACTTCTTCTCTTCCGTGACAAAATAATCATGTTCAAACACTATCATACACAAGTCTCAATTGGTTTTGTTTTGAAACTATTGGTGTTTCAAGAACTTGTGGGAACGGTTCCAAAAATGGTTAAATAAATGCTTTACTTTCATTTTTTTCATCTTTGAGCTCAACTTTATAACATGTCAAAATTCTCATTTGTTGGTTGTGTGTAATTGTTAAAATTCTCGTTTTTGCTCAGATCATTATGTTTGGAGCATTTGTGACTCATATATCTAGGACTTATGTGGACATTTGATACTTGGTTAAATATTTTTCTTGCTTGTAAATCATGTAATATAGTATGTATATTATATTATTTTATGTTGACGTTTGTGTGTTTCTAAGATTATATTGATGTTGGAACTGTAAATCGTGATTGCTAAATGGTTAATTTGATGCTTTTCTCAGGTTTCTCGTAAAGGGTTTGATAAACAACCATATTCTTTTAACAGAAAAAGTATTGCCAAAATGGAAACAAAGAACATGTCTCAAATTTGAAACTCTGGTCCGAATATCAAAGACACAAGTATTTCTTGATTGAGCATTATCCAATACAAATAAAGAATAAGTTTTTAAGGCCCATGGACAAAAAAAACTTTATAAACATGAGTTCTGAGCCATTACTTGGCAAACTTGCTGAAGTTATAATGATTTGAGTCTTACATTCGATGTAACTGTAATTGTTTAATCCCCGTTCATGAATATATTATCTCTTTAGTATGGTTTTTTTATTCCGATTATGTCAACGTTTTTGATATATATATATATATATATATATATATATATTTGTGTTTTAACATTCTCTAGGCATGTACTTTTTGTTAACTTTCTTCAACCATGTTTTTCGTAACAAAATTGAAAACCTAGAAATGGTTTCTTAAAGCTTCTAATGAGTAATGACTAATGTAACGGTTAAAATTCGAAAGATTGGTCGAGTGTAGCAACTTATGAACAAAAGTTGGTGGGTCATATCTTATCACAACGTCAACGGTCAAAAACAACTCTGGTGCTTAATCTACTAAATTCAACGGCTTAGATCGAACATAGCTAGGTGGGCCTCACTCTCAAGGTCGTGGCTTCATATTATTTCCTCGAAATATGAAATCGTTGTGGTCTTTCTGACAATCTAATGCTTAACCATCTGGTGAGTTCTACACTTCTACTGTGATCGATTTCATTACCATTTCTTCCCCTACATATTCCAAGTTCTTGATAATAATTCCAGGTTCTTTTGATAAATCTGACTGTTGTTTCCAGGTTTTTTTTAGTTTCTGAATTTCGCTTTCTGATGTTTTTCGATTGTATTTTGCATGATCTGTGTTTGGATTATGATTTTGTGAATTCTTTGTTTTTGCATGTCTGTTTGGTGTCTTCATATTGTTCATATCTGGTGATTAGATTGGAGCTTTAATTAGTGTTGGTTTTGTTTTTGCAGTCTTACTGATTTGATAATGTTTCCCAACTTTGATTCTTGATGAGTCTTTTGTTCTGCTTTGTTAAAGTTTTTTTTTTTCGAAGTTTTGGGTTGGTCTGATTTTGAAATCTTAGTGTTATTTCTCAGGCAAGTGAGCATGTTGTAATACTTTGTTTCGATTTGTCACACATTCGTGTTATTAATCGTTATAGCTGAAACTTCATGCATGGTTCTAGATCTTGTTGTCATCAGATTATTTGATTTAATAATTTATCAATTGTCTAATTTTGTTGCTGATTTGAGACTATTTTACCATTTCTATAAAAAAAGTTTTCAAGATATTAATTTATAATATCTAAATTGAGTTGTCTTAGTTGAGTTGCATGTTTTGGTAACTCCTATTTTGTTTCAGCTTGGTGATCATTGCTTTGATTTTGTAGGTGAAAATGGGAGTAGACTCGAGAACGGTTGCGGTTTCACTCTTTGTGTCCTTCTTGTTGTTTGTCTCCGCCTCTCCTGATCAGAGCGATGATGATGGAACACTCAGAGTTGGCTTGAAAAAACTGAAGCTGGATCCTAACAATCGACTTGCAACACGCTTTGGTTCCAATCAAGAAGAGGCCTTAAGATCTTCTTTCCGTTCGTACAGCAACAATCTTGGTGGTGATGCTGACATTGTCGCGCTCAAGAATTACTTGGATGCTCAGTACTATGGTGAAATTGCTATCGGTACTCCACCGCAGAAGTTCACTGTCATTTTTGATACCGGAAGCTCTAACCTTTGGGTACCATCAGGGAAGTGTTTTTTCTCGGTAAGCTTTACATCATTTGCTTTATAGTTGTTGGTTTGAGAGAGAAAACTTATTGTTTTCTTATTGTTGTTATGTAGCTGTCTTGTATCTTTCATGCCAAGTACAAGTCCTCGCGTTCAAGCACATATAAGAAGAGTGGTACGCTCAATAAGTCACACTACCAATTAAGTTTCATACATTTATAGCTTATGTGTAAGAAAACTTTGTCTCAAGATGGAATGTGATGTGTAGGGAAAAGGGCCGCAATCCATTACGGCTCAGGATCGATCTCTGGTTTCTTTAGTTATGATGCTGTCACAGTTGGTGATTTGGTTGTTAAAGATCAGGTAAAATTATTACTTATCTATTCTACACTACTTTTAATGCTTATATGATTACCTTTACTTCTTGTTCATTACCTATCTCTTCAGGAGTTTATTGAGGCAACTAGTGAGCCAGGTTTAACATTCCTGGTGGCTAAATTTGATGGTCTACTTGGTCTTGGTTTCCAAGAGATTTCTGTTGGAAACGCTACTCCTGTTTGGTACGCGTGCACTTTTGTCTAGTTTTGGTTGAGGTTACTTATTTTCACACAAATCTGTAATGCTTAATGTGCTGACAACAAACTTTGTTTCTGACAGGTACAATATGCTCACCCAAGGCCTTATCAAGAAGCCGGTGTTTTCATTTTGGCTTAACCGTGATCCAAAGAGTGAAGAAGGTGGTGAAATAGTATTCGGAGGTGTTGATCCAAAGCATTTCAGAGGAGAACATACATATGTTCCTGTGACACAAAGGGGCTACTGGCAGGTTTGTTCTTCTATTGAATTGTCTTGGTATGCTATGAATGTTTCGTAATCACGTCTCATTCAAGCTATTATTTTGGTTGTAGTTCGACATGGGCGAGGTTCTCATTGCCGGTGAATCTACTGGTACGTGTATCACTCACTGTCATATCCTTAACTTTCATCATGTGTTGTTTTTAACAGGACAGAGTTTTTTTTCTCACATCTCAAAACATGATTTATGCTTGTACAGGATACTGTGGAAGTGGTTGTTCGGCGATAGCAGATTCTGGAACATCCTTACTTGCAGGGCCAACGGTAAGCAAATATCACGGGTTTATAGCATTTCAGTTTGTTTGAGTTATAATTGCTCTTGAAGTTCAGATATACCTTGTGATTTCTTTCAAGGCTGTAATTGCCATGATAAACAAAGCTATTGGAGCATCTGGAGTTGTTAGCCAGCAATGCAAGACTGTTGTTGACCAATATGGACAAACCATTTTGGAATTACTTTTGGCTGAGGTAAAAATATTGTTAATATAATACAGAACGAGATGAATCATATATGTTTTTTTTCTGTATGTGCTATACTCTTTTACTCCTTGCAGACTCAACCAAAGAAGATCTGCTCACAAATTGGTCTTTGCACTTTTGATGGCACCAACGGGGTCAGGTAATTAAATTTCTGTAGACGTAACAACTGTGAACACAGGCCTTCTCTTATAGTATGGTATTGTATCATTTTTATAGTATGGGGATTGAGTCGGTGGTAGACAAAGAAACCACCACATTATCTAGTGGTCTTCGAGACGCGGGTTGTCCTGCATGTGAAATGGCGGTTGTGTGGATACAGAGCCAGTTGAGGCAGAACATGACTCAAGAGCGGATAGTGAACTACGTTAATGAGGTAACAAGAAAATATCCATTACTACCACTATAATATCAATTTATTGTCTTGTTGAAATTTTAGCAATGAGATTGTTTTTTGTTATGGTCTCAAAATCCGCAGATATGCGAGCGCATGCCTAGTCCAAATGGAGAGTCGGCAGTTGACTGTTCACAACTCTCTAAAATGCCTACTGTTTCATTCACCATTGGAGGCAAAGTCTTTGATCTTGCTCCAGAAGAGGTATTTGTTTGATTGCTGACTTGAATCGGATCAAAAACTTGAGCTCTAAGTAACATTTTGTGACTGATATTGTTTGTGGGAACTAACAGTACGTACTGAAGATCGGGGAAGGACCAGTGGCACAATGCATCAGTGGTTTTACCGCACTTGATATCCCCCCACCTCGAGGACCTCTCTGGTGAGTCTCTCGGCACGGAAAAACAAAAACTCATAAGTGATGATTATTGCCTAATACAAATCTAATCTTGATTCTTGATTTTGGGGCAGGATACTCGGAGATGTGTTCATGGGAAAATACCACACGGTCTTTGACTTTGGGGACGAGCGGGTTGGGTTCGCAGAAGCTGTGTAATGTAACATCGGTTTGGTCTTCTGTTTTTGTGTGAGAGTTTGTTGTTTTGTACGTGTTTATATGGAAAGGTTTTAAGAGTGAAGAAGCCTCGTTGTTGTGATCAATGTTTTGCCATAAACATAATACGTTGAAGCTTTTGGGGATGTTTTCTTAATAAAAATAAAAATAAAAATAATCTCTTTTAGTATAAATTTACAACATGATTCCATGTTCTGTAACTGAATCTAAACCACCTAGTTGCAAATTACTGAACTTCGTTAACTTTAAAATAAAGTTCATTTTCACCTAAAAAACTCATACGTCGGAGCACATAAACCCCAAAAAGTACATTCTTGATAATATTAGACATTTAAAATAATCAGAAACTAAGCAAAGTGAAAGCTAAGAGTGCACTTATATAATGCTTGATTTAAAGTAAAAAAATTACCCAAAAACTTACCACTTTTATGCTGCAATGGCTCTCAAATGTGCTAGCTATTCCTCGAGCTTACGCATTGGCTCTTGACCTCGATCAATAGGTGAGGTGGTGAATTCATCTGGCTATGTGGAAAAGCTAAGCATCTTTAAGACCATATAATTGTTTATCTAATTTTGAATACATCTTATACAAAGTTATAAGAATTTGAGAACTAGCTATAGTGGGTCGCTGCCATCAGAGATAGTGGTTACATCTTATGATAAGAAAACCTAATAATCATGTTCAATGATAATGTACTAGTTAGGTATAGCAAGAAATATACATAAAAGATTTATTTGTAAATTAATCAATTGGAATGACTTTATGTGTATTTATGTAGCTTAAACAAGACATGTTGAGACTTACTGTACAAGTTATTGAACTTACCAAAAGTTGCTAATAAAGTTGCTATCCTTATGAGATTCCAATAATCCAATACCATATTTAGGTATCACCTTTGTCAAACGCTATCTAACTCCCCCTAAATCACGTGTTTTGTACTAAATAATCTACATTAGCTTTAATTTATTTCACTGTCTCTATATATCAACTCTATCCTAACTCCTAAGGTTAGGACAGGATAGAGCCAAACAAACCATTACCACTAGATGGAAAGCTTGGAAATTCCTAGGCAAGAAATTCATATCAAAATTGATAACCCAATATCATGCAACAAAGAGTCAAAAAATGACCTTGCCGATGCTAAACCCGTTGTCTTGATGTCTATTTTGCGTAGTCTCCATGCGGGCTATTTCAGAATAAGCCTCTCTCTCTGCAGCCAAGCTCTGCTATGGAAGATAATGATCGCGCCTGATTCACCAAGCATGTCTCATTTGAATAGCAAACTCCCATCTATGGCGTTTCATCTCCTGTGGTACCTAGCACTTGCAACACAAGTGTCACTCTGTTTTTTGTACGCATTAAAGTGTATTTTCTTATTTGACATGGTGAAGGAAGAGTTCTTGCACTATATTGGAGTGAACTATCTTTACGCTCCATCCATTTCATGCCTTCTCTTGCTTCAATCAGCTCCGATGATGGAACCACACAACGTTTTGTATCAGACACTATTCTGGGTGTTTGCTGTTCCAGTCTTGACCCTAGACACAAAGCTTTACGGCCAGTGGTTCACAACAGAGAAAAGGTTTTTATCGATGCTAGCAAATCCAGCAAGTCAAGTATCAGTAATCGCGAACCTTGTGGCTGCACGAGGAGCAGCAGAGATTGGTTGGAAAGAGTGTGCTCTATGCATGTTCTCTCTCGGAATGGTTCACTATTTGGTTATCTTTGTCACTCTTTATCAACGCTTACCAGGTGGAAACAATTTCCCAACCAAGTTAAGGCCAATCTTCTTCTTGTTTATTGCTGCACCAGCCATGGCAAGTCTAGCTTGGAACTCCATTTGTGGAACCTTTGATGCTGTAGCGAAGATGTTGTTCTTCCTTTCACTTTTCATTTTCATGTCCCTGGTAAGTTTACGATGCACAAAGAAACAAAGTTCAAAGTTCAAAGTTCAAATTAACATTTACCTTCTTTGTGTTAACATTTTCAGGTATGTAGGCCAAATCTTTTCAAGAAATCAATGAAAAGATTCAATGTCGCGTGGTGGGCTTACTCATTCCCCCTTACCTTTCTTGCGTTAGACTCAATTCAGTATGCGCAAAAGGTGAAAGACCCGATTGGTTCTGGCTTGATGCTTACATTCTCATCCATCTCAGTTTTGGTTTTCCTCGGTATGATCTTATTGACTGCAGCAAACAGCAATAGACTACTCAGAAGTGATCCTGTCCTTGGTTCCGCTACTACAGGTCAAAAAGACAAGCCAAAATCTTTGCCGCTCAATGCGGCTTTGTAATTAAAAAAACAAGCTATATTTGTTACGTTAAGTATTCTCTGATATTATTAGTCAATCATAACTCACGTGTTAACTTCAAGTATTCTTCATGATGGTTGAGCCTGATAGTTTCCAATCCAAAGTGTATAATTGGTCTCTGAGATTCATATTAAATACTGTAAACCGGGAATGTCTGAATTGAACCGAATTATTTCCCGGTCCAATCACTGTAAAATACAATTCAACCTATTGACTTGACTCTATTCCAAACATAAGAGGCTTTTAGCTTGGTTTACAATAGACACATTTGATTATCTGAATTGAACCGAATTATTTACGGTTCAAACATGGTAAACCGAAGAATTTCAATACATCAACTTAAACCAATTTTACCCGACTCTAATTTCAAAGCTAGAGGCTTGTTTTTCTTTTAGTCATCGCTGCAAATTTCGCCGGCGACGACGATGATCCGATCACGAAGTATCTTGTTGATATTGAGGAAGGTGTATCAACCATCATGTATGAAACGCTTATGTGCAAACTCCTTCTCTACTTCAGTTACGTCAAGCTTGGGTTTTCGAGCGACGAACAAAGAGTTAAACCAGATGATAAGATCGGGTTATATCGCTGAAGCTAGAGAGATTTTCGAGAAATTGGAAGCGAAGAACACCGTGACATGGAACACGATGATAAGTGGGTATGTGAGAAGGCGGGAAATGAATCAAGCACGGAAACTGTTCGACGAAATGCCCCAGAGAGATGTTGTGACTTGGAACGCGATGATTTCAGGTTATGTTTCGTGTGGTGGGATTAGGTTTCTTGAGGAAGCAAGGAAGCTGTTCGATGAAATGCCTTCAAGGGATTCTTGTTCTTGGAACACAATGATTAGTGGTTATGCGAAGAATCGGAGGATAAGTGAAGCTTTGTTGTTATTTGGGAAAATGCCTAAGAGAAATGGTGTGTCATGGAGTGCTATGATCACTGGGTTTTTTCAGAACGGTGAAGTGAATCGCGCGGTTGAGTTGTTTCGGAGAATGCCAGAGAAGGATTCGTCTTCTTTATGTGCACTTGTGGCTGGTCTTATTAAAAATGAGAGACTTGAAGAAGCTGCTTGGGTTTTGGGTCAATATGGGAATATAGATTCAGGAAGGGAAGATTTGGTTTATGCTTATAATACTTTGATTGTTGGATATGGACAGAGAGGACAAGTAGAAGCGGCTCGACGTCTGTTTGATCAGATTCCTGATGATGATGATCATGGAGGTGAGTTTAGAGACAGATTCCGTAGAAATGTTGTATCGTGGAATTCCATGATCAAAGCTTACTTAAAAGTGGGTGATGTGGTCTCTGCGCGGTTGTTATTTGATCAGATGAAAGACCGCGATACGATTTCTTGGAACACTATGATTGATGGATACGTACACGTGTCTAGGATGGAAGAGGCTTTTGATCTGTTTACAGAAATGCCAAACCGTGATACACACTCGTGGAACATGATGGTCTCGGGTTATGCTAGCGTTGGCAATGTAGTGCTCGCTCGTCAATACTTTGAAAAAATGCCGGAGAAAAATACAGTATCGTGGAACTCGATTATAGCAGCTTACGAGAAAAACAAGGACTACAAAGAAGCTGTTGATGTGTTTATCCGGATGAACATTGAAGGAGAGAAGCCTGATCCCCATACTCTAACCTCTCTTCTTAGCGTATCAACTGGGCTTGTGAATCTGCGATTAGGAATGCAGATGCACCAAATTGTCCTCAAGACTGTGATACCCGATGTTCCAGTCCACAATGCCCTTATCACTATGTATTCGAGATGCGGTGAAATAATGGAGTCGAGGAGAATCTTCGATGAAATGAAACTAAGAAGAGAAGTAATCACATGGAATGCAATGATAGGAGGGTATGCTTTCCATGGTAATGCCTCAGAGGCCTTGAATCTGTTCTGGTTAATGAAAAGCAACAGGATACATCCTTCTCACGTAACATTCGTCTCGGTTCTGAATGCTTGTGCTCACGCGGGACTTGTTGATGAGGCTAAAGCACAGTTTGTGTCCATGGTGGATGAGTACAATATCGAGCCTCAGATGGAACATTACTCTTCCCTGGTCAATGCAATCAGTGGACAAGGGCAGTTTGTTGAGGCCATGGATGTCATAAAGAGTATGCCTTTTGAGCCAGACAAGACAGTATGGGGTGCATTCTTAGATGCTTGTAGGATTTATAACAATGTAGGGCTCGCACATGTTGCAGCTGAAGCAATGTCGAGACTTGAACCAGAGAGCTCAACACCTTATGTACTGTTGTACAACATGTACGCGGGCATGGGACTATGGGACAAAGCTTCTCAAGTGAGAATGAAGATGGAGAGTAAAAGAATCAAGAAGGAAAGAGGATCAAGTTGGGTTGACTCCTCAACATAAAGAAAAAACAGAATGATTGGGATTCAGAATTGAAATAGAAACTGATAAGGTACTCTTGATGGTTCTCTATTTTCTCATTACTTTTCATCAAATTGCTCTAATTTAATAGGGTATTAAATTGATTACAATGTCAATTTCGTGAAAGATAATGTTCATTTAAATTTGGCATTTAGTCTCTCTTTTTTTTTGATGTTTTTCAGCCATTCAAATTATTGGTGGCTTCAAATTCACCTGTTACATATATACATGCACACATGTATCTGTATAGCTGCTTATCTGAGCCTTCACCGGCGTTTAAAATCCCAAATTTCTCATATCTGAATCTGGGGTTTACCAAAAGGGTAAGCCTTTTTCTGTTCAAATTTTACCTTTTAAATTTAGATGAATTTAACTGATCGTAGGTCTTGTGCAACTGGTTCTGCTAACGATTAGGAGATTGTTGGGACTTTATTCAGGATCGGAGCGTTTGACCTCTAATAGTTTCTTGAGATGAAATTAGGGTTTGAATCTGAATTTGTTAATGGAACATCAATTTCTTAGAATCTTATGAATCTTTATTTCCTTGTACTTCTGTCTTTAATAATGGAGTTGTTGCTTTTCTCTGTTTTTATTTTATGGGACAGATTAGGGCAGTTTCTTCATTGATATGGTTCAGAAATGTTAGCTGCGTATCCTTCGGGAACTATCAAAAAATTCGGAATTCCTTTTTGCGATTTCAAAACCACGGTTTTTGGTCCTTTGATTAGCTCTTCTGTCTCCCCAAGATCAAGAGTTCCTTGGAGCAATGTAGAATGTAATCATTCTTCTTTCTCTCCAAAAGGCCAAATTCATCATCTAAGGAAATGGATGGTTAGTGATTTTGAAAGTTTCTGTCTCTTGATTACAATTCTTACATCCATGTATATATTACAGAGCTTCTAAGTTTTTTGTTTTTCGATTTCTATCAAGTTTTGTCGCTCCCGCAACAACTCGGATGATGAGTACCGTTCATCACGCAACATAGCTATAAGTCTTTTAAGACGTTACAGGACCGTGATTGAACGTGGTGAAGGAGAAACCTTAAAAGTAACTTCCCTCTTTTTTTCTTGCTCCATTCTCGCATTTTTCTCGATCATTATCATTCATTTTTATTTTGTGTATCTTAAGGAATTCATTTCCGCTGGTGTGAATGCATATGCGCTTGGTTGCACAGATGAAGATTTGAGAAAAGAACTAATTGCTATGGAACAATCAGGCTTAGAGATCGAACGAATGGAGAGTTGCCATGGAAGCACACAGACTAAATCCAAGATTTCGCTGTCCGAGGTTAGTTAGTTAGTTACTACGAATTTGTGATAACAACAGTTAACAATATGAGCTAAGTTGTATTGGATTTTAGCTCTGCCTTATCAATTTGAGCTGGCGGTTTTGATTCCGCAGGTAGATGAATGCATATTGTGGCTTAGCATTGTATTCATCACGATCTTGTGTACACCGCAACCAACGGTCGTGAGATGGTCATCGACTCCTTCGGTTTCCGCTGAAATTCTAAGCAAATGGAGAGGCTTTTGCGCAGTCATAGCCAATGCATACTATATTAGAGGAATGGCATGGTAAGATCAATTTATTCAGGTTTGGTTTGTCTGTTCTTTTTTTTATCCACTCTAAGATGCAAATGAAGTGTTTGTAAAGATTGTAAAATGAATGCATATTTACGAAAATGCCATCGTCGAACCATCATCGGGTGAGTGTAGGCTGCCGGTGAAGACTCTTCAATTGGAGCAGATGGCGGTGACGGGACAAGCGGAGGAGCCATCGGTTGTGGCCAGCCGAATGCGACTGGTCTTTAGCACTCTTGAGGTTAGTCTCTTTGTTTGTGTTTGTTTTAAATGAATTGTTATTTTGAAAGTTGCTTAAGAGTCAAAACATCCTTGGAATATTAGGTTTTTGAAATCGATTCTTTGTTTATCGTATTCGCAGGTAGTGAGTCCTCAATGGCCACGGGTTTAACTATGATGTTCTGCATACTGCAATATACGAGTTATTAGGTATCTTTATTTTGTTCTTTGCATCTTCTTTTCGCTAAAATGTTTTTTTTTTTCGTTTTATTAACCCGATATTGTTAATTGTTGTAGGATACTTCATATAGTTAAACCTCGGATTTACAATATGGATATGTAAAATTATAACTGTAAAACGAAACATTACACACAACACGAGCATGATATTAAAGAGATTATCATCCAATGATAAGATGGTTATACATGGAAAACTTAGAATAAGGACACACACATAAGACTAGACACCATTTCAACCTCGATGATGGACAGTGCCGCTTCCGCTACCGCTGCCACTACCACTGCCACTTCCGCTAGCACCCATACCACCACCGCCTCCACCTCCACCACCGCCACCCCCGCCACCACCACCTACACTCACATACACACCAGGGCCACTAGCGGTTCCACTTCCACTGCCACTAGCACTTCCGCTTCCACTGCCGCTACCACTACTACCATCAGCGCCACCACCACCGCCACTACCTTCACCAGCGCCGCCGCCACCTCCACTTGCCGAATACTCACCAGTGCTACTGACACTACCATTACCGCTACCATAACCAGTACCGCTACCACTACCATTAAAGTAACTACCACTACTACCGCCAGAACCACCACCACCTCCACCTCCTCCTCCACCACCACCTCCACCTCCAACTTCTATGCCTCCGGGACAGTCGGCGCGTCCATTCCCATTCCCATTCCCATTTGCATCTCCGTTGCCGTTTGCACTATCGTTGTTTCCGTTTTCGGTACCACCTTCAACGAGAGCTCCTCCACCACCACCTCCACCGCCACCAGCGGCACAACTAGGCTCAACTTCTAATTTTTTTCCCATGATTTGGGTATATTCAGGCACTCCTAAGTGTCTTGCGCCATTGGCACACAAAACTCCTACGAGAACCACTACAAGCAACTTGGTGATTTGCATCTTTTTTTTAATATATATTTCTGAAATGTATTTTTTTTTTTGTGAGTACATCTTCACAGCATCATTAATTGGCTATATATACCGTCACACACGTACATACATTTACATGTATAATATAATACGTGTTTGTGTTTGTTAATTGTTACAGAGAAATGAATAAATGCGAAAAAGATTTGAAGTTAATTGGTTACTTGAATTACTTGAATACATTTAACCTTGACATAATCGTAAATTTCAGCATCTTATGGTGATAAAATGACAGCAGTAGTATTCATGTTTTTTACGTAATGTTTTCAAATAAGATATACTCCCAAGACCGGATACATAGCTCTTCTGAGCGGGTCAAATTATTTGTAAACCTTATTATATCGTAATTATATTTCGACAATAGTGAGTAGATATATAGGGGATGTTCTGTTAATCAGCAATCTGAGCTTTAGGTCCGCACAATATTCTGAGCTAGGATCAGTCTTTTCTCATATGCAGAACTTGTAATATCAATAGAATTAAGCATGCTTGGATATATAGATTTATTAATTCTTAGCTAAAAATGTTTAGTTATATATACATGATCGTTGGATTCGAACGTCCATAATAGTCATGCTCGAGGGCCATCAAACGTATATTGGATGTTGTAAACAAATATTTTAATTTAGAAAAATAAGGTCTCTGAAAATTTTAAATAAATATACTGTATTTGATATATGTAAATATTCTTGAAAATTAAAAATGCTAGAATTGGATAATTATACAGAATTTAACACAATTAACTAAAGCTGTTGACAACACAAGTCACCGTGGCGTATCTACTTATTATTTTTGCAGCAGTTTTTTCATAGAAACCTTTGTTTTGTAAAATATTACATCATATGCCATTGTTGTTTAGAACAAATTAGAAAATTTCATTAAGGGTACAAAGGTATTTTAAAATCTTCAGAAATCGGGTAACCCAGATCGGATCCGGATAAACACGCGGATCTTCATTTTTTAATCTCAGCCGTTCGTTGCGGGTCAAGATGTTTTAATCGTGGCCGTTGAGTCATGTTTTTTCGTTAAATCTCGGTCCTTCATTTAGGACCAATCGGATGATCCGTTCACGTTACAAGATTACTTACGCGGATCCGAAGTGTTGATCTTGGCCGTCCATTAGATTTTACTAGCTCTCTTGCAATCGTGGCCCTTAAAACCTGTAAACATATATCATAGTTGCTTAACATAATATTCTGAAAATCTTACCTAACAGATTGTTTCCGAAAACTTAAAATACGGGATATCATCTATATCGAAATCCTAACATCCCTACCCAATTAATCTTCGAATCTATTAAATTTATCCAGCTTTTGGTATCTAGCAATATCTATGAATATATTGAAACCAATTTATATCAATCATTAACATATCCTACAAACACATTTATACCAATCATTAACTAGATTCCACAAATTCATCTAACGAATATTTATAACTAACTCCGAATATACTCAGTAAGATTTATCTAGATTTAACCTACTTCAATGCTTGCATTCTTGCATTAACCTATAAATACATTCATTAGCTTACCGTCATATGCAACAAATCTTTCTCAAACAATAATCTCATTACCATAATCTTTCAAAAAAAAAATATGGCTGCTTCGTTTGCTTACCTTAGAGATTTACGACCGTATAAGACTACTTGGCGTGTCCTGGTCAAAGTCCTTCACTCATGGCGTCAATACACCATCAACACCGGTGAAACTCTGGAACTGGTTTTTGCAGATGAACACGTAAGCCATCTAGATTTAACCTTTTACAAAATGAAAAATATAAATCTCACAGTTCATCACAGTTCATCTAGATTTAACCTTTTTCAGGGTTTTAAGATTCATGCATCTGTAAAAAAAGATTTAGTCCACAAATTCTCAAATCAGCTTCCTCTTGGTCAGTGGAGATTCATTGAGACATTTGCTCTCACTTATGCAACCGGTCAATTCCGACCAACAAGCCATCTATACAAAATGGCTTTTCTCAATGGCACATCTGTAACCCAAAGTGATCATAAATCAGATTCAAACTTTTTGACTTTAGCTAAGTTTAATCAAATTTTGATGGGTGCCCTTAATCCGGCTATGTTGATTGGTAAGTTAATGATTTGTATTTTAATTTTATAACAATTTTTATTGTTTGTACTTGTGATATGCACTTAGTGTCATGATATTCTGATTATATTTAGATGTGCTTGGTCAAATTGTTAACGTTGGAGAAATGGAGAGTTTGGAGGTTAACAACAAGCCAACTAAGAAGCTGGATTTTGAATTGAGGGATGAAAAGTAAGCTAAAAGATGTGTTTATATTTTTCATATATCATAAATTACTTATCTGTATTGATCTAGTAATAATTAGTAACTGTTTTTTTAAGAGAGGCTTCCATGTACCTTATGGGGTGGTTTTGCTGAAAAAGTCTTTAGGGAATGTCAATCAGCTCATGGTGGCATTGTTATATGTTTACTAAGGTTTGCTAAAATAAAAACCTTCAAAGGTTAGTATATTTATAATAGTTAGTTTGATTAATTATATTCTCTTATTTCTGTATTTTCTGTTAAACATTTATATTAACTATTATTTTTCCTCAGGAACAATAAGCCTCTCAAATTCATTTGATGCCTCACAAGTTCATGTTAATCCTTCTTATCCGAAAGTTAATAGATTTGTCCAATCGTAAGTAGTTGTAATTTCTTATTTACATCATTGATAATCAGTGTGATTTAATATATTTCCTTCATTTGCAGGCTACCATCTGATGGTCTGACTCTCACATTTCGTGAGAGTGCTTTAAAATATCAAATGGTGACTGTTAAGGATGGTGATAGTTTTCAATATCCAAAAAAGACTATTGAAGAACTTATTAATTCTCAAGAGGTTATTAACTCATGAATAATGTGTTAGTGTAATATGTTTTTTGATTTACATTATTCAATTTATATCTCTCTAATTATCAATTATTTGTTTTTTAGGTTGGTAAGGCAAGAGTTATATGCACTATCTATGCTATTGACACAGATTGGGCATGGTACTATTTTAGATGTAGGAATTGTAACAAGAAAGTTACACATATATATCCTGAAGGCATTGGTGCTCCTTTAAATGGACAAAAACAGAAGTTTTGGTGTGATGTATGCAAATCAGTTGTCACTAATGTCATTGCTAGGTTTGTTTATTACTATATTTGTTAACTATTTATGTTTTTGAACTATATTGTATTGTATATTGGATTTTATTCGTCACTGAAATGCATTTTTCTGGACATTTTATAGATACATGCTTTACACCAAAGTAATGGATAGTACATGTCGAACTAAATGTCTATTTTTTGATACTATGGCTGCACACATTATCACATAAACTGCTACCAATGTTCTGGGTGGATCTACTGCTGAGGTATTTCTTCTTTATATTGGATATGTTAAGTATGTTTGTGTTTGAATTTAACAGTTCTACTTGAAATTGATCTTTGAACCATATTGTCGATCCTGAAGCTCTACCAGATGTAATTAAAAATCTTATTGGGAAGACATTTCTTTTACTGGTTTGTGTTGAAAAGGAGAATATTGTTGATGGTAAAGATTCTTACAAAGTGTCTAAAGTTTTGGCTAAGGATGGAATGATTGCAGAAGATATTAATGAAGATTCTGAAGGTTTAATAAACCCAGCTTCTATTCTATCTGGTGATCAGGTATTTTAATCTTTAACAACATTATAAGATAGAGTTTTAATATTCAGAAAGTATCCTAATACCAATGTCTTTTGCTTTGAATGCATAGTTCTCTTTTATTATCAGACATCCAAGACACCTATGAATCGAGCACACCCTCATCAAAACGTGTAATTGCTGTTAACTTAGAAGTTACTGAGCAGTCCTCAGCTACAAAGAAAGTTTGCAGAGGTTCATTTGAAGGAAATATGGTAGATGTAAACAAGACATTTAATGATGTTATTGTTTCATGTGGTGATCCGAATGTTTCTCAGAATAAGGAGTCGTATGATTTTTGTAATGAGGAGAAGAAGATGGAAGTTAAGAAAGTTTCTGAAGTTAAAGTAAAGGTCAAGAAGAACAAATAAGTTTATAATCATAAACTTAATTAAGTTGTGTTTTTTAATTGCTTTTATTGTTTTACTCTTTTTTTGAACTTCATAATCATATTTCTTTACTAAGTTTATTTTCAGACTTTCATTTGGTTTAGTTTAAATGATATATTTTTCAGACTTCTGTTTTGTTTAATTTAATGATTTGTCTTTTAAAATATGTTTTGGTATGAATAATTATTATGGATTAGTAACTGTTATATAGTTTATCGACATAATATACTTTATGTCTGTTCATGGTATTTTTATCATGTTTATTTGTCTTCATTCATAAAACTATATATACATTAGATTATAGTCTTATCAAATGTCTTAAATTTAGAAACATAGTTCAAATTTTGTTTAAACGTAACTATGTGGTATTCAATGGAATTAATCTAATGTTTTATAACCTAACTATGTGGTATTCAACATTTATAATCTAGATTTAAATATGCATGTCGTGATTTGATATCTTCACAATCAATAGCCAGCCTAGCATATACTATTGCATGATTCTTTTTTGTTGTTATTGAGAAAGTTGTTTTCTGAATAAAGTAAATTTGCCTTACCAATGTATTTAGATATACATAGCTATTAACGCCTATTTATGGTCATATCATCTTTGATATGATATAACGAAATTTTCCTTCTTTATAGGTAGATGAAATATTCTTTTTTTATTTTTAAACATTATTCTAAATCTAATGGATATCCTCATGTCTATATATGCATCCTCTAAACTATATTTCATACATCTTCTAACACCTTCTTTCTCCTTATTCTGAAAATAAAATTTTCTGCAAGAAATCATGCAAGTTCCTACAAACGTAGCCGACCTCATTCCATGTCGTAAAAAGTGGCTTATTTGTGTTAAGCTACTCAGCTGGTGGCAAGTTACACCACCACGGTTTTTCAGGAAAGTTGAATTGGTTTTAGTTGACCAACAGGTTATTAAGATCTGATCAAATCTATTTTTAAAAAGATTTTCATTGTTTATACAAATTTCTTAGTCTGTTTTTGTTTGTGTAGGGGACTAAAATTGAGGCATCGATTGCTGGTGGTCCTTTTCAGTTTGATAATGTTAGAGAACTAAAGGAAGGTTCTTGGTATTTTATAAAGGATTTTATGATCATTGATTCTCCTAATCGTGTGAAGAACACTAATCATCCATTCCATATTAAGTTCTATTTTCCTACTGAGATGACAGAACTTATACAAATCACACCATTGTCTTACTTTGATTTTGCAAACTTTCTTTCTATTAAGAAGAGGAGATTTCCAGAGTCTGAAACCTTTGGTTAGTTTGTAACAATTGACTTAGATATTGTTTTGTACTAATTGTTTGTTACTTTATCTTAAATTATCAAATATCTTAAATTCATATTTACTTATTGTCTTTTGATTTATCTTATAATTTTTTAGATTTGTGTGGAATTGTTGAATCTCTTGGAAGTGTCAAACACTGCCCTTATTTTCGTCTGATCGGTCCACCGTATAACATACATTTTACCTCTTTTTGTACAACATTGTTTATGTTATGCTATTTATTAAACTAGCACTAATTTGGCTTATTAATCTTGCAGATTCGTGAAACTCAATTGTTGTGCCATAGGTCCTTTGGCACAACAAATCAAGGACATGTGGATTGGTGGAGGTTATAGTAGAACATATCGTGAGCAAGCTGTTTTCTGTGTGTTAAGATTTTGGTATTCAGGTCAAAGAAAATGTAATTTTACGATTTAAAATTGTAAATCTTTGTCCTATAATGTTTTGTAAGCGTAACTGTATATGTGTGTTTATAGGTTATCCATGTGTTATAAATCGTCCTGGCTGTTCAAGGGTTTTCTTCAATCCTAATTTTCCAGAGCTAGAAGAAATAAAAAACATGTATTGTTTCACTTATTCATCTAATCACATAAGTTAGACATGTTTTTATATTGTCACACTAATGATTACATACATATTGGTTTATTTATTTACAGCCATGATCAGGTTGGTGAACGTTTATCTCTTCTCAACAAAGAAGATAGGGAATACAATGAAATGTTGGAGCTAGAGAGTGTTGGTGAAAATTCTGTATGAGTTCAATGTTTTTTATGATTTTCTTTGTGTAACTCAAGGCTTATATTAAGTGACCTTATGTTATGTTTTTATAACCTTATGTTATGTAATTTATAAATCATATATGTTTATCGGAGTTATGTTTTTATGACCTTATGTTATGTAATTCATAAATCATATATGTTTATCTGAGTTTATAGGATGCTACTGACCTGTGAATTGTGTATCTTTTTTCTATTTTGCATTTCCTTCTCCTCATTCCATATATCTCAAACTTTCCCTGTATAAATGTTAAAAACATTATAAGTAAATCGATTGAAACATTTTATAAAATCATGGAGAAGATACGTTATATATATTCTATCCATAAATAATGAGTTGATATTTTGACCTTATTTAAAATTCGACAATTAGATGTAATCAGTAAGATTTAAATAAAAGAAAATATTGTAAACTTTATCTTTATAGAACTGATTATATAACTAACTAAATCATTATTGATTATATTAGTAGTTCTTTAGCATTTCTGTTTCACCAAATAAACATAAACCCTAATCCAAATTTTTTGCTGCCATGAAGAAGAAACCTAATTTCTTTAATACAGAACAAACCGATCAACCCCTTAGAAAGAAACGAATACTTTCATCTAACACTCAAGACAGTCAGAATAAACAAATGAATGCATCTGTTAACAGTGATTTTGTACCTCTATTACCAGCTTCAGGAAGAGTTTTGCAAGATATATCCAACTTACCAGTCAGTAGACCTGATAGTTTTCACACTCCTTCAATGCATCTTCGCCAGCTTAAGTCCTATATTAGAGAAAATCAAAGTATGTGAATATCTAAATCTCTTTTATGTTTTTCCCCAGTTTAAGATATTTGAAAGTTAAAGAAAGTTTGTGATGTATTCATACCTCTATATTTTTATACTATAGGTAATGAATCTTTAAGATTAATGGCCAGCAATGGAAGTTCTGCACTAACTACCCAAGTATCCTTCCAGAACATCACTAATTTGCAGCAGTTTAATACCCCGTCTAACAGTCCAATCATCCAAGGTCCTGAAAAAAAAAAAAGCAGGTAATCTTAGACATATTAATCATTACTATAAGATCATGTTATTATTTATTTGCTAAAAAATGACTTCTCACATGAATAGGTCAAACAACAGACAGATCTAGATCGTGTACAACCATGGAGCAACCATTGAATCAATGTCAGAGAGAATATGGTTCCTTTAAAAGAAATTTACAAGACGAATTCACAAATGTACTAGGAGAACAATCCTTTGAAGGTAACAATTCTAAAACTATATATACTACTTTATATGTTAAAGAGAAATAACAGACTATATCTTTTGTTAGTAAATATTATATAATCAATATTAATTTTTATCTGCTGCATATTATGAAGGTATGCAATCAATGGAACAAGTATATGATAACAGTAGTGACGATGATGAGTGTAATGATAATATTCCGAATCAAGAACCAGAAATGAGAGTTGAAGCCATAATCTCAAGACAGCAAAGATATCAACTTCTTTCTGAATTTGAGAAGAGTCTTAAATTGTCATTTTCAAACTCTAGAACAAACAATAGCAATATGGAGCTAAGCCACCAAATTGTTTCAAGCAAATTACCTCAACTGTCAGGTAATATATCTTTTATGTTTAAGACATATTGTAACTAAATCAAATTTGTGTTCATTCAGTTACAAATTACCTTCTTACAAGTGTATGTATTGTGGAGCATTCATGTGGTATGAAGAGCGTATTAACAAGAAAAGGAATCACAAGGATATAACATTTAGTCTTTGTTGTGGACAAGGAACCGTAAAATTACCCTATTTAAAGAAATCACCACAATTAATTGACATGTTACTTACAAGTGATGATCCCCTTAGCAGACATTTTAGAGATAATATTAGATTATATAATATGGTGTTTGCTATGACTTCACTTGGTGGAAAAGTGGATCGATCTATACCAAAAGGGAGTGGTCCTAATATGTTTCGACTACAAGGAAGTAACTATCATTTGTTTGGCAGCTTGAAACCTGATGAGGGTGATTATGCAAAGTATTCTCAACTTTACATTGTTGATACTGAGAATGAAATACAGAACATAACTAATGTTATAAGGTAATATCATCTTATTATACTATTTTACTCTTACTAAACTGCCTCATACTATATTTATATACTAAACTGCCTCATACTATATTTGTATGTTAATGTTTTGTATTATTTCAAATGTAGCAAGAGTAAAAACACAGAGAATGATGGTGGTAGAAGTAAATTAAGGCCAGAAGTAATTGAAGCCATTATCAAAATGCTAAATGATGTGAACCCTTATGTTGAGAACTTCAGGTGTGCTAGAGATAGGTTTGAAAATTTCAAAGATCAAACATTCCACATGAGGATTGTTAATGATCGTGTAGGTAAGGATGGAAGGACTTTTTGCATCCCAACAGCATCAGAAGTTGCAGCATTAATACCAGGTGATTTTCATAACGAAATGCCACAAAGAGATATTGTTATCCAAGAGAGAAGAACTGGACATCTTCAACGTATAAGTGAAATACACCCATCCTATTTGGCACTACAATATCCTCTTATTCTATGTTATGGTGAAGATGGTTGGAGGCCTGGTATAGAGAAAGGTTTCACAGGCTCAAACAACAGGACTAAGAAAAAGTGTATAAGTATGAGACAATGGTTTGCATTCCGTTTTCAAGAGAGGGCAGGCGAGTCTCATACAATTCTTAAGTCAAAGAGATTGTTTCAACAGTTGCTGGTTGATGCTTTTACAACTATTGAATTTAATAGGTTATCCTACATTAAGTTCAATCAGTCTAAGTTGAGATGTCAGAACTACAGCTTAATTAAAGAAGCAAATGATGCAGGAAGTAGTTCAATGAGTGAACAAGGGCAAAAGGTCCTTATTCCAGTATCCTTCACAGGGGGCCTCGGTATATGCTTCAAAGTTATTATGATGCTATGGCAATTTGTAAGCATTTTGGGTTTCCTGATCTATTCATTACATTTACATGTAATCCTAAATGACCAGAGATAACAAGGTATGTGAAAGAAAGAGGACTGAATGCAGATGACAGACCAGACATTATAGCTAGGATTTTTAAGTTCAAGCTGGATTCCCTAATGTATGATTTGACAGAACTGCATTTACTAGGGAAAACTGTTGGAGGTATGTATATAAATTCTAGACAATATCAGTTTTGGTACACCGCGGATCGATTTTTTTTTTGTATGTTTTGTATAATTTTTTTGATTGTAATTTGAATTTATTAATTTAATTATATACATAATCAAACGTTATTTTATTAAAAATTTAACATGTAGTAAAAGATATTCAGAATTGTTTTTATAACTATTAATATGTATAAATTAATATTCAGAAAAATATCTGGTTTATAGTATAAATTAAGTATAAATATCAGTAAGAAATATATAAATCATTTGAGAAATTTGCGAAGATAATGTTCAAGTGAAATTAATTTATGGTATTTATGAAAAGTAAGAAAAATGTAGTATTTTAATACAGTATGTAGATAGTACAAAAACAAATGTATCGTTTCAAGTTTCAATTCATAAGAGTTAATGTAATCCATTGGTGCTTGTAAAAATAATCCACAATTAAGTCATATTGTTCACGACACCGATATACTCTTACGTTAGACAAATAACTAATTAAATATTTGATAGTCACATAATTACATCACAAGTAAATTTAGATTAAAACACTTTCAAGATGTAAACATTTATTTGACATATAGGTAAGAGATC
Organism: Crucihimalaya himalaica; assembly: GCA_004349715.1. Classification (NCBI taxonomy): domain Eukaryota; kingdom Viridiplantae; phylum Streptophyta; class Magnoliopsida; order Brassicales; family Brassicaceae; genus Crucihimalaya; species Crucihimalaya himalaica. The sequence continues at coordinate 1,990,745 of SMJT01000026.1, read as the reverse complement.
GATTTTGGCAAGAGGTGTTCAGATTGGTCCATTCATTTGACATATAGGTAAGAGTATTAGTTATGGGTTAAAATATTAACTATTGCATAAAAGTATGTATTTTTCTTGTAAGAAATGAATTCATATCCTAATAAATACATGTTTGTTTTATACATAGAGGCTACAATTTGGGAATAACACAACACATTGGAAAAAGTCAAAGATGAATGCCATAAAGCTTGTTGTACTTCTCTTGTTTGGAGTCGTGTGTGCCAGAGTTGGTGCAATTAGGCAGCTCAAAGAAGGATCCAAAGAAGCCGAATTAGACATCTCAACTCCCAAAACTACCACTACCAACGGCGTTGGAGCTGAACTTACTGTTATTGTTTATAGTAGCGCTACTGGTTATGGCACTGGCAATGCTAATGTTAATAAGGGTCCCAAAGGTCCCAGCGGGAGTGCAAATGGAAGTGGCTTCGGAACTACTAGTGGATATGTCATTGCGGAGGGTCCCAATGCAAGAGCTTATTCTAGGAGTAATGCTTACGGCCGCGGCCGTGCTGATGCAGCAACGGCTCCCAATGGTACCACTGCCAGAGGAAATGGTTCCGGAGGTGGCACCACCGTTGCATATGGCAGCACCGGGCCTCGACCGTGAAGTGATCATGCTCATTACTAAGCCTATAGATATTAATACTCCACAAACCCTACAATCTCTTGTATTCATGAATAAAAACTAGAGATTGTTACCTATATTAATTATAAATGCTACTATGTGTGTGTGATGTCTATTCTTAAATAAAATAGATGCAATAGTTACGACTTCAATAATCTTCTTAATTAAATGTTGTATAATAATAATAATAATAATCACATTTAAGATGCAAGGTAATATATAAGGCCAATAGATTCTTGTTAATTCAGCTTTAACTAGGGAGGCTCTTGCTTTGTGTTCAACTCTGTCCTCAGCCAAGAATATGGGTTAGCAACACTTACAGGTGTCTACGTACGTTGACAATCACAATGAATTAGTGGCTCTGCACCATGACATATGACTTCTAAGCCGCCTCTTTTCTTTGATTTCAATAAAATCGTTGCGACGAAAAAAGAAGTCTAAAGAAGAAAGTGAAAATATTTGAATTAAATATAATAATTTATCAGTTTTAACATTTATCATTGGTATAACATGCATATTACATGATACGATTACAAAATAATAAAGTTTTAAGTAGTACGAAAACGAGTTTGAAATAAAAAATGGTTTAACTTTAACTGTTTTAACTTTTAAGGGTGATTCATCCACAGAATAAGGGTCTGAAGGTGTCTTGATGGCTTGATGCAATGGTACTTTCTGGGTTCGACAAAGGATGAAAAAGGAAGGAACATAAGTACAGGGAACAGGTTCTGTGTTATAGTTTTTTTTTATATTAACACTAGTTAGTAATGATGATAAAATTGTCTTAAATAAATATAAAACATTTGTTTATGCAAAGTTATTAAATAAAACGTTACATGATCATATAAACTTACATAAATATGTTATAAAACACACACATAATAAATCATAAGGTTACTTATAAAATATGAAATTACTAACTAAGGTTATTTACATTTATAATACCAAACTAGATTTGAACCCGCTGTACTCCGCATATCGATTTTTGTTTTTATGTTTAATTTTAATATTTTTGTTGTAATTTAAATTGTTGGTTTAATTGTAATCGGTACATGTGAGATAATTTTAGCTAAATCAACATTTTTGTGTTGACATATCTAGTATTTTAGTATTGTTGGTATTAATAAATTATTAAAACGAGGATTTAATTCGTGTTATAGCATTGGATAAATGATATATTATTGTCGATTTAAACCCGTCCTGTCATATAAGTTGTTCCGAATTATTTTGAAAATTTTATAAGTTTAAAAATTCATCATATTTTATATTTTCTATGAAGATTAAATATATCAATAATAACACTTAAATATAAATTTTGTTGTTCACAATTTTTTGATTAAGTTTCTTAATTATTAATTAATTTATATTTATTTAACTATTAATTTAACAAAAAACATATGTTAACGTTATGTAATGTTTGATATTTAAACATTGTTTGTCACTTTGGGTTGAATTTATATTGTCTAAGGTGTTTAAAATTAGCAAATACATATCAGAAATATAATGTATTAGCCATAGTTGAGGTTTAGATTTTTTGATTTTAACATATATTTTAATATCCAAAAATAATAGTTGATATATTTTAAATATCTTGAATGAAAGATATTATGTTTCAGGGAAAATACTTAAATTTTTAGAAGTCAAGATTCCATATAAAAAAATTGAATTAATGATAAATAATGTTGTTATGGGAAAAATTATATTGTTAAGATGTTTTGAAAAAGATTAATTTAGATTCTGATTTATAAGTTTAAGATATAAGATTTTTAAAGATACCAAAACTGGATTAAACCATTAAATTCGAATATTAATGGTTTATTTCTTTTTATAATACATGATTCTGTAACATTAGGGATGTTAAGATTTTAAAAATATTTACTCTACGATTTAATGACAAATGTTTTTTTTTTTTAAATCAAATAATAGGTTGATGAGATTAAGGGTCGGGATTTAAAGACCACACATGAATTAATGGTTGTGATTAAAACATGTTGGACCACGATGAAGGACTTAGATTTAAAGTAAAAACCCGCGGGTTTATTCGAAAAAGAATATGGATAATCCAATTGGTGAATCTTTTAAAATACATTGTTACCCTTAATGAGTTCTCCCAATTTATTAATAAGTATAATGGCATTCATTGTAATTGTTTACAAAACAAAAGTTTGAGTCAAAACACTGCTGCAAAAATAATAAGTAGATTACTCGAGTTTACGAAACATACATTATATATGAATAAGTTTTGATTTTATTTTTCATGTTTTATTGGATTTTATAGGTATGATTAAATTTATAAGAATATACTAGGCAGTTACTCTGCACCATGAGTGGAGAAAAAACAGTAAGAAATGATGACATTTTTGTTTATGATGGTAATAAACGTGATATCTCACTTTTTCAGATTTGTTTTGTTGCTGACTATTCATCTATAATTGATAAAAGATTAAGAAATCTTAACAACTGTTTATTGATTCAAATTCTGGTGTGTTATATTTAGTTTTACTATAACAAATGATATTAAAGATTTTTTATAAATGGTATAATCCTTCGAAATACATTTATATGTTATTATCTTAACATTTTTAAATTTATTATAAATGAAAATAATGACAACTATACGTTAGAATTATCTCTGCACAATAGTTAATATTTCATAAATTTTTCAGTATTATATACATATATAAATCTTGGTAAAACATCAGATGAGTTAATTAAAAAACATTATATCACAATATTATATTTTTTGTATTTTGTTTTTGGTATAGAAATATAAAATTATTTTTTAAAAAAATTTCTAGTAATTTTTCACTCTTAAAATTTTTAAATTTTTAAATTTTTTTTATAGTAATTTTATTTGAATATTTTAGTTTTAGTTTTTTTTCTTTAAACTAAAGGGAAAAATTTTAATTAAAATTATCTAAATATAGATTTTTATTATAAATTCAATATTTTAGATTAATTTAATTTTTTGAAATTTTCTAAAAATATTTATATTTTTTAGTTTTCTCTTTTTATATTCGAATTTTTAATATATTTTTATATTAAATTAAATTTTATTTGGATAAATATATTTTTTAATCTAAATGGCAAAAAGATTTAATATGTAAACTCATTAAGAATATACTGATAATCAATCATTCTGAAGATGAATGTGAGCATTCTGTACTTTTCTTTTGATATATAAGATTTGAAATAAATAAATTTAATAGGATTATTTGTGAGATAATAAATTATATGGACTAAAATGAAAATACATAAATGATTTTGAAATTTTGATTTGAGGTTTGGCTAATCATAATTTCAAATTTTGAGGTTTCAAGGATCTTTCGGAGCAACAAAAGTTGAGGTTTTGAGGACTTGTTGGAGAGGCCTAAAGAGTTAGGTAAAATAATGATCAAAATGAAACAACCAGGGCAGAACAAAATCTAACAATGAGGACAATATCATGAGCCTTAGGAAAATTAAATTACGGTACGATTACAAGATTTTTATTGGTGGAACATACGCCTGCTTCTGTTAAATAGAATCGCGCTCACATATTTAATTAGGACTATTATAAACTATTTCCTTTTAGATATTTACAAAAAGTATTACTCTAAGAAACTAATTAATAGTATGATATTAAATGGATATCGCAATCCATTCATAATACTAGCTTGTTAGATAGCGATTGATTTTGGCAAGAGGTGCTAAGATAGTATCATGTTGACATGTTGGTTTGACTATTAGTTGTAGTAATACTAAGGCATTTAAGCATGTATTTTTCTTGTAAGAAATGCACATGTATCCTAATAAATACATATGTATCGAGTATGTGTATATATAGAGGCTATGATATCGGAAGAAGAACACAACACAAACACACAATTTCATCAAACAAAAATAAATAAATTACAAAATGAATGCCACAAAGTTTGTTGTGCTTCTCGTGATTGGCGTTTTGTGTGCCACTGTCACCGCAAGGCAGGTCGAAGAAGTCTCCAAAGAGACCAAATTAGGCACCTCTATGTCAAAAACTGCTGCCAAAGGCATTGGAGCTGAGCTTTCTGTTACGGTCGTAACTATCAGCTACTCTTCGGGTTATGGCTATGCTACTGCTACTCACGGTCGCATAGGTCCAAGCGCCTATGCAAACGGAAATGGCTACACAGGTACCAGCGGATTTGTCAATGCGCAGGGTCCCAATGCAGATGCTTCTTCTACCAGTGGTTCCTCCGCTCGAGGCGGTGCTGCAGCTGCAGCTAGTCGCAGAGGTGCTGCTGCACGTGGAGACGGTTCTGCGAGTTCCGGCTCCACTGCGAGTGGTCGTACCTCTGAGAAGAAGAAGAAGGGCGGCAAAGGAAAAAAGAACTGAGCGTGAGCCGTGATGATCATGCTCATTGCTCAAAAGTATTAATATATTCTACAAAACTCACAATCTCTTTTGTATTCATAAATAAAACCAGAGATTGTCACCTTTAATTATTATTATGAAATGCTACGTACGTACTCATTCTGTGTAATGCCTAGCTATTTTATAAATAAAATAAATGCAATTATTACGACCTTATATATTGATCTCTAGCTACATGTGTAATGCCTAGCTACTTACACTAATCAATCAACACTACAAGAATGCTCACCCATTTCCGACCACCATATTAGTCGGAAATTGGTCGGAAATGGGCTTTTCCGGCGAGATTCCGACTAATACAAAGTAGTCGGAAAAACTTGGTCGGAAAAGGGCTCTGGTCGGAAAAGTGGTCGGAAATTTCCGACCGAAAGAGTAGTCGGAAAATTGGTCGGAAATTTCATCGGAATCTCGTCGGAAAATTTCCGACTATATTTCCGACTAGTTTCCGACCAGGCGAACTTCGCCAGAAAATCGTCGGAAAAAGTCGTCGGAAACTTGCCGGAATTTTGTTTTTTTTAAAAAAAAAATTTACCGGTGGTCAGAAATTTGGTCGGAAATTTCCGACCACCTTTTATTTTTAATTAAAAAAAATAGACGGTGGTCGGAAATTTAGTTGGAAATTTCCGACCAAATTTCCGACCATATTATTTTTATTAATAAAAAAAAATTCCAGTGTTCGGAAAATGGTCGGAAATTTCCGACCATATTCCAACCATATTAATTTTTTTTTAAAAAAAAATGGAAATTTCGATTTTAATAAAACTAAAAATTAAAAATAAAATACTAAAAATTACATAAATAAAACTAAAGATTACATAAATTGTTTTTAAAATAAAAATTACAAATCAAATAAATCTGCGGTGCTCGGATTTTGATCATTGTTTCTGGGAGGCGGTGGGACGAGTTCGGGATGGAGTCGAGTCATCATCTGACTCCAAAAATCTGTCCGGTTTCTTATATCCGCAAGTTCTTCTTGCGTTTTCTTAAGCGTCTCTTGCGTTTCTCTATATAGGGTTTGAGTTTCTCGCAACTCAACCTCTATTGAACGCATTCCTGAGCTTTGTCCAACCTGCTCGTCAAACGGGATTGACCCCACCCCAAAACGTTTTCCTTTCCTAGGTTCCACTTGCTACAAAAAAGATGTTAATATGTTTATCAATAAAAATAAATTAATTATCTAAAATCTTTAAAGTAATTGCACTTACAGAGCGGAATATGGCATTTCTTTCCGCTTGAGAAAGTGTATAATCCTCGGGAATGTCTTGTTCCTGAGTCAGTTGAGTGACACGCTCTTCTTCCAACTCCCGACATTTCCGAGCTATAAATTCAGCCTTCTTATCGACAAAAACCCCATCAGATTTTCGTCTATGCGATTCTTCCATGAAGGTCACCATATCTGGAAGTTCTCCCGTCTCAGGATCACGCTTAACAATAAAGATTAAGTATTAATATATTAAAAATTAAGAAAAATAAAATATAAAACATAGAATATTTACCATATTTTCGTGTTTTCTTGCGTAAGACATCGCACCACACGTATGTTTAGCCATCCCATAGCCGCCACGATCGCTTTTACGGTTTTCGGAGTTGGTTTTGCTACGTTCTCTATGCGCCTCATTTTCCCAGTAGGCTATCAAGCCAGTCCACACAGTTTGGCGCATCCAAGACGGCTTGTCTTTCCCTTTTCCCCACCTTTTCTTCCACTCATAAACAGTATCCTTCAACCGCTTTGCACAAAGGTTCTCAAATTTTTCTCGGATATCCGTTGTTAGTTCGTAATCCCAATAAAATTTTTGCTGAAATAAACAATCATCGTTAAATAAAAGTAATTTTTAAACAGAAATTTTAATACAATACTTTTAAAAAAATACTACTAACCACAAATGCTTTAAACCAACGTTCCTTGACTTCTTCGGAAACCGATGTGTAATTTGGAAACAGTTGAGGATAATCACTCTCCATGATCTTTTTAACGGATTTTGTAACATCCGAATTAAATTGGTACCTAATGACATAATAAATATAAATTAGTTATGAACTACAAAAAAATTAAATAATATAATATATGATTATAAATTTTTAAAATTACCATAAGGTCCCCTCCATTCTTGATGGATCGAGCTTCTTCAATTTTGATCGGCCCGGGGCTTGGAGCAACTGTTCTAACGTCATTACTTCTTCCGTGGGTTCCGGATTATCTTCCGGTACTCCCGCCTCCGGACCACTTTCCGGAACCACTGTATCTCCGGTTGGCAAGGTGCCAAATGCTTGCGAGGAAGGTCCTTGCGTCTCAGAACCGGAGCTTCCCATTGTCGGTTGATACCCCATTTGTGCACACCACTCTTCGTAAGCTAGCCATCCTCCCGGTTGCCCCATAACCTGATAAAAATAGAAATGTTAATAATTTTGAAAAATATAAATGAAAATATAAATTATATAAAATTATATCATAAAACTTAACTTAACTTTTAAAGAGATTTTAGAGAGGTTTTAGAGAGATTTTAGAGAGATAGTGTGATTTGTGAGAATGAGATGGCCGGAGTGTATATAGAAAAATTTCCGACCACCGTGATTAGTCGGAAATTGGTCGGAAAAATAGAAAAAAATATTTTCGAGGAATTTTTGAGGAATTTTCGACCACGGTGGTCGGAAATTCCTCGGAAAAAGCATTAGTCGGAATAGTCGTCGGAAAATAAATTCCGACGAGATTTCCGACCATTGTAACTTTTCCGACTACGTTTCCGACCATGGTGGTCAGAAAACTCGTCGGAAATATGCTCATCTTATTTCCGACGACATTTCCGACCACCGTGGTCGGAAATTAGTCGGAAAAAGTGGCCAAAATAAAAAAAGATGAAATTTCAATAAACTTGTGTTTAAAAATTGAATTTAAACACAAAAAAAAATTTATAAAGAAAATATAGAATACTAAAACTATACCTCTTTTGAAATTGTTGATTTCAAAATTTGTTTTATGAATTAGGAGTGAGATACATGTTTTTGGTTTTGCAATATGTGTATTTAAATAGGAAAATTGTGTAAGATGATAAGAAATCATTAAATAAGAATTGACCAATCTTAGTTATTGCATATCTCTATGATGCAAAATCATTGGTTGTTAATTTAAATAAAAATTGAACCAATCTTCATTCATGCATGATTTTTTTATTTTATTTATGAGATTTTTTAAAAATTGGTTTATTTGTAAAAAAACAATAAATTAAAAACTCACAATTGAACCAATAGGATAGATTTTGCATATCTCTATACAATTGAACCAATATTCATGCATGCATGATTATTTTTTTATGAAAGTTTGTAAAAAATATTTTTTTATTAAAATAAAAACAAAAAACTTAAAAAAAACCCATTTTCCTACTAATTTCCGACCACCCATGGAGAGTGGTCGGAAACTAGTCGGAAATAATGAAATTTCCGATGATTTTCCGACCACCCTACATGGTTGGTCGGAAATTGGCCCAAAAAATGTTTACAAACTTTTTATTTAAAAATCTAACTTATTTTTCATAAAACTTTTACTAAGTTAAAAATTTAAAAATCTAAATCTATATGATTGTGGAAATGTTTACAAACGTTAATTTAAAAATCTAACTCATTTTTCATAAAAAAAATTTCAAACTTTTTATTTAAAAAAAAAACTTCGAAATCAAAATTTAAATATACTTTACTTATAAAATCATTCTAACTTAGAAATTGTTTCTTAGATTAAAACAAATATTACACAATCATATAATCAAAAACGTAACAGATATTTCAATCAGAATCCGAAAAGTATTCAGAACTTGCAGAATCAGTACTGTCTTCAAACTCATCACCATCTTCATTACTGATATCATCATCAAAGATCTCCTCAACCTCAATGTTTTCAACGTCGACTAACGGAATGGCTTCAACGGTTTGTTCAACTTGCGTTACACCGACTATATCATTTTGTTGTAATGGCTCAGCATCCTTAACACCTTCAATTCGGCTTCTTGGATTTATCTGATGAGCTGTAATCCAAGGATCCTGAATGGTTCGTACTCGCGGATAAGGGATGTAACACACTTGTGATGCCTGTGATGCAAGGATAAATGGATCATATTTTCTTAACCTTCTCCCTGAGTTGACTTCTGTCACACCATACTTCGTAACTCTAACGCCTCGAGGAACTGTCGGATCGTACCAATCACACTTGAAGACGACACATTTAATGTTGATAACTCCAGGATATTCAACCTCTAAAATATCAGTGATTTCACCATAAAAGTCCAAGGTATCTGTACGAACCACCACTCCATAATTAACGGTTTTCCTGCCCGACATTCCAGGCCGTTTTCGAAAAACATAACCGCGGGTGCAATACATCGGAGAAGACATAACTCTAGATAATGGACCTCCAACAAGCTCTTCCAACCAAGTCGGATAACTGTCACCTCTACTATTCGCGGATTGAATCTAATAAATAAGGAATAAGGTTAAAATACGGAATAAGGTTAATATTTAATAAGGAATAAGGTTAAAATACGATACACTTACATAGAATTTTAACCAATTTGCAAATTGAATCTGCTTCATGTTTTCTAACTCTGTTTCCGAAAGAGTTGGGTATGCATCCATCACTTGATTACTGAAGACACTAGAAGAATAAACATATGAAGTTAGTAATGTACAAAAATATATGTGTATTTATCCATAACAATCTTGTAACTTACGTTTCAAACGGCTGTATATCTTCACAATTCCTTAGAATGTACGTATGTAGATGATTAAATTCTTGGTCTGTAAGCCAAACTTCTCTTCGCTTCCCACTTAGCCGACCAATTTGAGAAAATATTTCGGGTACATACGTATGGTACAGGGGTCGTACTCCACCGTCATCATATCTGCTTGGTTTCCTTGATTTTGTTTGAACTTCAGGAGCAAAGTAGTATGAAGAGAAATAAGATGTCTCCTCGTTTATGCTTTGAGCCACTATCGACCCTTCAACTTTACTCAAATTCTTGACTTTCTTCTTCAAATGAAACATGAATCGCTCAAAAGGATACATCCACCGATATTGAACGGGACCACCTAGTGCAGCTTCACGAGGTAAGTGAATAGGAAGATGCTCCATGACATCAAAAAATGCCGGGGGAAATAGTTTCTCTAAATTGCATAAAATCACCGGAATATTGGCATCAAGCGTATGTATTCCTGACATTGTCAGAGAGCGAGAACATAAATCCCGAAAAAATGCCCCTATACCTGTGAACATTAGAAGTATTCAAACGAAAGTACTATAAAATATATTAAACCATAATTAAATATAGAAACACTGATCATGTGAAATTAGACAAATCGTACCTGCAACCGCTTCGTGGACAATGGAAGGTAAAAGATGAGCAAAAGCAAATGGAAGTAAACGTTGCATGAATACATGACAATCATGACTCTTCATCCCGGCTAGACGTCCGCTATGATCATCAACACAATATGATAGATTTGCAGCATATCCATCAGGAAACTTTACAGAGTTGAGAATCCATTGGAAAAAGGCTGTCTTCTTCGTAGCATCTAATCGCCAAATAGGAATAGGTCCAATACCGTCTGCAAGCAGATGTAATTCCTCACGATCACAAATGTCAGGCAAATCCATGCGTGCCTTGACATTATCTTTAGTCTTCCCTTGGACATTTAAAATAGTGTTGATGATATTGTCAAATACGTTCTTCTCAATATGCATGACGTCAAGATTGTGTCGAAGTAGATGATCTTTCCAGTAAGGTAAATCCCAGAAAATACTTCGCTTATGCCAATTATGATACTCGCCATATCCATCGATCTGATCATGACCATTTCCCCCACAAACTGTAGTACGTTCGACATCAAAATCTCGGAATTGATGCAAAATCGATTCTCCGTCATACACTACAGGTGGGGCATCACGTACAACCCTTTTTTTCTTGAATAATGTCTTACTTCTTCTGTAGGGGTGATTGCGTCTCAAAAAACGACGATGACAATCGAACCAACTCATCTTCCGACCATGCTTCAAATGGAATGCATCTGTACTATCATGACAATATGGACATGATAATCTTCCGTGGGTTGTCCAACCAGACAACATTCCATATGCAGGAAAATCACTAATAGTCCACAACAATACAGCCCGCATCTTGAAATTATTTCTGCTTGAGACATCATATACAGTAACTCCTTCAGACCATAACATTTGTAGCTCTGCAATAAGTGGCTGTAAGAAGACATCAAGAGATCGTCGAGGATGATTAGGTCCAGGGACCAAAATAGAAAGGAATAGGAATTCTCGCTTCATACACAATGCTGGTGGAAGATTGTATGGAGTGACAATAACTGGCCACAACGAATATTTCCTCCCTGACTTCCCAAACGGATTAAAACCATCAGTACATAAACCCAAATATACATTTCTTGTTTCACTCGCAAAATCTGGATACAAAGAAGTAAAATGCTTCCAAGCTCCAGCATCAGAAGGATGTGAAATTTCCCCGTTGAAGGCATGTTCTGCATGCCATCTCATCGATGCAGCTGTCCTTTCTGACTGATATAACCTCTTAAGCCTATCAGATAAAGGCAAATACCACATACGCTTGAACGGAATTTTTGTTCTTCCACTCGAAACTTGAAATCGTTCCTTCCCACAAAAGCTGCAATGAATCAAATTGGCAGTTTCTCTCCAGAATATCATGCAATTCTCCCGACACACATCAATCATTTGATATGGCAATCCAAGACCTGAAACCAATTTCTGAATTGCGTAGTATGAAGCTGGTGCTAAATTATCTTCCGGTAGATAATCTTTGAAAAAATCAGCCCATGCATCGACGCAATCCTCACTTAAATTATAATCCGTCTTTATATTCATCATCCTCGTTGCAGCTGATAACGGAGAATGCCCCTCTTTGCAACCAGGATATATCGGATTATTTGCAGCATCTAACATTTCAAAAAATCTTCTGGCTTCTAAATTGGGTTCCTCCTCAACATTGGAATTCGGCATAGTTTCATGAACGACTTCTTCTCTACCAATTCCCTCTACGACATTTTCTTCTATATTGGTACTACTACCATAATCTCTAATATTATCTGATTCCGGTCTTACGCGTTCACGCCTTCTATCTACACAACTAGGCCCAGATCTTAAATCCTCTCCATGTGAAAACCAAACATAGTATCCTGGTGTAAAACCTCCCCAAAATAAGTGATTCCAAACTCTTTCTTTGTCTAAAAAACGATTATTTTGACATTTAATACAAGGACAACACATAATACCTTCCGTACGAGTCATTTCTTGATTCGATGCGAACTGCATGAACTCTGATAATCCTTCTTTGTATTCCACCGAATATCTCATGTTTCTTCGTCCAAACGTTGATACATCCATGCTCTAACTTTATAAATGTTATGAGATGTCATTTTGAATTTTTAGGAAAAAATTCAAAAATTATAAGAAAGTTTTAAATTTTTTTCTTTTGTTTTTTTTCGTTAGAAAATATATAAGCAAGTGTGGAGAGAAAAGAACGAGCGCGGAGAATATATAGATAATTTTTCCGACCACAACCGTGGTCGGAAATTAGTCGGAATGGGTTTTCCGGCCAAATTCCGACCACCACTGTGCTACCTAACTGTGGTCGGAATTTGGCCGGAAAGCTTTTTCCGACTAATTTCCGACCATAGTTAGGTAGCCTCTTTTCCACGTGCTACCTACTTTTTCTGACCAAATTTCCGACCAAGTTTTCGACCATAGTTCCGACCAAAATTCTGACTACTTTCCGAGGAACCTGCGGTGGTCGGAATTTTTCAAAAATTTCCGACTAGTTTCCGACCACTGTCTCGGTGGTCGGAAATTTTTTTTTTTCCGACCAAAATTTCCGACGAGTTTTCGAGGAAACGTCGGTGGTCGGAAATTTTCAATCTTTTTCCGACTAGTTTCCGACCACCGTCTCTCTGGTCGGAAATTAGTCGGAAAGTGCTTGGAACTTGGTCGGAAATGGTGGTCGGAAAACGCTATGTTTTCTTGTAGTGCAAAAGATAAGTTGTTAAAAAAAAAAAAAAGTTGACTAACGGTCAACATTACTGTTCATCGTTGACCGTTAGTCAACTTAACCTCGGGCACAAGTATTAAGAGTTGAAGATTTTTTCTGGGAAAATTCAATAGTTCAAGGTTTTAATTAGGAACAAAAAAAGTTGAAGGTTTAAGTTGGGAATCATTCGCAACTTGGAGGTTTTTTAATGAGATTTTCCCAATAATTTATTAGGGTCCACGAGCATTTCTTGCGAGAGAAATACATACTTAAATGAAAGAGTTTGTGTTTTTCTGACTCATAACTGTTTTCTTACCAAGATGTCAAATTAACAATACCATCTAAGCACCATATTGTGAAGGTAAACATAATCATGATAGTATTTTGAAACAATAGTGTGCGGGCTTAAACCGGCACAAGTATTTTAGAAAATAAAAGGAATATTATGTAAAGAGGATCTCTATTGATTTTAAAGAACAAGGCTAAACAAATACAAAGATCTCTTCTTTTGCTTAAGAAATAAGATAGGTTTTCTCTATATCAAATATAGTTTAGGGTTCTTTGAGTTAATTTGCGGATTTTTGTGAAGATCTTCGAATTTCTTATTTATACTTGATGTCAATCTTTATAAGATAAGTATTATTTCTTTTACTCTCGATCGAGAATATTGTTAGTTTCAATTGGATTCTTAGAATTTCTCTTCTAAGTCGGCGCCGAGGTTATCGGTCTTTAAGGCTATGGGCCGATTCTCCGGTTGTTCCAGTTCAGTTCAATTTATTCTCCGTTTATTCCGATATAAGGGGATGTGCTAAATCCATCTCCTAAAAGTAGGTTTTTATTTATTTTTTTCTTGTGATTTACATCACCATATAATATATAATTAGCTGTTTATCCAACGTATGACCAACTATTTCAGTATCCTAGAAACAAAAACCGGCACTTTGAAGATGTCATATCGTGTATATTGTGAGTTATGCGTATGTTGGTTTTGTGGTTCTACAATTCAGTTATCAAGGGAGAGATTGTTAGTATATTGTTGACAGAGTTGAAGAACTGCTGTTGAAATGTACATATCAGAGAAGCCGTTAAGGCAAAGCTGAGTTGTTTGATCAGTTGTTTGATCATAGCTGTTTGATCAGAGCTGTCTCATCAGCTATTTGACCAGGTCCTGTTACACTGGTGAACATGGTTTGACCAGAATTTGAGTAAGGGTTTGTTGCAGGTGATACCACATGTATTGTTGCGGAACAAAACTATGAAGTAGTCATCGTGAACATTGCGTGCTGATGCATCAGGAGATGTATAGGAACACAGTGATGAATGATGATGCATCGGAGAATGTATTACACGACATATCAGAGACTAGAAGTTGACATTGATCAGGAGTTGGCATGGCAAGTGGCCTGCTGATCTTCAAGACTGTTGTTGGTGCGATCAGAGGATGTACCAGATAGAGAGTTGGAGTCTGATGCATCAGAAGGATGTATTAGGGTTGCACCAGGAGGCAAGGACTTGGCGTGGCTGCAAGTTGACGTGGCAAGTGGCTTGTTGAGCTGGTTTAGGTTGCTGAAAAAATAAAATATTCTTTACAACGGTTTTGGCAAGTAGACAAACTTGGAGAGCAAGTTGTATCTACGAGATATCGCAAAGATCCTAGCTTCTAGGGTTAAGCGGTCATGATAAATACCAAGAAACGGTGGCCATATGCCGTTACGCGTCTAGGGTTTTATCGAAGAGAAGCACACAAGATGTGTGTAGACGTCGTCCTGCTAAACAGACGAGATGGGAAGATCTGTAAGATCATTTAGCAGTATTTTCATCTAAAAAAAATGTACAATTGTAGTTGTAATCTTATTCTAATGAAATCATTCTGGACTAGGTCCCAATAATGTAGGGAAACCGAACTCCATTAACAAATTTTATGTGTTCATTCGTTTATCCTCGTACATATATTTGAATACATAGATCTAAGTCACACATATGTTCTTACACACTAGAGGACAAAGCAATGTCATTTCTTGGTTTCCGTCATCTTCTTCACTTCTACTCTAAGATCTGTTTGCTATGAGATTTATTAGTGTGATAATGTGGTTCACGGGGTCTCTTATCAGTCAAATAATGTACGGCCGTCGGAACTCAACTACTTTCTTGTAGTATACTTGGATCTTTTTTGTTATGTATTGTATATATCAATGAAATAAACCTTGTTTAAGATAAAATTTGGGTCTAAAACAGTGTATATCGATCTCAGATTAACAGTACCGGCAACATAAAGGACGAGTTTCTTCAGATAATGATGCAAACCTCGGATTCCACCTCGGTGTGACTCACAGATTTCGAACTTGAAACGTTGGCGGAAGCGTTGAACGTGGTGGTGAAGGGTAGTGATGTTGATTCCACAACACCGAGGGTTAGAGAAGACAATCCAAGGGCTCTTCCTCGCGAGGATTGAAGACTCTACACGAAAAACCTAGAGTTTGATTCCACAAACTACAAGAATCTCGCAAAAACGATGATTTAGCTCAAAGACTTTGAAGCAAAAACAAACTTGATTTCTTATTGATAAAATATTCGGTGATTCTAATGAAACAATGAGAGGGAGCTTATATAGGCTCGAGAATGAGAAGACCTCCAACGGTCAGAAAATGCAAGAAAGGAAACAAAATATTCGATAATCAATGAGGACGCGTTCAAGAAATTCTAGCCGTTGGGACGCGATTCTTCAGTGATTGTCGTGGAAGGATCTCGAATATCTTGGGGGAATGGACGTCTAAGATCAATTCTTCGAGATGTAGGGCCTGGATCAAAGGATGGATTTGCGCTTCTAGAAATATCGTCGAAAAAGGAAAGTTTTCCCTTTGTCGTTTCCACGTGGATTTCGAGAGTGGCTGCTGTTTTGGGCACTTCAAAACGTGGTGAAGTCTTGGATTGATATTCGAAAAAGGGCAGGAAGTCTTCAGACTTATCGGGTGGATCTTCTGATGGTCTTCGAGGGTGTACGTTGCCGGAACGGTTCGTCTCGGGGGTGCATCGTGGATCTCTGAAATTATGTCTGGGATTGTGAAGTTGTACTCGATGGAACCTCATATCTTGAGGTCTTGGACGGTGAATCTTCAAGGGTTTCTCCAAAGAACGGCTGGTTTCGTCAGTGGTCAGCTCCGAGTGGGTTCTAGTGTCCGCGGGTGGGTGCTCTTCGTCGTCGGGTGGCTTGGCTCGTTCATCCTCCAATGTTCCTCGATGGATCTTCTGGAAATGGGCACTTCCTCGAGGATTCTTCAAGATGGCACGGTAGAAATCTTCGTCTGGTCGTAGATTCAGAAGGTTGCCTCGTGTGCTCGTGGCCGGTACGTGGATTCCTCGTGGATCCGCGTGGGGCATCGTGAGAACAGGAGTCGATCTTACATCAGATAAACTCATCACACTTTATATTCAATGATATAGATTTTAACAGATTCTAATCTTTATATTATGGTTTGTATATATATAACGTTATATACAAACCTCCAAGTTGCGAATGATTCCCAACTTAAACCTTCAACTTTTTTTGTTCCTAATTAAAACCTTGAACTATTGAATTTTCCCAAAAAAAATCTTTAACTCTTAATACTTGTGCCCGAGGTTAAGTTGACTAACGGTCAACGATGAACAATAACGTTGACTGTTAGTCAACTTTTTTTTTTTTTTTAACAACTTATCTTTTGATTGATTAGTGTAAGTAGTTAGGCATTACACATGTAGCTAAAGATCAATATAAGGTCGTAATAATTGCATTTATTTTATTTATAAAATAGCTAGGCATTACACTGAATGAGTACGTACGTAGCATTTCATAATAATAATTAAAGGTGACAATCTCTGGTTTTATTTATGAATACAAAAGAGATTGTGAGTTTTGTAGAATATATTAATACTTTTGAGCAATGAGCATGATCATCACGGCTCACGCTCAGTTCTTTTTTCCTTTGCCGCCCTTCTTCTTCTTCTCAGAGGTACGACCACTCGCAGTGGAGCCGGAACTCGCAGAACCGTCTCCACGTGCAGCAGCACCTCTGCGACTAGCTGCAGCTGCAGCACTGCCTCGAGCGGAGGAACCACTGGTAGAAGAAGCGTCTGCATTGGGACCCTGCGCATTGACAAATCCGCTGGTACCTGTGTAGCCATTTCCGTTTGCATAGGCGCTTGGACCTTTGCGACCGTGAGTAGCAGTAGCATAGCCATTTCCCGAAGAGTAGCTGTTAGTTTCGTCCGTTACAGAAAGCTCAGCTCCAATGCCTTTGGCAGCAGTTTTTGACATAGAGGTGCCTAATTTGGTCTCTTTGGAGACTTCTTCGACCTGCCTTGCGGTGACAGTGGCACACAAAACGCCAATCACGAGAAGCACAACAAACTTTGTGGCATTCATTTTGTAATTTATTTATTTTTGTTTGATGAAATTGTGTGTTTGTGTTGTGTTCTTCTTCCGATATCATAGCCTCTATATATACACATACTCGATACATATGTATTTATTAGGACTCATGTGCATTTCTTACAAGAAAAGTACATGCTTAAATGCGTTAGTAAAATTACAACTAATAGTCATACCAAGTTGTCAACATAATTCTATCTTAACACATCTTGCGAATATCAATCGCAGTTTTTTTTTAACCCGCTAGTATATATTATGGATAGATTGCGATATCCAATACTATATTGTTATAATCTACAGATCAGTCATACTTTTGCAAATTATTAAAAAACAGAATTAGTAGAGCACTTTTGAAATAAGTTATATATAAAGGTACATTACATCTAAGGTTAAAATAAAAATAGAATGTTGTATTGTTTTTCAATAATCTCAAGTATACTCTCGTGTAATATTTTATTTGTCCACAGCATTTATTCTATCGAGTCTGAATTCGGGTGATGATTAATACAAACCATTGCGATACATACATGTTCTTGTCACCCTAATGTAATTTTCTTATGAATAAATGGCATAAGTATATTACAATTAACCGTTATTAAACTAAAATATTATCTTGCTTTGGTAGACTGTAGCACTGATAGACGATTTAATTGGCAAAAAAATAAATTATTTAAAACATTTGCAAATCGATATGAAATGTAGATGCCTATATAGTTATTGGAATGCTTATAACATACGTTATGCTAGTTAACTCACCACACGCTTCGTCTAAGGCTTTCACTATTTATATAAAACTTTATTCCTAACCTATTGTCTTTCAAATATACTGACAATCTAGATCTCCATCTTTTAATAATGGTGTGTTATTCATATGCTTTGCAATCTAATATAGACAAACCAAAGTGTAAAGAAACATAACAAATCAACTCATTTAACTAAAACCAAAATTACATAATGAATAGTGTATACTAATCACAGTTAAGCACCCTATAATTTGGATTTTAGTAAGCAGCTATTGTTATTTACAGGCTTTTAGGTCCCCCTCGATCCTAGTTGAGGTAATTCAAAAGAACTCCTTATCTTGAACAGTCTTATTCCAAAAAAGTCCAATATTTATTTTCGGTTTTAGAAGGTTGGGCCGCGGTTCAGACTTCGATTATAATTAACATATCTAGTGTGATCCTTATCTATCAGTTCACGATGCGCTTTGAGAATTACAACAATATTAATCCTACCAACAACTCGAAATGCAAAGGAATTTGTTGCAACATACTTCTACACATATGTACTACTTTAAAAACACACACTTCATCACTTCACTTCCATAACCACCCCTAATCTTAGTTTTAATCTAAGACACTCTTATCCCTATCTTCCTTCTTTTTCATATTAGGTTTTTTCTTCGTTGTTAAAAAGACACAAGCTCGTTGTTCCCTATTTTTCCATGTAATCACATCGGTTTCTGAATGACTCTCCCCGGTGAAGAGTTATTACCTGATAACTTAATATAATCAAGTTTGATGTCATATATATATATATATATATGGTTTCGTCCGTGCAAATGCCCCACCGTGATATACGGTATACCTATCCCGTTTCTTTGTTCATTTATTTATTGTTGTAGAACATTAGATAATGGAAACAAGGTTGTATATTTGGGTTATTGATCGGTCACCATGATCACATCACACATACACATATTATGTAATAATTATTACATTTATATTATTTAGCAAGAGACAACATAAAAAGAAGCATTTATATGATTATTAAAGGAGACAATCTCTAGTTTTATTTATGAACACAAAAGAGACTGTGAGTTTGTAGTGTATTTATAGGGGTTGAGCAATGAACATCATCACCACCTCATGCTCAAGGGTAGGTGCTGCCAGAGGCATCGCTCCCACCACTTCCGGAACCGTAACCTCTAGCGGTGGCACCATCTGGAACCGCTGTAGCATCTTTGGATACTCTACCTTCTTCATTGTCAACTCTTCCAGCGTCACCATTAGACATGTTTGGCGAAACCCGTGAAACTGGTAATTGTATCGGTGGAAACCCCCGCATTTGTGGTAACTCCATTGATGGTAATAACGGAGGAAACGCAAAGATCTTTTTATCCATAACTTCGTTGGAAACTTCTTCCAGCGGCCTTGCGCCGGCTACGTTGGCACAAACAACTTCAATGAGCAAAACCATCACAAGAAACTTTGTGACGAGATTCATTTTTTGGTTTATAATTTGTTTCTAAGATACTTTTGTGTTTTGTGGTGAGTTTTGTGTTTCCAACATCATAGCCTATATATAGTCACACACCTAAACACATGTTTACAATTTTTAATAGGTAAGTGTTTGTATTTTTTTTTTAATTGTTACATTGAAACAAATAAATGCTAAAGAGATTTGAAATAAATTAGATATCTGAATTACTTGAATCCTACGCGACCTACAAATGAATTATTTGAAATAAACTAGGGCAAGGTCCTCTGTTTGGAATCCTACGCGACCTACTACCTGTGGTCTATGTAATGGGCAAATAGAGACAAGGGATCATCTCCTTCTTCATTGCGACATAAGCGAGGAAATTTGGAAGCATATCATGCGCAGGTTGGGCCAGCACCAAGTTTCATTTCATAACTGGGATATCATGGTTTCTTGGCTTTGTACGGAATCTCAGGGAATTTCTACAACTCTCAAAAGATTGGTCAGTCAAACTACGGTGTATATTCTTTGGAGAGAAAGGAACAACAGAGTTCATAACATGGTCTCTCTTTCCACTACAATGATTTTCAGACAGATTGACCGATGTGTTAGGGATACCCTACTAGCTCGACAGTCCCGTAAGACGTTCAAGCATCTTCTGCAACAATGGTTCAGACATGAGTAGTGGCATCTCGTCGTGTTACTAAATTCAGTTTCTAATTGACTTTTTTCTTTTTTTGGGTCATAGAAATTATATAATGCGCTTAGCTTTTGTACACAAACGTTCCTTTTAATTAATGAAATTTACATCTTTATCAAAAAAAAAAGAATTACTTGAAAGTGTTTAATCTGACGTATTGGTAAATTCAGTTCATTATAGTGGTATAATATATAGTATTTAGTGGTTTCTTACGTAATGTTCTCAAATCGGATAAATCAGTCGGTCAAGCCATTAAAGTGACAATGGTAAAACTCCATACTTTCACGAAAATTTTCTTACATTAGATATATCAGTCAGTCAAACCATTAACCAAATGTTATGGAAATAGCAAGGGAAGATATATTTTTGTTAACTAATTACAGATTATATTTTTCCCTCCATCAAAGATGATATACATGTGACTATGTCTACATGGCCATGCACATTCAAGTCGTTTAATGTGTGTTAATCCAGATGGATTATGCCAAAATATAGCTACAAAATTACCTAAATGCCAAAATTCTTAGTTATTTTTTTCCAACGTAAATATCTAGTAACGTGAAAAGGTAGTATAACTTTCTTTTTTTAAAACCAAGATAGGAATCGCATTAACATCGTATGTGATCTATATGTTTGTATTCTACAAACTTTCTACTCTTTTTAATTTTTTTTTTTTTTTTGCCATCACTCTTTTTCATTTCAACTCAAGAACATTTCATTAATTAAAATCACGTACAGCCCATTGGTATTATCTTCTTGGACAAAAGGCCGAAGCCAATCTGTAAACTCATACAAGGGAAGAAGGAAATTTTTTTTTTTGCAAGAATATATGCAGCTTGATTCACTCCTCTCCATCTGGGAACGAAAGCTACATACTCAAAAGACTGCTTCATCAAGCTCTTGGGTATAACTGTGGAGGCTAGGCCACTTGAATAGGTGAATATTTTGCAATCAATAGCAAATACTTCCCAATAGCATCTACAAATAATTAGTTTTTTTTTGGTAAAGTACATATATATGATTAGTTGAATAAACAACGATCATAATGTTGACAATAAGAAAAGGTGTTCTTATATTACTTTTAGGTTTTCGTGCTTTCGAAAACTTTTTCTAAAAAAACATTGAACTCATATTTTCGATTCATGTTGGGATGGGAGAGGTCCGAATGAGAGTTAGTTTAACATGGTTATTGTTTGGGTTTCGTCTTAAGAATTTTATAAATTTCGGTCTGGAACCTCCTAGTCATATAAAAAAAAAAAGCATTGGACTCATACTTTTTCAAATTTTCATTATGTCTGATAGGTTTGAAAAAAAGGATTAAATTCACTAGTATATATACTCTACCAATCAAAGTTTAAGTGGTAAGAAATTGGTAACGCTAGGGCTGTCAAAGTGGGCGGGTTTTCCATGGTCTGCCCACGTTCATGACGTTATGCACCGGTCATGGACAAACTCATTTCAGAGTGGAATTAAATGGACATGGAAGAAATAGATTTGGACAAAATGGACAATGGACGGCCCATAACACTCAAAACCTACGTCAAATTGATTTGGAGGAAAATTAATATTCATCCTAATCTCTTTCTCGTCTCTCTCTCTCTCTCTCTCTCTCTCTCTCTCTCTCTCTGACTACAAAGGCTTGCTCTGATCTTCACCTTAACCATCTCGCTCTTCCTTTCAGATCTCACAGTCACAGTTTAGGTTACCTGTTGACGAACCGAATCGAATGGTTAACTAACCCTAAATTTAAGTTGTCTCATCGGTTAACTTCCAATAACCAAACATAAACCGATTTGTCAAACTTCGGTTTGGTCCAGTTCAGAAAAATCGGTTCGGTTTTAAATCTCAGGCCTAGTTCCTAATTTAAGTTTAATGATTGAGTTTTGAAATGGGGTTCATTGGCAGCCTATTTGGACATGGTCGTTAATGGGCATAGTCTTTAATGAACATAATTTTTAATGGACATAGTCACTATTTGTCCATAATCTAAATGATCAATATTTGACCGGTCCAAAATAAACGTGAACCGCCCATTTGACAGTCCTAGTAACGCGTAATGGCACATACACATGCCGTACACTCTTCTGCTACATTATTTAGAGCTTAGGAAATACCTACGCTCAACTCATGTTTCAAATAGATCATTAAACAATTAATTATTGTTAATAGAGTTAAATTATTATTTGGGACTTAGAATCCGGTCCGGAAAATAATATAGTTAGAAAAACCGGATCTAAACCCAAATTTTGAACTCAAATATCTGGATCCGAATTCTTCAAAATTCGTTTATAATAATTTTTCATTGGTTTGTTGGACATAACTCATATCAGTCTTTAAAATGAAAATTAGGACATGAGAAAGACTTAGAAACAAATATATACAATCATATTGAAGAAGTTGTATTTTGCAAGTAACCAATATGGGTTAATTGAAACTTTCACTTCTCCTTTTATATTTTGTCTCACATCTCTATTAAAGATATAATTTAGATTGGAGTGCGTTAAAGACTACCTCCAAAATAACACCGACATGGATTTGAAACTTGCAAGCCCATACAATTTTATTTCAAAAATCTTAAAAATAATTAATTACGTCAAAAATTTTGGATGGAAATATCTGATTCAAATAACCACCGGATATTTAGGTTTTATATAGTTATCTGACTTTTGGATGTCCAGAATCCATTCTAAATCCGGATTAATAAAAAATATATTTGATGGTTATGCATTCAGATATTTAGATTTCTCGCCTAAATCTGATTACTCTTGTTTAATCGTAATGTCCACCCTTGTCCACTTTGATTAATGACTAATCTTTTTTAAAAATTAATCATTTGATTATTTTCCGTCTAATCTGATTAACCTCTGCCCAACTTAGTTAAACTCCGGCTAATCTTACATAATTCGATTATTTTTTATGCAAGTATAAAACAATTTTCTTTTGTTATTTGGACGTGTAGATAAAGAGTTTGTGATATCAAATAATAACTTATGTTTATTATTGTGAAAATTATAAAATTTTAGAGTTAAAAATACATTTTTACGTGTTTACCGCAATTTTAAAACCAATTTTATATATAAATTATAATTATAATAGATAAATATATTTTAAAAACATAAATTAACTATAAAACTAGTTCTGATTAAAATTCGGTTATTTTTGGAAACTTAGAAAGTTCTTCGATTAAACCCTGATCAATAAACCGATAAATGATTTTTTAATTAGCAGCTAAGCCCATCCCAATTTGAAAGATGGATCGTACCCTATGAAAGATTCTTGCTCTTTGTAAAATTCCTAAAATATTAATATTCGAAAGTCAAAACTATTCTTTAGTGCTAAAGAATCTTTTTCTTGCGTCACCAATTGGACCCATGACAAAGACGGTAAACCAAGAAAATGGAACTAGTCGAAGCTATAAATTGGATTATAGCTTTGATGATTTCCAGAATTATAATGGCTTCGATAGAAGACGAAAGGATAATCCTTGAAATTGAAGAATCTCTTATACAGGTTTTGAAGTCTGACTTATTCAGTCCTTTTTTTTTTTTTTACTTTAATTATCAATTGCGTTTGCGAATACTCTAATTGTAGCTGTGCTTTCTTCAATTTCAAATTTTACGTGTCTGCTATGTTCAAGATTGTTTTAATCTCTGGGTCAGTAAAATTTTGCTTATTTGCTGAAGAAGTGTTTGATTTTTGAGCCACAATACAACTTTTTTGAATCTGAACCAATCTTTCTTTATTGTCTGAATATCTCAGAAGGAAGTGAACGATGTCTTAACCGGATTATCTTTATCAGCTGAAGATGGTTCAGTTGACATTTATGGAAACCCACCATCGAAGACAAAAACTGGAAACTGGAAAGCTTGTCCCTTCATTCTTGGTAAACAACAACAAAGAAAAAGATCACTTTTTTCTTGTTCTTTGTATGAATACTTAATCATCCAAATCTTGTCTCAATGCAGGAAACGAATGTTGTGAGAGATTAGCTTACTATGGAATTGCCAAGAATCTAATCACTTACTACACAAGTGAGTTACATGAGTCCAATGTTTCTGCAGCTAGTCACGTCATGATTTGGCAAGGGACTTGCTATATCACACCTCTCATTGGAGCTGTTATAGCTGATTCTTACTGGGGAAGATACTGGACTATTGCTTCTTTCTCTGCTATTTATTTCATTGTAAGAGTTAAAGACTAATCATATCACTTTGGAAAGTTGCATTTGTTTAGGTGATTGCATTGTTAATCTTGATTTTGAATTAGGGAATGGCTTTGTTGACACTCTCGGCTTCAGTCCCGGGTTTAAAGCCAGCGGGATGTGTTGGTGTTCTTGCCGGTTTATGCCCACCAGCAACAACGGTTCAGTATGCGGTTTTCTTTTCAGGGCTTTACCTTATTGCACTTGGTACTGGAGGTATCAAACCGTGTGTATCATCTTTTGGTGCTGATCAGTTTGATGATACTGATTCGAGTGAACGAGTTAGAAAAGCTTCTTTCTTTAACTGGTTTTACTTCTCAATCAACACTGGTTCATTTGTCTCATCTACTTGGCTAGTTTGGGTTCAAGAGAATTCCGGGTGGGGACTCGGTTTCTTGATTCCCACCGTGTTTATGGGAGCCTCTATTGCGAGTTTCTTCATTGGAACTCCGCTTTATAGGTTCCAGAAACCGGGAGGTAGCCCGATTACTAGAGTTTGCCAAGTTCTTGTAGCTGCTTACCGTAAATTGAATCTCAATCTCCCTGAAGATATCTCATTTCTGTATGAAACAAGAGAGAAAAACTCTATAATTGCTGGAAGCAGGAAGATTCAGCACACTGACGGTTACAAGAAAATATCTGTCCCCTTTCAGTTTCTCATTTTGACATGAGCTTTTGGAAATGCTCATTGGAACATAACCTTCGTTTTCTTATCTGTGCAGGTGTCTTGACAAAGCTGCCATTATCTCAGAAGATGAATCAAAATCCGGTGCTTTTTCCAGCCCATGGAAGCTATGTACGGTAACTCAAGTTGAAGAAGTTAAGATTCTGATCCGTATGTTTCCTATCTGGGCCACAGGGATCGTCTACTCAGTCCTATATTCACAGATTTCCACTTTATTTGTGCAACAAGGACGGTCCATGAACCGGATAGTCCGCTCTTTCGAGATCCCTCCCGCTTCATTCGGGGTTTTCGACACACTTATCGTGCTCATATCCATCCCAATCTATGACCGTTTCTTCGTACCCTTTGTGAGACGGTTCACAGGCACACCAAAAGGGATAACGGATCTGCAGCGAATGGGCATTGGTCTTTTTCTCTCTGTTCTAAGCATTGCAGCTGCAGCTATTGTTGAGACAGTGCGGTTGCAGCTCGCTCAAGACACTGTTTCAATGAGCATATTTTGGCAGATCCCTCAGTACATACTAATGGGAATTGCAGAGGTCTTCTTCTTCATTGGTCGAGTCGAGTTTTTCTATGAGCAATCTCCTGATGCAATGAGAAGCGTATGCAGCGCTTTGGCGCTTCTCAATACCGCGTTCGGAAGCTACCTGAGCTCGTTGATCCTCACTATAGTTGCGTATTTCACGACAACTGGAGGTAAAGACGGTTGGATTCCAGACGACCTTAATAAAGGACATCTTGACTACTTCTTCTGGCTTTTGGTCTCTCTTGGACTTGTCAACATTCCTGTTTATGCCTTCTTCTCTGTTAAGCACATGAAGAAGAAGGCTTTATAAGCTACTTTTGTTATTTTGTAAAAAGCTATGATGTATTAGTTCATCATGTTCATGGTGGTACTCTGTGTTTTGTAGTTTGTATAGTCCTGGATGCAGGATCCTTGTACAATGAACGATTATTGGGGCCATGTAAAAAGAAACTGAAAAGGTTCTTTTTGTAACTTTTTATAATATATAAATATCTAACTGTGTAAGGTTCATTCTGAACTAGTGAAAAAGGTAAAGCTGTTACTCTCGGTGGGTAAATATATAAAGATGCTATCAAAATTGATGTGATGTTCCCAAAGTTGCAACTTGAGAATATAACCTTCTTTATTACTAAAGGATTTAGCTGATACAACATATAATGTTGGACCCGACCGTGCGGTCCTAACATTTTATCTCAACGTTTGACACAAATCGATAACTCTAAAACCAAAACGTCAAATCCAAAATCTAGTGGCTAAGAGCTGTAGTCGATTTGATAAGCAGAAACAAACTTTTGTTATTTTTTTTTGGGTTTTGATAAAAGGTTTCAAAGTGAATTTTTGTGAGGAGAACAAATAAACGAGAATCAAATAGAGGGAAAAAGAGAAAACCAAGAAAAAAGTTTCAAATCACACCACTAAAATATTTCTCGTCTTCTCCAATTCCATTCCAAATATCCAAAAAAACACATTGAAACAGAGGTTTCTGGGAACTGGTGACTTCTAGTATGAACATGGTATGTTTT
Source organism: Crucihimalaya himalaica (assembly GCA_004349715.1). Classification (NCBI taxonomy): domain Eukaryota; kingdom Viridiplantae; phylum Streptophyta; class Magnoliopsida; order Brassicales; family Brassicaceae; genus Crucihimalaya; species Crucihimalaya himalaica. Next base: position 1,963,908 of record SMJT01000026.1, on the reverse strand, counting down.
CGTCAATTTCTGACGTATTCTTCTTCTTCTTTTCTGTTGTTAGCTATGATTCATATTGTTTATGGTTGATATGGCTTATATGTAGTTCTTCTATTACTTGGAATCGAACTCGCTTGGGGTGATATTATAGAAAGCAGGGATGTAACATTTTCTGAAAAGTAGTAAATTCATCAAACAGGAGTTCAGATTATTGAAGTTGGCACGCTTACAAAAGATCACAACAATGGAGGTTTGATCAGCTTACAAGATTGATACTTAACTTAATACATGCTCTTTATTCGATTCACTCAAACTTCATTACATATAGATTACGAGACTAATTTCTCTTCAGCACATTCTATAAATCTTTGTAATAGATTGATGAGTTATGCTTGGTTGTTGGAGATCTCGGTTTCTTCTGTCCACTCAGAGTTTGGCTCGTTCCATGACCTTGGTGACACCCCAAACTGGAGATACAACATCATCTCCAATGCCGCAAAGAACTTATTTTCATCCAAAACCTTGTTCCATGCCCCACTCACTACGCAGTAGTTGCTGTTATACGGTGCTCGGTGATGTCCCACGTGATCTTTCCGTGAAACTAGCAGCCCTATGTCCTGCAACGCCACCACAAGAGGTGGAAGCTTGCTCTTGGTTCCATGAGCCCAAGCATGGAATTCCTGGCTAAACAGTATGCAAAATGCAAATGTACTCACAAAGCTATGAAACACAGGGTTGCTAAATGCAAGGTTTAATGGGAGAACTGTAAAGGTTATGGCTCGAGCTATAGTGTGTGAATTGTTGGCAAATTGTCGTTTGGTGATTGTCCAAGGCCACTTGTGGTGACCCTGAGATGCTTTGAGTTGGGCTCCTACTATAGGTGTTGACTCATCACCGTAGTTATCGATGGCCCAGTGGTAAACACCGGATCCTAGATCAGCTAAGACGTACCCTGCATAACCGGCTAAAGCTCGTTCAAGCCAGAGATTAGAACCAAACCCTCCAATGATAGATTTAGCAAAAGAGGCAAACACGGTTGTGCAGCCCGTTGCAACCCATAACCGGTGGTTCCATGTCGATTTCAGAGTTGCGTCATTGTCCTTGGACAGAGGAGGATTCACAAGGCGTTTCTCAATCACAAGCTTCTCATGATTAGGCTGAGGATTGGTGGTAGTAAAAGAGCATGTTACACGTACTACACGCGACGGACCGTAGCTTCTTGAAATGTTGGGGATGGGTTTTAGAGGGTTCTTGGTTTGAAATGATACAGCCATTGAGAGCGATCACAGATTGAAGATATCAAAATTATAGTTCTGGCAAAGATAGAGGAAGCGATCTTTATAGAGGCAGAGGTAAACGATAAGAGTTACGCTGTGGCATGTGCCATGTGGTTACGCCGGAGATATGGGGATTTTGTGATTAAGTCTACATATAACAATTATTGATGTATCAAATCGCAATAACTGGTACATATATCTTTGAGATATGTCATTGTTAGTCACCAAAACAATAGTAAACAACGTGCTATTTTTCCTTTGGACAGTGAAGAAGCATGGTAAACGATAAGAGTTACGCTGTAGGCATATTTGTAGAATAAGTGAGATCCACATGTGCATTTCTGTTTCTTCTCCTTGTTAGAATTCTGAAACATCAAATTGAGTGTATCCATCTCGTTCGTCTTCTACTATCATATTATGGAGTATGATACATGATCTCATAATCTTTCCTATTTTTGCTTTATCCCAAAAAAGAGCAGAGTTTTTAACAATGGCAAATCGAGCTTGCAACACTCCAAAAGCACGCTCGACATTTTTCCGGGTAGCTTCTTGATGTAGAGCAAATAAAGATGTTTTTGGGCCCTGTGGAATTGGAATAGATTGGATAAAAGTTGCCCATTTCGGATAAATCCCATCTGTGAGATAGTAAGTCAAATGATACTCTCTTCCGTTGACAGAAAATTTCACTTGCGGAGCTTGATCTTTTACTATATCATCAAAAACGGGTGAGCGATCAAGAACATTGATATCGTTTAAGGTACCTGGAGGTCCAAAAAACGCGTGTCATATCCAGATATCATATGATGCTACTGCCTCCAAAACTATCGTGGGTTTTCCAGAACCCCTTGAATATTGCCCTTTCCAAGCGTTGGTGCAATTTTTCCACTCCCAATGCATACAATCGATGCTTCCTACCATCCCGGGAAATCCGTGTTGCTCTCCAATATCAAGTAGTCGTTGAAGATCCTCCGATGTGGGTCTTCGTAGGTACTCATCGCCGAACAAATTTATTATTCCTTCGACAAAATTTTCCAAACATGAACGAGCAGTAGTTGCACCGAGCCGGAGGTATTCGTCAACCATCTGCCGAAGTCCCATATGCCAAGAGACGAATAGCTGCTGTACACTTTTGGAGTGCAGATAGACCAAGCCTTCCGAGAGCATCTTTTTCTGTCGAAAGTATCGAACTTCACTGGAGAGTCGATCAACAATATGCAAGAACAATGGCTTGTTCATTCTAAAACGTCGTCGAAATAAATTAGAAGGGTATGTCGGAGCTTCACTGAAATAATCGTTCTATAAACGTATGTGGCCTTCTTCGCGATATCTTTCGATAAATTTTTTTTTTTTTTTTTGACTCTCTTGCCTCCTCATGATCTCCATAATCAATGAATAGATTATCGAACGTTTGATCGAATATTTGATCAAAATGTTGATCAAAATTTTCATCAAGTGAACTTTTAAAAATATTATGGGAAGAAAATGCCATAATTTTTTTAGATTTTGATGAAAGAAGTGGACTTGATGAAGAATAAAAGAAGGAAAATGAGAAAAGAAAGAAGTGGATTTGATCTTTGATAAAAAAAAAATGTAGACAATAGATTTGCAAAATATATAAGTAGAAGAAGAAGATGAATGATACAATGTGTACATGTGGTATAAAAGACAAAGATACGGCCATCACTCAGATTTGTGCCGCCACATTTGAATAAAATTGATTTTAATTGATTGTGCCGACAAATAACAATTAGATGTATCAAATCGCAATAACTGGTACATATATCTTTGAGATATGTCATGATCTTGAAATTCAACGAAAACTATATACAATGGATACTTAATAATTACTTTTACCTAGCTACAGACCAGTGGCATTAATTCTTAAGAACATTACTCTAGAAATTTAGCAAGGTTTAAAATACAGTGTCATTTTAAAGGAAGAGTACAATCATTACATAATCAAATTCTACTATTTTAGTTGCAAAAAAGACATGAGAAAATCGTAAATAAAATGCTTGTGTGTGTGTTTATAATAGAATATCTTTTCGCACATATTTTTAATAAATATAATATTATTTTATCCAATAATATGCTATTTACATAATAAAAATTGAAACCGTTTATTTATTTTTAAATATTTTTAGTGGGTAATACAAAAACCTGCTATCAAAATGATGTGATGTTCCTAATTAAATTTGTCAATTTGATAATATGCTCTTCTTATTACCTAATATTCTTAGTGAGATAAACGATAAGAGTTATGTTGTGGCATGTGGGTAGTCAGAGATATGGGGACATTCTACTGTAACAATAATATATGCATCAAATCGCAAAAATGGATGTTGAACTTGAAGACAAATAACCGAAAATTAGTTATTTAATCATTAAAATCTGAAAATTAAAATTAATACTATAATTAAAGGGATTTGGTTCTCCAATGCTACTCCCAAATATTATTTTATCTCTTGGCTAGCCACTTTGAATCGTCTATCAAGGGGAGACTGGATGATTCTATGGAATACATGTATAAATTTAGATTGTGTCCTCTGTGGCGCTTCCTTGAAAATGCGAAATCACCTTTTCTTAGCTTGTAACTACTCGGACCAAATTTAGAAACATCTTGTTGGATAAATTTTGGATCGTAACTACACTTGAAGGTTTAATGATCTCTTCATTTTTCTCTCCGATAATTCCTTCACGATAACTCTACGTTTGTTTTTTCCTCAAATACGATTTTCAAACGGCCATCTAATCTATATGGAATAAAAGAAATTGACAAAGACATGGGAAATTGACAACATCTTTGGTCTCTCGTACTGATATCGATCGCGTCATCTGTAACCAGATATCCTTTCTCCGTCGACCAAGTTCACCGTACATGGCAGATGGTATGACTCTCTTGTTTGGTTAATGGACAGTTTGAAGAAGACCCTTCTGTTTTGTTCTTTAAATTCATGCTCTGTTTTCTCTAAATCTATCAAATTTCAGAACAGATATGCATTCTATGTACGAAGGGTTTTTTGATGAATATAATTTAACATTTATTTAAAAACAGAAATTTACTAAATGGTGTCATTTTGAAGGAAGAGTACAATCAGACAATTACTCAATAGTCAAATTCTACTATTTTAGTTGCGAAAACGACATATGAGAAAATCGTATATAAAATGTTTGTGTGTCTTTTATAATAAGATATTTTTTCGCACATATTTTTAAAATATTATATTATTTTATCCGATAATATGCTATTTACATAATAAAAATTGAAACCGTTTATTTATTTTTAAATATTTTTAGTGGGTAATACAAAAACCTGCTATCAAAATGATGTGATGTTCCTTATTAAATTTGCAACTTGGAATATGCTCTTCTTATTACTAAAGGATCTAGCTCAAACCACATATATTATTCTTGTACATAATGTGGACCGTGGTCCTAACATTTTAACACAACACTTCTTAACCAAAAAGAAAGAATAAAAAATTTGATATATATATATATATATATATATATGTGTAAAATAACTTGATTACTTAATTTATCATATATAATTCTCTTGGGATTATTAATTATAGTTATGGGAGGTCAAAACTCAAGAGGGGAGGAGAAATTGATCAAACCGTGTACCATATTGATCATTAAACCAATTTTTATTCAATTTGTTCTAAACCGAGATGACATCGATGAGCCAAAAACAAGAATCAATATATCTTATATAATAAAATAAGGTTCGTTTAACCACAAGCTGACACGTGTCATCCTTTTTTAACCTTCATTTTAACTATTTTTCTATTTTAACTTTTTATATTCTCATTTCTAAAATAAACATATATAAGAACAATAATTTCTATTTTACCTTTTCATATTGACCATAACTTAACTCATTAATACAATTTACAATAACTAATTAATTAATTAATTAGAAAATTTTCAAATTGTTCTGCTTTCAAGTTGATTTTCTCTTCTATTTAAACGATTACCTTTTCATATTCTCATTTCTAAAAGAAACATATATAAGAACAATAATTTCTGTTAATTACACATTGTAATAATTGTCTTACATTTGTTAGGGGTTATATGTTTGTACTACATCACTTATATAGAAGAGGAAATCAACGTGAAAAGAAAAACAATTTAAAATTTGAATCAAGAGACATTATTATCTTTGTAAATGTGTTTTTGTTATATATGTTTCTTTTAGGAATGAGAATATCAAATATTAAAATAGAGAAATAATTAAAATGAAGGATGACATTTTTTTTTTTTTTTTTTTTTTTATGATGGAGAATATCAAGTGAACATCTTATATAATAAAGTAAGGTTCGTTTAACCACAAGCTGACACGTGTCATCCTTCTTTTAACCTTCATTTTAACTATTTTTCTATTTTAACTTTTTATATTCTCATTTCTAAAATAAACATATATAAGAACAATAATTTCTATTTTACCTTTTCATATTGACCATAACTTAACTCATTAATACAATTTACAATAACTAATTAATTAATTAATTAGAAAATTTTCAAATTGTTCTGCTTTCAAGTTGATTTTCTCTTCTATATAAACGATTACCTTTTCATATTCTCATTTCTAAAAGAAACATATATAAGAACAATAATTTCTGTTAATTACACATTGTAATAATTGTCTTACATTTGTTAGGGGTTATATGTCTGTACTACATCACTTATATATAAGAGAAAATCAACGTGAAAAGATTAACAATTTAAAATTTGAATCAAGAGACATTATTATCTTTGTAAATGTGTTTTTGTTATATATGTTTCTTTTAGGAATGAGAATATCAAATATTAAAATAGAGAAATAATTAAAATGAAGGATGACATTTTTTTTTTTTTTTTTTTTTTTATGATGGAGAATATCAAGTGAACATCTTATATAATAAAGTAAGGTTCGTTTAACCACAAGCTGACACGTGTCATCCTTCTTTTAACCTTCATTTTAACTATTTCTCTATTTTACCTTTTCATATTCTCATTTCTAAAATAAACATATATAAGAACAATAATTTCTATTAATTACATATTTAGTTGTGAAAGCAAGCTTGCCCAGTACCGGAGGCTTTCCTTTTGTGAAAACCCCAGAAGATTTGTTTCTCTTCTCATGTCCTTCAAACTTGCTTCTTTATAAAGTTGAACCAAAGAATGTATACTAATTTTCGTGATTATTATTTCTAAAGATAAAAACTGTAAGAAAGTCTTATCAATAACAAAAACATTCTTTTTAATAAATTAACGATCCAATTCAACTAAACACATAACCCACGCAACGCGTGGGCAACTACCTAGTCTTAAATGTCATCGGGGGAACAAATATTTGTTTATAAAAAGAACAAATGAAAATCTCTTTCAATTGATAAATGTGAATCTTAGGGTTGTCGTTTATTATTGATTTACAAGCCTAAAATATTTACATACGATATGCTGAGTAAATAATCGGAAATTATCATTTTCCGTAACACTTCCCCTCAAGTTGGAGCGTGTAAGTTAAGAACGCCCAACTTGGACCGTAGATATTGAAATTGATCTCGACCAAGAGCTTTAGTGAAGATATCAGCCGGTTGATCATGAGTAGAAATGTAAGAGGTGGCGATGTTGCCGGCAATAATCTCATCTCGAACAAAATGACAATCCCCTTTGATATGTTTCGTTCTCTCATGAAACACCGGATTTGCGCGATATGAAGTGCTGCCTGACTATCACAGAACAAGCGCATAGGCTGAGAATGCTCGACACCAAGAAAAGAGAGAATTTCCTTGAGCCACAAGAGTTCCTTACAAGTCATAGCCATAGCTCGATATTCAGCTTCAGCGGAGGAGAGAGAGACGCGGGATTGTTTCCTCGTCTTCCAAGTGATCGGAGAATCACCAATCATAACCATATATCCAGTGAGTGACCGACGAGTGTTTGGACACGTATTAAAGTCAGAATCACAAAATGCATTGATTTGACTTTAAGTATCGGACCAAACGTTGAGCGGCATCCCAATGATCTATAAGTGGAGTTTGCATGTATTGTGCTAGAATATTCAATGCGTAACTCAGTTCAGGTCGAGTATGTGTAAGATACACAAGTCTCCCAACAAGGCGACGATATTGATCAGGTGCCGAGAATGGTGCACTCGTGGAAGATAATAGCTTGTGATTTGTTCCAATGGAGTATCAACGGGACGAGAGCCTGAGAGACCACACTCCTCAATGATATCAAGTTAATATTTTCGTTGGGATAGAAAAATTCCATCAGGTCCATGAGCTACTTCGATTCCAAGAAAATACTTCAATGATCCAAGATCCTTCATCTTGAAGCAACGACTCAAATAAGCTTTAAACAAAGTAATTACCGTAGAATCATTCCCACAGATGATCAAATCGTCAACATAGACCAGAACATGAAGCACAACTGATCCGCGAATATAGGCAAATAACGAGTTGTCTTTGTGAGAGCGAACAAACCCATAGTCTACAAGTGCGGTCGATAGCTTGGAAAACCAACATCGTGGAGCTTGACGTAAGCCCTAAATTGATTTTTTAGCTTACAGACCAGAGATGGATCAGCTGGAAGGAAGCCCAGAGGTGGTTTCATGTAGATGTCTTCGTCTAGATCACCATGTAAGAAAGCGTTGTGAACATCCATTTGATGGAGTTCCCAATGCTTGGCTGATGCAACACCAAGTAGAGTACGGACTGTTTGCAGCTGATGATTTCCAAGTGCGACCAAATGCGCCTTATACCTCTCTAGTGTACCATCCGAGTTGAACTTAAGACGATACACCCATTTAGAGCCAAGTGCTTTAACACCATGAGGTAAGCGTTCAAGTGTCCAAGTTTCATTTAGTTCTAAGGCATCAATCTCCTTACGCATAGCGTCACGCCATTCAAGAATTTGAACTGCATGTTTGTAAGTGACCGGTTCGTTTACCATAGTCACAGCTGCAAGAAATTTTTGATGCGCAGAACTGAACTGGTCACAAGATACATAATGTGTTATAGGATAAAAACCAGTACCTGAAGATGCTGGAGAGGACTCAGGTTTGAGAGAGACGAGGGTTTCAACGTTTCGTGCCGAGTGAGCAACATATGGTGCTAAGAGAACATATCTTGTTTTCTTACGATGACCACGACCTAGCGGGTCAGTTCCAAGAACATCTCCATGATTATCACCATCAGAATCATCGTTCAAAGGAGCAAGAATTGGCACAGCGGAGTCTAAAGGAGGTGATGAGGAATCCGATGAAAGTAACGGGGACGGATCTGTTGACGAGCTCCCCCTATCTGTGAGGGTCATAGGTGCGTGTTCTTCAAGAAATTTGTCATCAGAGACTAGTTCAGTAGGTACGACTAGAGAAACGTCTTGTGAATCCGATCTTGAATTCTTTGAAAATGGAAATATGTCCTCATTGAAAATAACATCACGGGAGATAAAGAAATCTTAGTTCTCGATATCAAAAACATGCCAACCTTTTTTATTATGAGGATAACCCATAAATATGCACTTTCGTCCTTTTTCTTGAAACTTATCATGTTGCGATGAGTGTCGTTTTGCAAAACATAGGCAACCAAACACCCGAAGATGGTCATACGTCGGAGGAGTAGCGTGAAGTATCTCATATGGAGTTTTACCTTCTAGCAATGGAGTGGGAGTACGATTGATTAAATAGGCAGCAGTAAGTATACTTTCTCCCCAAAATTTGATTGGTAACTCAGCTTGAAAGAGAAGAGAACCTGCCATGTTGAGGATATGCGATGTTTGCGTTCAACTCTACCGTTTTGCTGAGGAGTGTAGACGCATGAAGTTTGATGGTGAATGCCATGATCTTTGAAGAAATTTCGAAGACTAAGAAACTCACTTCCATTGTCACTCCGAATCACCTTGATCTTTTTTCCAAATTGTTGAAGGGCCATTGCCACAAACTGTTTAAGATGAATGGCAACTTCACTTTTTTCGAGAATTAGGTAAGTCCACACGGCCCGAGAGTGGTCATCAACAATAGTAAAGAAATATTGTGCGCCACACGTGGAAGCCATTTTATAAGGTCCCCAGACATCGCAATGTATCAAAGAGAAACATTCTTCAGCTTTATTAATGCTTTCGGGAAAAATTGATCTTGTTTGTTTAGCTTGAATACAAACTTCACAAAAACCACTACTATCACTAGGATGATGTTCAAAATCTTCTAAGGTAGATAAAAAACATGATAGAATCTTCGTATATGGATGCCCTAAACGCTCATGCCAAAGAGTCTTTGTGAACTTCATGACACTGTTAGCTTTTGTCGAAACCGCTCCACGAAAATGATAAACCTCGTCTCTCTCTTTACCTGCGCCAATCAGCATCTTTGAAGTGCGGTCCTGTATAACACAAAATTTATCAGTGAACACAGCAAAACAAGACATCTCTCGTAAAAGTCAGGCCAAAGAAATGAGAGTGCAAGAAAGATCAAGAACGAAGAGAACACGGTTGAGTTGAACATGATCTCCAAGGAGCATCGTTCCTTCTTTAGTAGCAAATGTATGTTTCCTGTTGGGAAGAACGATGATACTTCGAGGAATATCAGTAATATCCACAAGTATATCATCATCTCCTGTCATATGATGAGACGCTCCAGAGTCAAGCAAAAACTCAACACACGAGCGCTTACCGAAAAGTTTGTCGTGGCTGGTTGATTGATCTGATTTCAACAAACTCACGATCGCAGACCACGTCTCCTTACTCACACTAGGAAGATCTGAGAGCTCGGCCTCGGTAGCGACTTGAGCATTGTTAGCTCGGTAAGAAGTAGATCGACCACGGCCTCGGCCTCTGTTAAGACCACGTTCTCTGCCTCGAGTTGATTCAGATCGAGAGCTTCCTCTAGAATCACCATGCTTCTCGATCCACCAATCAGGTAAGCCATGAAGTTTAAAACATGTATCAACCGAGTGATTAGTTCGTCCGTAGTGAGTGCAAGGTCCTTGATTGAGACGAGTAACTGAGGCAATGGCATTGTCACCGGTCTTCACAGCAAAACCAACCGCATCTAATCGTTCTTCTTTGCTCTGAGCAACGATTAGATGTCTTTCTTCACCAATAACCTCAGAATAAACCTGATCAAGAGTCATGTCGGAGTCTCTGTTGAGGTGACTAAGAATATTAACGTGTAGTACCAAATCGTGAAGCATCTAGTCCCATAATAAATTGATTGATACGCTCTAGATCTCGACGTGTTTGCTGCTTAAGTCGTTGTGGACACGTTGGAGAGCTACAACATCAATCGATGAATGGCTCAAAATCATCGAGATCGTCCCACATCACTTTGAGCTTGCCGAAATATTCAGCTACATCATGTCCATCTTGAGCACAACCAACAATAGAGGATTTGATTTGATGCACACGAGAAGCGTTACCGATAGAGTATCTAACTCTCAAATTGTCCCATAAGGTTTTTGAGTTATCAACAAACGAGATTGATTTCTGAACTTTGGGATCTAAGCTCACATAAAGCCATCCACACAACATCGAGTTGACATGCATCCATCGTTGGTAATCAGGGGAGTCAACTGCAGGTTTGAGAAGAGAGCCATCGACGAGACCAAGGGGGGTGTATTCAACTTAGCATTTTAGAAGATTTGAAGGTATTTTTAAAATCCTCTGTTATTCAACTTGTGATTTTTAAATCACTTCCCAAATCCAGTGTTATTGAATTGGAACTTTTTATAAAATTATTCAAAATAACTCACAATCTCTTGTTATTCAATTAACAATTTCTAAAAATCATAACAAATCAACTGTTATTCAAAATATAAAATTTTTTGTTGGAGAAACTCAAAACACTGATTTTGAGAGACTCTTGATACAATTTTACTTGTAAAATCAAAATAAAAAAATCACACCTCCAGAGGTAGTATTTTGAAGGATTTGTAAAAAAAAAAAAATGTCTTTCTCTTTCGTTATTCACTCTCTTGTTCTCATCATCTATTTTTTTGTTTTTCACTCATGAAAAACACAATCAATGGATTATCTCTATCTACTTTCCTCTCTTTGAAGGGATATGAAAGACAAATCGAAGACAAATAGAAGGGATTGAATCCAGATGCCTCTCTATTTTGGATTATGGGCTCATGATGCAGAGGTGGTAAGATCTTCACCGGATTACAATCAGACGATGGAGCAGCAGCGTGAGATTACTATGAAACGGATCTGGTACTTGCTCGAGCATGGGGTCTTCAAGGGATGGATGACGGAGACATGTCCTGAGGCCGAGCTCAGGAAATTAGCTCTGCTCGAGGTTTGCGGTATTTATGATTAATCCGAGTATGTATGCTAGTCAATGGTTCATCACCGTCTTCTCTTATTCATTTCCTTTCCCTTTGGCTCTACTGATATGGGATGTGTTCCTATCCGAGGTAAAATTCGAACTCTCTCTCTTTCAATATTTGTTGTAATCAATGTCTCATTCTGTTATTTTCTCTTGTCATTGTGCGTTTAGGGTGTTAAAGTTGTGTTTAAAGTCGGCCTAGCGTTATTGAAGTATTGTCAAGATGAGTTGGTGAGTGAGCTTTCTTTACGAGCTTCAACATTTCAAGACTGAACATTGGGTAGGTGTTCATTGATGTAGAGATCATTGATGTAGGTGTTCCTGCAAGTCGCCAAAGAAGGCATGATCACTTGTTTCATCCTCTGGACAGAATCTCCCAACCAATAGCCATAGTTAACTCAGTGTTTTCCATCCTTATTATAACTCCACATGACTGATTGAATCATATGTCTCCCATTTTAGTATAAAAATCTTTCGGATGATGCCTCTATCAGATGGTTGTATGAAACGCGTCAGATCTTCCTCGTTCCATTGTTTCATTGTCTGATCAATAAATGATCAATAAAGAGGAAAAGATAAACTGGTTTGAAAATTGACCACGGCAGGAAACTATACAGAGTCAGATCTGCTATCGGATAATAACACAACTGAGCAGATGAGAAGAAACATATATCAAGCTAATTTTCTCTGTAAAGCACTATTTGGTCCATTAGTAACGTCTAAAAAGTCACACTGATAATAAATGTCAAAGGTGTTGTTTGGAATCTGAAAGTATGAATCATGCTTTGTTCTCTTGTTCAGTATCACAAGATTGATGCTTTGAGTGATGTGATGAAAGTAATGGAAGATGTGGACGAATCCATTATATCAAGAACAGATGCAATAACCAACTCAACACGATTTGAAAACAGTTAAAAGGTAAGATGGTGTATTTAGGCCCTAATCTTTGTACTGCTTCAATTCCAGTACAAGCAAAAGGTTGATTCACGGTTACATTCTTATATGATGACATATTTCTTTGGTTGAATAAATTCCAGAACATCAGTGTTAAGGCCGTGAAGTGAAAAGTGCAAACGTAGCTGCAGATACATTGGCGCTAAAAGCAAAGAGAGTTAGGTTGACTTTATGTTATTCACTTTTGTACCTTCATCGTCAAGTTACATAATAGATACGATAAAAACAAAGTCCAACTAGATTTTAATCTCAAAATATCTAACAGACACTAAGAAGACAAGTCATATCTACTCTCTATTGTTCTAATCTTGACCTCCTCAGCTTTTAAACGTAGTTGAAGCTTCAAAGCCGAGTTCTCTTTCTCTAAAGCCTCAAGTTTCGGGTAAAGGTCTTCATGGACCGAAGCAGTAGTAGTGACCTCTTCTTTTCTCTTTCGAAGTCTGGTGTGAAGCTCTTCAATTTGTGCTTCAAGTTCAGATTTTCTAGTTTCCAAAACAGTATAGGGTATAATGGAAAGTATACTAAAATCATCCAAAATTAATAATAAAATCTCATTAAATCTCAAATCCCAAATTTCTTAAAAACTCTAATAAATAATCAAATCCCATAAAAACTCATTCAAATCTCTCAAAATTCTAAAATATTAAAATCTTACAAAACATCATAAAATGTTAAGTTGAATACACCCCCCCCCCCCAAGTTTATGCTTGGCTGCTAGATTGTTGCGCGCAATTTTAGCCCACTTCTCATAGTTTTCGCCGTTGAGGAGAAACGGATTAAGAATATGATGCGGTTGATCATTAGATGAAAGGTAGTAGGGAGAGGACGTGATTGATTTCTTAGTAGGAACAAAGGATTATGTCTCTCCAGTCATAATTTAGGTAGTAGTAGGTAGATTTGTAGAAGAGAAGAAACTGTAGAAATTTTTTTCGTGAAGAGAAACGGAAGTAGCATCGGCGTAGAGAAAAAAAAGTTTAGGTTTTGTTTATGGCTCTGATACCATATGAATCTTAGAAAAGTGTTGTCGTTTATTATTAATAGACAAGGATATATATAGGTACACAAGACTTAATGTACAAACCTAGAATATTTACATACGATATGCTGAATAAATAATATAAAATTATCCTTTTCCGTAACAATAAACGATTAACAAAACCATACCAATTGATTATATTTTATACTACAAGTATATGATTTGATTTATATTAGTTTTGTCCTCATGTTATAATTTATTTAGGTTCACTTTAATGGTGTATGAGTTGAACGAATAATATTTTTATATATTTTCACATATGACAAGAAAAGAGTTTTCAATGTGTTTGTTTAAAGAAAATTAAATATTAAGTATCCTTTGTTCGACCCCAAAGGTCAGCAAGGTTCACCACAATTTATTATATTCGAAAGAAAAGCATTTCCTCCACACGAATCTTAATTTATTTCTATGATAAAAGTAGCCACGAAATTTCATAATCAACCTTTTGGGAAAATTATGAATAATTATGTCATGGAATTCACGTAGAGCATGCACATGTGGACCGCATACAAAATTAAAAGCAGTTCCACCACTAGTTTTGCATGTTTTAAGGGTTTTAGTAGTGATCTAATCAAAATCCAAAAACCAGTTTCATTTTACATTTTGCAAGTATAATATGCGTCAATCCTCAAACATCGTTACGCATATTGATATAGCTATGTTATATGCGACATTAATGAGTATTAATATATATATATATATATATATAGTAAATATAATATTTTATGTCATTTTTAAAATCAAAAGTCCCAACAGTTTTTAAATTGGGAATGTTTCTACTTTCTATTACTCGCAAATCATGAAAGTAACATGAAGTTTACGTTTTGCAACATGATGCTATCTACCCCACAGTACACTAATCATTTGAATATTTCAATTCTTGGCCTCGGCTTTCTCCATAAAGTCACCATTGCTTGATGTGCCAAGAACTATGTGCGATTGTTTTAGTCACCTAAAAAATTAAAATAGAGTCATGCACATATCTGAAACACTTGAGAGTTGAGATACAATGACAGTTTTTACATAGTTTGTTCAAATATTTTAACATAATTAAAGTATACTATGTGTTTTAGAAATCTTTCTTCTGTTTTTTTTTGGTTGTTAGAAATTTGAAATCATTTTTTTAAATACATATAACATGTACTTAACTACCACAAAGAATTGAACTATACAAGTTCTGAATGGTAACGTACGAAACAACTGCGAAAGAAATGCGCACCGTACCGTGTGGTTCCGTCACCATTCGGAACAATAATAGTAATAGATACGAGGATTAGATATCTAACTCTTGTCACAATCAACTGATCAAGCATTTACTTCTAGTGGGTGATTAAGATTCTACTTTTTTTTTCACTCAACAAACCTAAAAACAACACTAAATCTCACTTACTTGTTGTCCACATAAGTGACCCAAAATTATACGCAGGTGGGAAGGACCATTGCTGCAAATTGTTTCCGAACCACTCCTTTTTTTTGGTTAAAGTAAACAAATTGCGGATCCGGAGGAATATAGAACCACTCTTATTTCTATAATTGTTATAGAATTATAGACCTAAGTAATAAGTACATAAATTATTGACGGTAAAATAATTAATTATAAAAAATTAAAATAGAAAATAGAAAATTAATTTTTTTTGTAACATCTCCATTATGAAAATTAGAGTTGGTAAACACGTAATTAAATCATGGGTAGCAAAATAATGGAAAACAAAGTTTGAATTTAGAAACATGGATTTCTTTTTGTGAGTTTCGGCTGCCCTATACTAACATTCTCTTTAATATGAAACTCATTTATATTGTAGAAATAGCTAACTAAATTTAGAATTTCGGAGATACGAAATGAAATAATAGAAATTATGGTTTAAGAAAATCAGCTTTTGAATTTTTGCACATATACATTATACATTAAGCTATAGTTACGTGACTATGTGTTACATTTACATACAAAAATATTATTTATTATACTTTTAAGTGAAAAATTCAAACTTTGCAAACTTTTTATTTCGGCCTTGTGTCATCCTTTCCTAGCCGCCACATCTCATAGACCAATGCTCACCACGCGATGTAACCGTAAGCACTGAGTTTTAATTTCCACAATTTCATTTACACCAATCAAAATCCGCCACGTCATCAAAGCGAATCATACCGTATAAACGTCCAGATTCCTTAGAGCCTAAATGTTCTCTACTTTGGTCGGCCATTATTTAACGCTTCAACCTAATCTACAAGACGAAGAAGACGAAGAAGCAAAACCAAAGATCTCCATTTTTGTAGTTCACTTTAAACTTTTTGAAACCAAGAGAGTTTTGTGAGTAGAAATGGCTTTAACTGTTCCTTCTTCTTCAACTGCGATCTCTGGATCATGTTTCTCTCGTTCAGGAGGTTCTTCTGAATCTAAAGGTAATAACTTTCTCTTTCATTTTCTGGAGAAATAAACCAAAATTGATTCTTTGATTGTTTATTGGGGTACCCATTTAATGTATTGTGATGATCTAATCGGAAACTTGAAAAATCTGGTTTTGCAGCTTTTCAAATCTGTTCGATTAGGTTATCTGATCGAACCCATCTGTCTCAGAGACGTTACTCTATGAAACCTTTAAACGCTGAGTCACATTCACGCAGTGAATCTTGGATTCCTCGTGCTTCAACTTTAATTGCTCCTGGTTCGTGCTTGTGACTATTCTCAGATTTCAAATTTCATTTTTTCCGATTTGTTTTTTCGATTGCTGATTCGGAATTTGATGAATTGTTACAGAAGTTGAAGAGAAAGGAGAAGTTGAAGATTTTGAGCAACTCGCTAAGAAACTTGAAGATGCTTCTCCACTTGAAATCATGGATAAAGCTCTTGAGAAATTTGGAGACAACATCGCAATTGCTTTCAGGTAAGATTGATTATAAATCGTTGAGCAATCTATTCAATTAGGATTGAAAAAGAAAGCTTTGATTGACTTATGAGTCTGGTTTTGATTTTCTTGCAGTGGTGCTGAAGATGTTGCATTGATCGAATACGCTCGTTTAACTGGAAAGCCCTTTAGGGTTTTCAGTTTAGATACAGGGAGATTAAACCCGGAAACTTATAGACTCTTCGACGCTGTCGAGAAGCAATACGGGATTCGAATCGAATACATGTTTCCTGATGCAGTTGAGGTTCAAGCTTTAGTGAGGAACAAGGGTTTGTTCTCTTTCTACGAGGATGGTCATCAAGAGTGTTGCCGTGTGAGGAAAGTAAGACCTTTGCGTCGTGCTCTTAAGGGTCTTAAAGCTTGGATCACAGGACAGAGGAAAGATCAATCTCCGGGGACAAGATCTGAAATCCCGATTGTTCAGGTTGATCCGGTGTTTGAAGGATTAGACGGTGGTGTTGGAAGTCTTGTGAAGTGGAATCCTTTGGCTAATGTTGAAGGAGCTGATGTGTGGAGCTTCTTGAGAACGATGGATGTCCCGGTGAATGCCTTGCACGCGCAAGGATATGTCTCTATCGGGTGTGAGCCGTGCACTAGGCCTGTGCTTCCGGGTCAGCATGAAAGAGAAGGAAGGTGGTGGTGGGAAGATGCTAAAGCTAAAGAATGTGGTCTGCACAAAGGGAACATTAAGGAGGAAGATGGCGCTGCGGAATCAAAGCCTGTGGCTGTGCAAGAGATATTTGAAAGCAACAATGTGGTTACATTGAGTAGAGGAGGGATTGAGAATCTTATGAAGCTAGAGAACCGTAAAGAGGCATGGTTGGTCGTGCTTTACGCTCCTTGGTGCCCGTTTTGCCAGGCAATGGAAGCATCATATATCGAATTGGCTGAGAAACTTGCGGGTAAAGGGGTAAAGGTGGCGAAATTCCGGGCAGATGGTGAGCAGAAGGAGTTTGCTAAGCAAGAGCTTCAGTTAGGGAGCTTCCCGACAATACTTCTCTTTCCGAAAAGCGCTCCACGGGCAATAAAGTACCCATCGGAGCATAGAGATGTCGATTCGCTTATGTCGTTTGTGAATCTTCTCCGGTGAGTTATGAGATGAAGGAGAATTGAAGAACAAGGATGAAGAGAATTGAGATGAAGGATTGATTTCATCTCGGTCTTGGATATCACAGAATAAACAAAGCTATCTCTTCTATATGAGTGTATATTTGTATTGTAGGGTTGTTAGACTCTTTTGTTGTCTCTTCGTTGTTAAATGTTAATTTTTGGTCCTTTCTAGATTTACTCTGCTTATAATGTTTCTTCAAGATTTGCAAATCTGCTAAATTTTTGATGGTTTCACAGCTTCAAGCATCTTGGATTTAAAGCTTACCAAAGGCAGCAGCAATTCCATGCTAATCTGATTTCACCAATGGATATGCTCTAAACTACTACATATATGTGTGTGGTGTTGTAGAACATCTATCCCTTAAGATCCAAAATAACAATGTAGACAATTAAAGTGTTTCTTAAGCGTTCTAAAAGGTTTTGTGAGCGAGAAACAAAATAGCGAACTAAGAGAGAGAGAGTGAGAGTGAGATGGAACTAACCTAAAAAGAGTAGAAGAGAGATGTCAGAATTACAACAATAATACATTCTAAGAAAAAAATATCAAAAAGATTAAATTCCTATAATGAGCAGATATTCATCCATAACTAAACCTTTGATATTGCATCAACAATGTTAAGGGCCAACAAAAATATATTATACCTGTTATAGAGAATAATCAAAACTGAAACCCCAAACCCCACATCAATCTCGGTTCTAAATGATCAAATATAGGTCAGCAAATCATTACTTAAGAAAAATTCTAAAACTAGAGAAAGAACCAAATCTTTAAAAAACCAAACTCTGATCCGGTTAAGGCCGGTCTTAAGCAGAAGAAGATATGGAAGGATCGAAGATTTGACCAGCGAACAAAACAGTTCCGGTTTGGTCTTCTCTAATCAAGAAGATAAATGGATGATCTGCCACAAAATCTATCGGCTTCACAAAAGCGCAGCCATTGGCTTTAACAAAAGGAGCAGTTGCAGTAGCAGCTTCAGTACCTTCTTCATCGATCTCAATCAAAGCTTTTTGGTACAACGACACATTAAGCTCAAAGTCATTGAAAACACTTGAAGCTTCAAACCCGAATTCGATCCTAAACTTTGGAATTCTTAATTTACCAACTTTAACTCTGTATTTCGGAATGTGACTATCCAAGAATCCAGGAGTAGATGTCATTCTCTCCAAAAGATTATCAAATTCACCTTTCTTGTCCAGGAGATAGAAATACATTGAGAAGTCGCGGTTGGTATCATCATCATCGCCTTGTCGATAAGGAAGACTGAGGACCTTGAAACCATCATAAGCCTCAATGTATTGATCCTTAGAGCTTCTCATGAATGGCACAGACACTGATGATCCACTGAGAAGGTAAAATGGTTTGTGTATCGTCATTGACTTATGGAATTTGTCTTCCCAGGCTCCTTTGAAGTACAATGCGTTTCCATAAATCCGGTCGGTTAGGCTCGTAACTGATCCATGAGGAAGAAGATTTTTGATGAGATAATTTGTGTTACGTGATGCCCACGAATTCACCTCCGTACGCAATTCTTCGGCCTTCAAAACAACAAAAACCATAATCACAACCGAACCGAACCAAAGATCACATACATGGAGTGACTATAAGCAAAATTGAAGCAAATTCAAAATCAAAAATATATGTTTCTCCTGCATGCAGAAAACTAGAGAAATTAATCAGAAACTAACCTTGGCTCGGAAGTCAACTTGAGCGAAAGCAGCCTTGAAAAAATTCTCAAAGAGATCTTTCAACGAGGGACAAACAGATAGAGATTGCTCCATCCAAACTCCATTAACCGCAGCGATTTTAGGGCCGCCTTTTTCGCTTCCATCAACGAGGACAACGGAAGCTATTTCACGGAAAACTGCGTTGAGTTCATCAGTTGAGGAAGATTTAAGGAAGGAGAGGATGAAGGATCTTAGTTCCTCTTCATCTGAGCTAGCACTAGCAGCGACCATGGTGAGTACGGCGTTGACTGATGCAGGAGAGAACACGAAATTACAGTTTTTGGCTACGGAAGAGATTACTTTCCCCGCAAGGAACATAGCGACATTGTTTTGCTTCTTCATTGCTTCTCCCACATCAATCTTTGTGATTACCAAATCTTTATTCTTTGACAGAGAGGGGACTGTGATTACTTGTGAATCTCTGATTTTTTGCTTCTTCGCCTTCTTCTTCTTTTTTAGATGCGTCTTTGAGAGAGAGGGACTTACGATTGCTGATGTGTCAAGCTTTTGTTTCTTCTCTTTTGGATCCATCTTTTAAGTTTTCTGTTTATTTCTTCCGAGCATATAAACACATACGTGGCGTGTATAAATAGAGAGAAGATATAATAAGATGAGGAGATGATATTAGGGTTTGGTGTATCGCCCCATTGAGAAAAAAGAAGAAATTTTCCTATATTAAATGTGTTGGTTGTTAACTTGTTATGCAAGTTTGCTTGCTTTCTTAACTCTCAAGTTATAGTCAAAAATGGGAGTATTCAGAATACTTTGGAGTCCATAATCAGGATTCACAAATTTATGTTTTTCATATATGTATAAAATATCATAAACCAAAAAATAGAACTTTTACGAAGCCCTTACAAAAATATAAATTCCAAACTTTTAATAAATCTATTAGAGGTCGTCTCATTCATCCTATTTGATTACCAATATGCCATTAATAAATCTATTTAATTAAAATATGTTATTTAATTAAAAAACTAAAAAAAAAGTGTTTCATTTTTGGTTTGTTATTATAGTTATTAGAATTATGATAAACACTCTAAATCCTTAAAATAATAATGTAACTTAATCAAATCGTAAATTAAATTAAATAAATTTAACAGAAAAATTAATTAAATAAATAAATTTGATAGAAAATTAATTAAATCAATAAATTCAATAGTAAAATTCAGCACCACAACACATTAGAGGTCGGTCATATTCTTCCTAAGATTTATAAAAGACATTGGTTTTTGTTTCAGTTAGGGAGCTTCTCGACAATACTCCTCTTTTCGAAAAGCGCTCCACGGGCAATAAAGTACCCATCGGAGCATGGAGATGTCGATTCGCTTATGTTGTTTGTGAATCTTCTCCGGTGAGTTTATGAGATGAAGGAGAATTGAAGAACAAGGATGAAGAGAATTGAGATGAAGGAGTGATTTCATCTCGGTCTTGTATCTCACAGAATAAACAAAAGCTATCTCTTCTATATGAGTGTATATTTGTATTGTACGGTTGATAGACTCTTTTGTTGTCTCTTCGTTGTTAAATGTTTATTTTTGGTCCTTTCTAGTTTTACTCTGCTTATAATGTTTATTCTAGATTTGCAAATCTGCTAAAATTTTTGGTCCTTCTAAGTGTTTCGACTAAAAGGAGTTTGGAGGGCCAACATGTGCCTTTCTGTAGTATTTTCTGGTGTTTATAGGATGATTCACTTCAACATTCTATAATCCACAATATGGATAATAATGACCATAGCCTAGTAGAGAAACATATTCTTTCTATGTGATTGAATCTTAATTTGAAGAAGTGATTAGCAACAACACCAACTCATTTAGTCATTGTAAATCTGAAATATCTCAATTTGAATAATTGATCACAATACCACATTCTAAGAAGAAGAAAAAAAGACCCAAAAGATTAAAATCCTGTATTGAGCAGAAATTCATCCATAACAAAACCTTTTTGAATACTTATCTAATTTTATTCTGGGTCAATTAAAGGTGTAAGATTTTAGAAAAAGATAAAGATTGTGTAATTTTTTTAAAGAATCAAGCTTATAATTTATAGAAAAACTAAAAGTTCGTGTATGAAAAGTGAGAAATATAGTTGATACCCATGATGTTTTGAACTTGATGAATATAATAAATTATAAATATATACTTTTTATTATATCTCACTTCCACTAGAGTTTACAAAAATCAGTAATAAGGGAGTCGTGTTTAACAAGAAATCCTAGTTCATATTAAAAGTTGCAAAATGTGTTAGTAGCCAAACAAAATGTTAAATAATGTTGTACGTAACACTCAATTGTAAAATACCCACGCCTAATATGATGTCATTAGATTCGACGAATATTCGTTGACTTTAATTATGATTCTCAAATCGGAGGCACAAACAAAATTTCCCAGAAAATTAATGATTTTAAACTATGCAAAATACGTCACATCTTCGGACTCATTCCATCGAAGATAGTATAGTATATTTTCTTTCTTGTCCAAAAAGAAAGTCTATCTTCTCTTGTTCTCTGCATTCTCTTTGTTTTGGTCAAATTTCAAATTTCAGGATCCTCCCTTTTCTGTAAAATGGGGAATTGCATCTCGACAATATCTGACTTTTGTTTGAATAAAGTCTTTCAATGGATAGAAGAGAAAGGAGGTTATAATTACAATCTCGAGAACAACCTCGTGGATTTGGAGAGAGCCATGGAAGATCTCAAGGCTAAGCGAGAGGATTATTCAAGAAGGCTCAAAAGAGAGGAGGATAGAGGTCTACAAAGGCGTTTCGAATTCCAGGTATGGCTTGATAGAGTTGAGACTATCGAAATAAAAGTCAACGCTCTTCTTAGTGATAAAGATGTTGAACTTCAAAGGTTGTATGTTTGTGGGTTTTGCTATGGTTATGGGGAAAAGGTTATCTTGACCTTGAAGGAGGTTGAGGTACTTAATAGTAAAGTGTTCGATGTGATTGTTGACCAAGCCGCTCAAACATTTGAGGTGCAAAAAAGGCCTATTCAACGGATAATTGTTGGTCAAGAAACAATGCTTGAAACAGCATGGAATCATCTCATGGACGACGGAGTTGGTACTTTGGGTATGTATGGTATGGGCGGAGTAGGAAAAACAACGCTTCTCAAGCAGATCAACAATAAGTTCAGCGACGAAAGGTGTGGGTTTACCTTTGTGATTTGGATTGTGGTGTCTAAAGAGTTACATATTGAGAAGATTCAAGATGAAATTGCAGAGAAAGCTGGTCTTGGTGGAGAGGAGTGGAGCCGAAAAGATAAAGTTCAAAAGAGTGTTGATCTATACAACTTCTTCTTATTGAAAAAGAGATTTGTGTTGTTTTTAGATGACATTTGGGAGAAGGTGGAATTAGATGAAATCGGAATTCCGGATCCAACACCACAAAATCAATGTAAAGTGGCATTTACCTCTCGTTCCCAGGATGTATGTGCAAGTATGGGAGCTGAAAAACTAATGGAAGTTCGATGCTTAACGGAGAATGAAGCATTTGATTTGTTCCAAAAGAAGGTCGGACAAACAACCCTAGAAAGCGATCCAGGGATCCCCGAATTTGCAAAATTAGTTGCTAAAAAATGTTGTGGCCTACCGTTGGCTCTCAACATCATAGGCGAGACCATGTCAGGCAAGAAGACAATACAAGAATGGCGACGTGCGATACATGTTCTGAATTCATACGCCGAAGAGTTTTCTGGCATGGTGGATAAGATTCTTCCGCTTTTGAAGTATAGTTACGATATGCTTAACGGGGAGCATGTCAAATCTTGTTTGCTATATTGTGCTTTATTTCCAGAAGATGCTCAAATTTCGAAAGAAGATTTGATAGAGTACTGGATATGCGAGGAAATTATAGATGGGAATGAAGGTATAGTAAGGGCTGAGGACACTGGTTATGAGATTCTTGGTAATCTTGTTAGTGCATCATTGTTGATGGATGAAGAAACGACAGTGTATATGCATGATATTGTCCGTGAAATGGCCTTGTGGATTGCATCTGATTTAGGAAGACAAAAGGAGGCTTTCATTGTGCATGCCGGTGTTGGGTTACGTGAAATTCCGAAGGTTAAAAATTGGAACGTTGTGAGAAGGATGTCGTTGATGGAGAACAAGATTAATCATCTCGTTGGCAATCCTGAATGTCTTGAACTCACAACTTTGCTCCTGCAAGACACAAAATTGAAAAGTATCTCGAGTGAATTCTTCAAGTACATGCCAAAGCTAGCTGTTCTGGATCTTTCCGGTAATTATTTGCTCTCTGAATTGCCCGACGGAATATTAGCGCTAGTTTCCTTGCAATATCTCAACTTGTCAGATACTGAGATACGTTATTTGCCTAAGGGTCTACACGAGTTGAAGAAAATAATTCACTTGAATTTGGAGTATACAAGTGAGCTTGAGAGTATTACTGGGATATCAAGTCTGCATAATTTGAAAGTTTTGAAATTAATTGATTCTCGTTTTTCATGGGATCTCGAGACAGTGAAGGAGTTGGAGACTTTGGAACATTTAGAAATTTTAACCACAATTATCCATCCAGGTTTAGAGAAATTTCTGAGCTCTGATAGGTTGATGAGTCGTACACAATTTCTAGAAATCTCTGGGAAAACTACATCATCACCGAATAGAAATCTAGAATCATCTGGAATATCAATTCCGGTATCTATGGACAAGCTACGTGAATTCACCATTCATAAGTGTTGTATCTCTGAGATAAAGATGGGAAGGATATGCAGCTTCTTGAGCCTCGTCCAAGTGTGGATATACGATTGTCAAAGCCTGAGAGAATTGAAGTTTCTGATGTTCGCTCCAAATCTTAAAGATCTTTATGTTGATGATGTAAAAGACTTAGAAGATATAATAAACAAAGAGAAAGCTTGTGAAGTTGAAAATTCAGGTATTGTTCCTTTCCAAAACCTGAAGGAACTTAGATTAAGTGGTCTACCGAAGCTGAAGAATATCTATTGGAGTCCTCGACCCTTTCCATGTCTAGAGGAAATCGATGTACACAGTTGTGAAAGCCTGAGGGAATTGACGTTTCTGATGTTTGCTCCAAATCTTAAATCTCTTCATGTTTTTGCTGCACATGACCTAGAAGATATAATAAACAAAGAGAAAGCTTGCGAAGTTGAAAATTCAGGGATTGTTCCTTTCCAAAACCTGAAGAAACTTATATTACGTCGTCTACCGAAGCTGAAGAATATCTATTGGAGTCCTCTACCCTTTCCATGTCTAGAGGAAATTCATGTAGAATGGTGTCCAAATCTGAGAAAGCTTCCACTCGATTCCAAAAGTGGTAAAAATGGACTTGGCATAAAAATGCACAGCTCAGAAAAATGGATTGAAGGTGTGGAATGGGAGGACGAAGCTACGAAACCCCGCTTCTTATCTTCATGCATAGAAGAGGTCTAACATTTCTCCTCTTCACTTAATTGAAATTGAACGAGTCTCTTTTTTTTTTTTTTTGAGAGATTTTGAACGACTCTTCCATCTTTAATGACTTCACCTCTTTTATGGTGTGTTTAGAGATATTAATAGCCACAAGGTATAGGCGGCTTCGCAGACAGCAAGTTTGAAGTTGATGATGCCATTTGGGTTTAATCCAAAGAGAATCTCTCTCTCCCTCCCTCTCTCTATGCTTTATGTGAACTCTCCATTTTTTATTTGTTTATCTCTGTGTGTTTTTTGTGGTTTTGGTTTGTTGCTTTCTGTGAATTCCTTTCTGAATTTGCGTGGACATTGATCTCAACTATGGTATGTGTGTAGTTCCTTTTTGGTTTAATACCCAAACAGAGTCGGTCGGTTGTTTTCAATATCCTAACGGTACATTTGCCCTTAAATGGAAACCTCTAATTCCATTAGATTCTTTGTCTTTTTTTTACACTAGAGTCCTTCAGTTTGTAACAGAGTCTTCACTACACATTGATCTTGTTATTGTTATCCAAACATTGCGTAATGGTGATCACTCAAGTGTTATCGAATGGTGAATGCATATGGTTTCTTCACGCATCCCTCACTTCCATTTTGGAGATTTTGAATATGGGTTTTGCATTTCAACGGGATTCTCTATAAGGCTTTCGTGCTCCGTCATGCATCATCTCCTTGTGATCTCGACGCTTGCAGTTAAATTACTGTCTAGGTTAATCAAATCGAATTTTACGGTCTGCTCGTGCTTGATTAATTGTTCATGTTTTTATATTTGTCTTTCAAAATCTTTTGGTTTGAGATCGTTTAAACTACCATATTGAAGTTGTTCTGGTTGTGCTGTTAAGCTAGAAGGTTTTATTTAATTCTTGGTTTGGTTTTAGAAATATCCCTAAATCGATCTCCAATACAAATTTTTAGTATTCTTATTTTCAGTCTTTCTTCAATGCAACTTGTCTCTGAATCATCCGTTCTTTGACTCATCACAAAAGATTAAAATCCTATAATGAGCTGAAATTTATCCATAATTTAAACTTTTTAAATACTTTAACTAATTTTATTTTTCTACAATATAAATTTTAGAAACTGTGAAAACGGATGATCCGATAGGTCCTTGCGTGAATCCTGCTGACTGTAAGGGAATCTTCAATGGTTAAGATAACCTATGGGTATCTTAACAATAAACTAATAATATTTTAAATAGAATTTATATATTTATTTAAATTTTAAATTTTAAAAATCTTTTGATTAATAAACATGTGGCAAGTGTAAAGAGGAATTCTTAATAAGAACCTCTAACATACTTTTTCAATTTTTATTATTATTTTATTAGAGGTTTCATCGAGAATGCTCTACCAAAAAATGTAATTTATACATAGTGTAACGATATGTGCGAATATAGTTTTTGTGTCACAATCCAATTTTCATTCCGTGTATTGCATTGATTAAAAAACCGATAACAATAAACAGAAATATGTAAGTTTTTTTTTTCCATTTTATGACAAATTAAAATCGAATGTTTTATTTGATTTTTCTTTTCCCAATCTTGATTAGAATTTATTGGTTATAAAATGTAGGGTTTTAATGTGTGGATCGGATCGATAGTTTATGACTTAGAAACTTAGGACATAACACAATGATTTGATCACCGAGTTTTTGATCTCTAACATGTACGTCTCGGGTGATAAATCATATCTCATAACTTCCACTATCTAGCAAAGGTTTACATCCACTAATAGATATTTCCCTTCTCTTGTTAGAGGTTTGAAACTCAGGCACTCAAATTCACAGTTTATTTTATTTTTGTTACTATATTAATACTTTAATTCTTATGAAATTTTATTGACATTACATAAATAAATAGCCCATTTTCGTATTTACTCGGGGTTATCAAAAATACTTAAGACTGCTCCTGCCTTTGAGTTGCCTTGAACCTCTATGTAAGGTTAACTCTTCAATGAGTCTCTTGTTTCCTTTCTCTTTGTAACACTCTCACACTCACACAAACCATCCGTCAGGCAACAAATCTGAAGTGGGCTTTTGTGTAGAGACTGGCCCAGCTTACCTACTGAATTCTAATTGGACCAAGAAGAGAAATGACTGAAGCCCACAACTAACATAAAATAACAATCGTTGCCAAAACAAAATTGAATCTAACATGAACCGGTTTGGTACAAATTTTGTTTAATTTGACGAAGAATCCTATTTTGTAATTAGGGGTCGCTCATAAACCATTAAACCCTAGTTTCTTCTTTCTTCAAAAATTTAATGGTTTATTACCATTTTGCGTATCTCTAACACTCATCGATCTGTCGCGGCACCGGATGTATGAGCTCACTGATGAATATCTGTAAGCTTGGAGAAAATTTGAGATTTATCATTCTGTAGTTTTCTCGAATTTAATCAGAGCTTGTTTCCAAGAATTTGTCAGTTGCATTGTATTGTCATGTATTCTCATGGAAAAAGGTTGGTCCAGTTTCAGAAATGGTGTGATTTGAGTGTTACAATGAACCTTTTTCCTGCTTTTTCGTTCTCCTCTGTTGCTACTGCTGCTGATGCGAGCCTTAGAGATGGTCGAAAAGGGAAGAACTTTACTGTCTCTTACCTCGTTGGTTCATTGGGTTTAGCTAAAAGACTTGCAGAATCGATTTCAAATAAGGTCAGCTTTGAGGAGAAGGGCAATCCTGATTTAGTTCTGAGTCTTTTGAGAAGTCATTGCTTCACTGATTCTCAGATCTCCAGCATCATTACGGATTATCCACTGTTGCTCATTGCAGATGCTGAAAATTCCCTTGGTTCCAAGCTTAAGTTGCTGCAGTCAAGAGGAGCTTCAAGCTCTGAGCTAACTGAGATTGTTTCTAAAGTTCCTAAAATCTTAGGGATGAAAGGGGACAAAAGTATCAGCAGATACTATGATATCGTCAAAGAGATTTTAGAAGCGGATAAGAGTTCCAAGTTCGAAAAGTTGTGTCATTCTTTGCCACAGGGTAGTAAGCAGGGTAATAAACTCAGAAATGTTTTGATTTTGAGAGAATTGGGCGTTCCTCAAAGGTTGTTATTCTCATTACTCATCTCTAATAACCATGTCTGCTGTGGAAAAGAAAAATTTGAGGAATCACTCAAAAAGGTTGTTGGGATGGGTTTTGATCCGACCACCCCAAAGTTTGTGGAAGCCTTATGCATTGTTTATGGATTGAGCGACAAAAGACTAGAAGAAACCTTCAATGTCTATAAAAGGTTTGGCTTAACTGTAAACGATATATGGGAACTTTTCAAGAAGTGCCCTGCCTTTCTTGGACACTCAGAGAATAGGATAATTCAGACATTTGAAACCTTAAAGAGGTGTGGTCTGTGCGAAGATGAGGTCTTGCAAGTGTTCAAGAAGAATCCTCTATGCTTACGTGCTTCGGAGAAGCAGATACTGAACTCCATGGAAACATTTATAGGCTTAGGTTTCAGCAGAGATGAGTGTGTGATGATGGTCCAGTGCTTTCCTCAGTGCATTGCATATTCTACAGAGATGGTAAAGAAGAAGACTGAGTTTGTGGTGAAGAAGATGAATTGGCCTCTAAAGGACGTGACTTTGTTCCCTCAGGTATTTGGATACAGCCTAGAGAAGAGGATAGTACCAAGGTGTAATGTAATCAAAGCTCTCATGACCAAAGGATCGCTTGGAGGTGAACTCCCTCCATTGGCTTCTGTTTTGGCATGTACCGATCATGCCTTCTTAAAAAGGTATGTGGTGAAGCATGATGAGAAGCTGGTGGTTGAGTTGATGGCTATCTTCAACCAAGATCGTCTCATAGCATAGAAAGCTAGTCAAGGATTTTGCTTTTTAGACCTTTCTAAAATTAAAATCAATTTCCGAACCGTTTCTTTCTATATGCAATCCCAACTTTTAAGATATAACTTAAAAACTGTAACTTTCCTTTGGTTGATATGATAAAAGCAAAAGAGCTTTGGAAGACACGTTTTGTGTTCGTTGAGTTAAGAACAAGTATTTTTACATGGTTCTTTAATTGCAGGAGCAAAATTGTCATTGTGCATTGGATACTTTCTTAAAACTCTTAAACTTTTTCGCCCTTCACCACTATAAACTCGTTCTCCACTCTTCTTTAGCGGCAAAATCCGTATTCCTTTTTGCGATACATAGCTTAGCTGAGGTAAGCGTTTCATAAGCATCTACGATCTGAATTCTTACTCTTCTATAGATATTCGATTTCGCTCCGTCCTCGTTTCCTTGTTCGATCATATTTTATGTTTTTTATACATGTATCTCTTGGATTTGATACTCGTTGTTCAAAATGGATCGTTTAGATTCTTTGATCATGTGGCTTAGAGCTTATCTATTGAGGAAATCATCCATCGTGCAATCGAATTGAATTTTTATTTATTTTTAGCTGTCTTTTTCTTATAGTTCTTCGATCTAATCGGTCCTATGTATATTCTGTTGTGCGATTGAGTGTTTGTTAGATCCATTTGAGTTAACTTAATTTGTTAACAATTAAGATGGACAGTAATACTAGTTCTAGATGTGTTCTGGTGTTTTTGACTCACTCCTGACAAGTTTTCAAACTGAAATTTCAAATTTGCAATGTCCTGGAGATATATGATCATTTTCTAACTTAGGTTTGCTTTCTTCCCAAAATTAGTTAATGAACGATGGGTGAGTGTACTGTAGGCTTATAAGAGCCAAAATGAGGGATTCTTCAGCTTTACATCTATGTTTTTTTCTTTTTTGATTTTGTATTTCAGGAGACACACGACACGATCTAGTTTCTTCTATTTGGGATTGAATGGCTAACACTGCCTGTTTTATAATTGTGGGTCGGAATGATATTCCCATTATGAAGCTCAAGTAGGATCTGCTCCCAAAGTACAATTCTTACTCCACTTTCTCTCTTCTTTTATCTGTAATAGGAACAACGAATCTGAAATCATTCAAGTTTGTGGTTCATGTTCCTGCATTTTTGCTCCATTCTCTTCAAGTATTTGCATCCTTGTTCCCAATCTTTAACATGATAGCCACAAAATACTTTCCAGCTCCTTCTCTTCGACTTTGGTTTCCTGGTCATAGTTTTACTCTTTGAAACTGTAACAGAAGAGGTACAAAAATAGCTTTCTTCAGATGGAAATATATACGGTGACATGAATAATTGCTTTCTCGTCTACCATATGTTGATTATCGTATCTTAACAATGGAAGTTTCTCTGTTTTGGTGTTTTTATCTTCTCATCTAGCTGGTAGATATATGTTGATAGCAATTGGTATGCGGTCTAGTTTATAAGTTGTGCATCCGTCTCTTACACCATTCTCTATATTTGGTAGAGAGAAGATGCTGCTCAGTTACACCAATTTATATTACATGCAGCGTTAAATGTTGTCCAAGACCTAGCATGGATTACAACTGCCATGTAAGTAAAGTCCCTCGTAAAATATGTTTTAAGGATTCATCTCATTATCATATATATCTTCATGTTCTTGAAGTCAGTTGACAGGTTTAACGATCTGGTTGTGTCAGTGTATGTTTCCGCAGGCCATATCCTTTTTTTGTGGAACTAATAACTAAATTAGACCCACCCTTTGAAGTTCAAGTGCAGATAAGTTTTTCTTTTTCTGATTCATTCATCTACATAGTGTCAGATTGGTATGTAGACTTTTGTGTTTAACAGAGTTATCTCCAGTTTTTAAATGTCTGTCTCTTCCTTAATTAATCAACACATACCCGACTCATGCTCCTTCATGATTCTCGCAACGAGGACAACCTCAAGAGCTTCTTTCAAGAGGCGCACGAGCTTTATATAAAGGTAAAAATTCTTGATTAATGAATTTGGTTTGATCTCACCATCATTAAAATCGTTTGTTAATGCAGATTCTTCAGAACCCCTTGTATCTGCACGGTTCTCAGATAACATCGTCACATTTTGACACCAAAGTACGTGCACTTGCAAGAAAGTATCTGTAGAGAAGACATGAGCTTCTGTGAGCATTTGGTGGATCAATGCCCAACTTGCAAGCAACATTATAAGAATGGGATTCCTTGTTTAGTATGAGTAATGATCCACTGAATCCAATCCATAATTTCATATTTGGTTGTTATTCAATGATGTAAAATAAAAGACTTTACAGTATCGAATCCATCAGATTAGCAAATATATAATTTGGATTCACATGTCCCCTTCAACATTTGGCTGCATTGCTGTTTCTAGGTTTCAAACCTCAAGGGTAATATATCAGAAAAGCAAAGTACTTGACAAGCCGTCTGATCTATGAAGCACGATCTCTGGTAAAGATAGCCATCAATTCAGCCACAAGCTCCTTGTCATCATGGTTCCTCACATACATTCTTAAGAACTCCTCATCGGTGCATAACAAGACAGCTTTCTTTGAAGGAAGTTTGATTTCTCTGTTTCCTAGCAATCTTTTGGACATGAGTGCTTTCATAACGTTACACCTTGGTACGATCCTTTTCTCCATGCTTAATCCAAATACGTGTGGGTACAAAGCCACAACCTTTAGTGGCCATTTCATCTTCATATTTTTATACAACTTAATCAATATCAATAGCAATATTTTAAACTTGACCGATAAAGCAAACATAAAATATCTTAAATTTTCTGTTACATCTTGTACATTGTTAACAGCTCTGGTGCTTCATATGCTTCAGAATACGTTGTTATGAGAAAAACAGGCAAACCAAAAAAGTATACCCTTAAAAAAGCCGGTTTGCTGCAAAATTGTGTTATTTATAATTCTAAATCATTCAGTTTTACTGCAGACTAGTTATACATTTTGATCTATCTCAACACATGGCAACACATGGAACAAGACAGCGTCGTGAAATATGTTTTGATCTATCTCAACACATGGCATACTTGATTTTTATATTAGATACTACTTTACTTATTTTTATATTAGATACTACTTTAATTATCTAAAACAATTTTATAAAATAACAACCTTTTAATAATATCTTCTCTTTCATCATGTCATGTTGGAAAATTCAAAAATTAGACAACCAAAGATCGCACATAGTTTTAGAGTCAAGGTCAAGACCACAAACAGTACTCTGACCACACTAATCAATTAAACGAGACCAGATTCTTTGACCGTAGACGTATCCCAAACTCCCAACCACCTTTAAGATGCTAACTCCAAGTGAAAACCATCTAAGCCAAGTGTTGTGACCATATGTCTTTGACGCAGGTGTATCCTCCCTGGGATAAACTATCCAAAACCCTAAGAGCCTAGAGAAGGGGATTGTACTAAGGTATAACATTAAAACTCTCATGTCCAATGGCTTATGTTTTGGCATGTACAGATTATGCCACCAGCTTGAGTTGATGGCAATCTTCAACCAAGATTGTGTTTCATAACATAGAAAGCTTGTCAAGGACTTTGCTTTAATTGATCAGTTTAAAACGTTTGTAATCTCAAGCTGATTCATTCTATATGACATCCAACTTTGAAGATAACTTGAAACTGTAATTTTCCTTAGGTTTATATGATATAGCAAAATAAATTTTGTTCCTTTGTATGGTACATGAACAACTCACTGTTTTTAAGTTCCCTGTTACATCTTGTACATTGTTAACAGTTCTGGTCCTTCACATGCTTTAGAATACGTTGTTATGAGACAAATGGGCAAGCCAAGAAAGTATACCCTTTAAAAAAAGCCGGTTTGCTGCAAACTTGTGCTATTTATTGTTCTATATCTTTCAATTTTACTACAGACTAGTTATACATTTTGATCTATCTCAACACATGACATACTTGATTTTTATATTGGATACTACTTTACTTATCTTCATATTAGATACTACTTTAATTCTCCAAAACGATTTTATAAATAACAACAATTTAATAATATCTTCTCTTTCATCGTGTCAAGTTGGAAAATTCAAAACTTAGACAACCAAAGAACGTACATAGTTTTACAGTCAAGGTCAAGACCACAAACACTTTACTCTGACCACACTAATCGATTAAACGAGACCAGATTCTCTGACCGTAGACGTATTCTAAACTTCCAACCACCTTTAAGATGCTAACTCCAAGTGAAAACTATCTAAGCCAAGTGTTATGACCATATTTCTTCGGCGTAGGTGGATCCTCCCTGAGATAAACTATCCAAAACCGTAAGAGCCTAGAGAAGAGGATTGTACCAAGATATAATGTCATTAAAGCTCTCATGCCCAAAAGATTGCTTGGAAGTGAACTCCCTCCAATGGTTTCATTTTTGGCATGTACAGATCAGGCCACCAGCTTGATTTTATGGCAATCTTCAACCAAGATTGTGTCTCATAAAAAAGAAAGCTTGTCAAGGATTTTGCTTTTATTGATCAGTTTAAAACTTTTGTAATCTCAGTTCGTTCTGAATCCACTGATATTTTCTATATAATCTAACTTTGAAAATAACTTTAAACTGTAATTTTGCTTTGGTTGATATGATATAGCAAAATAAATTTTGTTCTCTTGTATGGTACAAGAACAATTCACTGTTTTTAAGTTCCATGTTACATCTTGTACATTGTTAACAGTTCTGGTGCTTCATATGTTTTAGAATATGTTGTTATGAGACAAACGGGCAAGACAAGAAAGTATACCCTTAAAATTAAAGTTGATTTGCTGCAAACTTGTGCTATTTATTGTTCTAAATCTTTCAGTTTTACTGCAGACTAGTTATACATTTTGATCTATCTAAACACATGGCAACACATGGAACAAGACAGCATCGTGAAATATGTTTTGATCTATCTCAACACATGGGAACCCATGGAGTACTTGATTTCTATATATTGGGTACTACTTAACTAATTATTATATAAGATATTACTTTAATTCTCGAAAACGATTTTATAAAATAACAACCGTATAATAATATCTGCTATTTCATCGTGTCTAGTCGGAAAATTCAAAACTTAGACATACAAAGAACGCACATAAGTTTAGAGTCAATGTCAAGACCACAAACACATTACTCTGACCACACTAATCGATTAAACGAGACCAGATTCTCTGACCGTAGACGTATCCTAAACTTCCAACCACCTTTAAGATGCTAACTCCAAGTGAAAACCATCTAAGCTAAGTGTTGTGACCATATGTCCTCAACACATGGCATACTTGATTTTTATATTGGATACTACTTTACTTATTTTTATATTAGATACTACTTTAATTCTCCAAAATGATTTTATAAAATAACAACCTTTTAATAATATCTTATCTTTCTTCATGTCAAGTTGGAAAATTCAAAACTTTACAAACAGAGAACTCACATAGTTTTAGAGTCAAGGTCAATACCACATACACATTACTCTGAACACACTAATCGATTAAACGAGGCCAAATTCTCTGACCGTAGACGTATCCAAAACACCCAACCACCTTTAAGATGCTAACTCCAAGTGAAACCATCTAAGCCAAGTGTTGTGACTATATGTTTTCAGTGCAGGTGGATCCTCCGTGGGATAAACTATCCAAAACCCTAAGAGCCAAGAGAAGAGGATATTACCAAGGTATAATGATTGTCAGAGTTTTTTACGCTCTTGCACATCAATTAAAACCCGATGTGCGAAACTACCTCAATCATAATGTATGTCATTGAATCATTTAGGTTATCGAATCCACATTGACTAAGGATTACACACCAAAGATACGAGAAACAAACTAAGCTAGAGCAAAACGTTTTTATTGGTTTTTATGTTTTTATCGAAATGTAAAAGAAATGCAAGAAAGAAAACAAAAGACAAAGCTCTGGATCATGGACTAAACTATCAAAGAGATGATTAACAATCAAACAATGAATCATTTGGAAGCATTAAACACTATCCTAGAACATGGAACACACATAAATAGATTAATCCACTCCCGTGGTATCAATCCCTACATCAATCATCGAATTGACAAAAACTCCCGTTCGCAATTATATAATCAATGAGCATTAATATCAAGTCCAATTAGTTCACTAATCACCCTACTCATCAACTCCCGTTGGGTAGGATGTGAGAAGCTCACAAAAGGTTCGGTTCAAGCAATTCATCTAACTCCTTCTGGGTGTGAAATGCCTAAGCTCAAGAATCGAATGAACAAACCTAATCTAGCACTAACACCGTTTACTCGAATTGAGTGATCAAGACATTTTCTAGACATTTTATCAAACACCTTGTGAGCAATAAATGTCATAAGTTCTAGAATTGAGTGATCAAGTCATTTCTAGCATAGAGATCTTTCCTAGCATGAGAACAAATGTTTATCTAAGTCTAAACATCAACAATCAATCATCAAATCATCCAAATCAAGTAATCCAAAAACCCAGAAAAGTCAACTCACAAATATATCAAGAACACAAAAGTAAAAGACATGAAAATGAAGAACAAGAACAAATAAAACATATATATAGATAGGGTTGAAGAAATCTTCTCTAAAGTGACATGAATCTTGAAGAACAATACAAATCTCATGAGGAGAGAGTTTGGGTCGAAACCCACTCTAAAAAGAAGAAGACTTAATGAGAAAATAGGTTTATGAGCCATTTAAACAAAGGAAAACGGACTGGTCAACTCTGTTTCTGGGTGCATGTATCGACCTGTATGGGGTCGGTACCTCGGTCGGTATGGACATACCGACCTGGTTTTGGTCGGTACTTCGGTCGGTATGCACTTTCTGGAATTCCCAGTTTCGGTCTTCAGAATTATCGACCCGTTTGGGGTCGATATGCCGGTCGATACCGTACTAAAACGCCCATATCTTTTGAACCACAACTCCAAATGCTCTGAAACCACCTTCATTGGAAAGCTAACTCAATTTCCTATGACTTTCATGAATATCCCATAAACTAAATCCAAAGGGAAGGCATTCTTCTGACTCGATCTTTCAAGCATGTTGGATTGACTCTACATTTGACATTTCCTAACTTTGGTCCAAAATTTGCATCCTTCATTTTCCTTATATTTCTATGCATATCCTTTGATCCAATCCACTCCTAAAAACCTGAATAAACACAAGAAGAACAAAAAGAAGACACAAAACAACCTAGGACATCTAAAATG
Source organism: Crucihimalaya himalaica (assembly GCA_004349715.1). Lineage (NCBI taxonomy): Eukaryota > Viridiplantae > Streptophyta > Magnoliopsida > Brassicales > Brassicaceae > Crucihimalaya > Crucihimalaya himalaica. The sequence continues at coordinate 1,928,132 of SMJT01000026.1, read as the reverse complement.
CAAGACAACACTGAATGAGACTTTAATGCATGAAAACATCCCAAAAATTGTACAAAGTGGGATTTAAACATATGAAAACTAGGCTTTAAAACATGTAAAATATACACTTATCATATAACGTCATGAAAGCTCTCATGCTCAAAGGATTGCTTGGAAGTGAACACCCTTCAATGGCTTCTGTTTTAGCATGTACATATCAGACCACCAGCTTGAGTTGATGGCAATCTTCAACCAAGATTGTGTCTAATAACATAGAATGCTTGTTAAGAATTTTGTTTTTATTGATCAGTTTAAAACTTTTATAATTTCAATTCGTTCCGAATTCACTAATTCTTTCTATATAAAGTCTAACTTTGAAAATAAGTTGAAACTGTAAATTTTCTTTGGTTGATATGATATAGCAAAAGGAAATTTGTTCCCTTGTATAGTACAAGAACAACTCATTGTTTTTAAGTTCCTTGTTACATCTTTTACATTGTTAACAATTCAAGTGCTTCATATGCTTCAAAATATGTTGTTATGGGACAAACGGGCAAGACAAGAAAGTATACCCTTAAAATAAAGCTGGTTTGCTGCAAATTTGTGTTATTTATTGTTCTAAATCTTTCAGTTTTACTGCAAACTAGTTATACATTTTGATCTATCTCAACACATGGTAACACATGGAACAAGACAGCGTCGTGAAATATGTTTTGATCTATCTCAACACATGGCAACACATGGCAACACATGGCATATTTGATTTTTATATTGGATACTACTTAATTTATTTTTATATTATATATTACTTATATCTCCAAAATGATTTTATAAAATAAGAACCTTTAAATAATATATTCTCTTTCATCGTGTCAAGTTGGAAAATTCAAAGCTTAGACAAACAAAAAACGCACATAATTTTAGAGTCAAGGTCAAGACCACAAACACATTACTCTGATCACACTAATCGATTAAACGAGACCAGATTCTCTGACCGTAGACGTATCCCAAACTCCCAACCACCTTTAAGATGCTAACTCCAAGTGAAAACCATCTAAGCCAAGTGTTGTGACCATATGTCTTCGGCGCAGGTGGATCCTCCCTGGAATAAACTATCCAAAATTCTAAGAGCCTAGAAAAGAGGCTTGTACGAAGGTATAACGTCATTAAAGCTCTCATGCCCAAAGGATTGCTTGGAAGTGAACTCCCTCAATGGCTTATGTTTTGGCATGTACAAATCAGGCCACGAGCTTGAGTTGATGGCAATCTTCAACCATTATTGTGTCTCATGACATAGAAAGCTTGTCAACGATTTTGCTTTTATTGATAAGTTTAAAATTTTTGTAATCTCAGTTCGTTCTGAATCTACTAATTCTTTCTATATGAAATCTAACTTTGCAAATAACTTGAAACTGTAATTTTCCTTTGGTTGATATGATATAACAAAAGGAATTTTGTTCCCTTGTATGGTACAAGAACAACTCACTGTTTTTATGTTCCCCGTTACATCTTGTACATTGTTAACTGCTCTGGTGTTTCATATGCTTCAGAATACGTTGTTATGAGACAAACTGGCAAGCGAAGAAAGTATACCCCTAAAATAAAGTTGGTTTGCTGCAAACTTCTGCTATTTATTGTTCTAAATCTTTCAGTTTTACTAGAGACTAGTTATACATTTTTATCTATCTCAACACATGGCAACACATCGAATAAGACAGCGTCATGAAATACGTTTTGATCTATCACAACACATGGCATACTTGATTTTTTTTATTGGATACTACTTTACTTTTTTTTAGATTAGATACTACTTTAATTCTCCAAAACGATTTTATAAAATAACAAGCTTTTAATAATATCTTCTCTTTCATCGTGTCAAGTTGGAAAATTCAAAACTTAGACAAACGAAGAACGCACATAGTTTTAGAGTCAAGGTCAAAACCACAAACACATTACTCTGACCACACTAATTGATTAAACGAGACCAGATTTTATGACCCTAGACGTCTCCCAAACTCCCAACTACCTTTAAGATGTTAACTCCAAGTGAAAACCATTTAAGTCAAGTGATGTGACCATATGTCTTCGGCGCAGGTGGATCCTCCCAAGGATAAACTATCCAAAATCCTAAAAGCCTTGAAACGAGGATTGTAACAAGTTATAACGTCATTAATGCTCTCATGTCCAAATGATTGCTTGGAAGTGAACTCCCTCAATGGCTTGTGTTTTGACATGTACAGATCAGGCCACCAGCTTGAGTTGATAGCAATCTTCAACCATGATTTTGTCTCATAACATAGAAAGCTTGTCAAGGGTTTTGTTTTTATTGATAAGCTTAAAAATTTTGTAATCTTAGTTCGGTACGAGTCTACAGATTCTTTCTATATGAAATCTAACTTTGAAAATAAATTGAAACTGTAAATTTCCTTTGGTTGATATGATATAGCAAAAGGAATTTTGTTCCTTTGTATGGTACTAGAACAACTCAATGTTTTTAAGTTCCCTGATACATCTTGTACATTGTTAACAGTTCTCAAGCTTCATATGCTTAAGAATACGTTGTTATGAGACAAACAGGCAAGCGAAGAAAGTATACCCTTAAAATAAAGTCGGTTTGCTGCAAAATTGTGCTATTTATTGTTCTAAATCTTTCAGTTTTACTGCAAACTAGTTATAACATTTTGATCTATATATCTCACCACATGGCAACACATGGAACAAGACAACGTCGTGAAATATGTTTTGATCTATGTCAACACATGCCATCACATGGCATACTTGATTTTTATATTGGATACTACTTTACTTATTTTTATATTAGATAATACTTTAATTTTCCAAAATGATTTTATAAAATAACAACATTTTGATAATATCTTCTCTTACCTCATGTCATGTTAGAAAATTCAAAACTTAGACAAACAAAGAACGCACTTACTTTTAGGATCAAGGTCAAGACCAAAAACACATAAGTGTGACAACACTAATCGATTAAACGAGACCAGATTCTCTGACCGTAGACGTTTCCCAAACTCCCAACCACCTTTAAGATGTTAACTCCAAGTGAAAACCATCTAAGCCAAGTGTTGTGACCATTTGTCTTCGGCGCAGGTGGATCCTCCCTGGGATAAACTATCCAAAATTCCTAAGAGCCTAGAGAAGAGGATTGTACCAAGGTATAACATCATTAAAGCTCTCATGTCCAAAGGATTGCTTGGAAGTTAACTCCCTCCAATGGCTTCTGTTTTGGCATGTACAGATCTGGCCACCAACTTGAGTTGATGGCAATCTTTAACTAAGATTGTGTCTTATAACATAGAAATCTTGTCAAGGATTTTGCTTTTATTGATCAGTTTAAAACTTTAGTAATCTCAATTCGTTCCAAATCCACTGATTCTTTCTATATGATATCTAACTTTGAAAATAACTTGAAACTGTAATTTTCTTTTGGTTGATATGATATAGCAAAAGAAATTTTGTTCCCTTGTGTGGTACAAGAACAACTCACTGTTTCTAAGTTCCCTGATACATCTTGTACATTGTTAAGAGTTCTCGTGCTTTATATGCTTCAGAATACGTTGTTATGAGACAAACATGCAAGCCAAGAAAGTATACCTTTAAAAAAAAGCTGGTTTGCTGCAAACTTGGGCTATTTACTGTTCTAAATCTTTCTGTTTTACTGTAGACTAGTTATACATTTTGATATATTTCAACACATGACAACACATAGAACAAGACAGAGTTGTGAAATATGTTTTGATTTATCTCAACACATGCCAACACATGGCATACTTGAGTTTTATATTAGATACTACTTTACTTATTTTATATTAGATAATACTTTAATTCTCCAAAACGATTTTATAAAATAAAAACCTTTTAATAATATATTCTATTTCATCATGTCAAGTTGGAAAATTCAAAACTTAGACAAACAAAGAACGCACTTACTTTTAAGATCAAGGTCAAGACCACAAACTGATTAGTCTGACAACACTAATCGATTAAACGAGACTAGATTCTCTGACTGTAGATGTTTCCCAAACTCCCAACCACCTTTTAGATGTTATTTCCAAGTGAAAACAATCTAAGCCAAGTGTTGTGACCATATGTCTTCGGCGCAGGTGGATCCTCCCTAGGATAAACCATCCAAAATCCTAAGAGCCTAGAGAAGAGGATTGTACCAAGGTATAACATCATTAAAGCTCTCATGTCCAAAGGATTGCTTGGAAGTGAACTCCCTCCAATGGCTTCTATTTTGGCATGTACAGATTAGGCCACCATCTTGAGTTGATGGCAATCTTTAACCAAGATTGTTACTTATCACATAGAAAGCTTGTCAAAGATTTTGCTTTTATTGGTCAGTTTAAAACTTTTGTAATCTCAGTTCGTTCCAAATCCACTGATTCTTTCTATATGAAATCCAACTTTGAAAATAACTTGAAACTGTAATTTTCCTTTGGTTGATATGATATAGCAAAATAGCAAAAGAAATTTTGTTCCCTTGTATGATACAAGAACAACTCACTGTTTTTATTCCCTGTTACATCTTGTAGTATACATTGTTAACAGTTCTGGTGCTTCACATGCTTCAGAATATGTTATTATGAGACAAACAGGCAAGCCAAGAAAGTATATCCTTAAAAAAAAAGTCGGTTTGCTGCAAACTTGGGCTATTTACTGTTCTAAATCTTTCAGTTTTACTGCAGACTAGTTTTACATTTTGATCTATCTCAACACATGGAAACACATGGAACAAGACAGCATCGTGAAATATGTTTTAATCTATCTCAACACATGGTAACCCATGGCTTCTGATTTCTTATTATGTTTGCTTTATACATAGTAACCGAAAATTCTGTGTTTGACATTATCATTGTTGTTGGTTGTTTATTTTAGAATTCTTTTCTTTTACATCATCTAATTCTTAACTAATTCAAGGTTGTTTATTTTTTGGTTTCAGGAATGGCGTCTTCAAGTAGTAGCTTCAAGTACCCTCCTCGTATTTTTGAAGAAGGAAAATCTCCTTTGCAAAATAGGAGCATGAACCACAATTGTTTCACGTCCAAAATTGGTTTCATGAAAGAAGGATTAGGAATTGATGTGTGGACTAAGTTGAGTGAATCATCTCTTAGAGTGTTCATGAAGATTACTAAAGAAAGGTACACGAGGTCTGCCTAGACAGTTCATTACTTCCTCACACAGCAGTTGAGAGTTAATAACTGTCATGAGATGTGGTTTTCGATTGATGGTAGACCAATAAGGTTTTCTTTGAACGAATTTACGGATATAACAAGACTAAATTGTCCCCAATTGACATGTTAGACAAGTTTAATGCTGATCACAGTGAGTTATGGAAAGCAATGGGAGTAGCAATATCAGAGGATCCTATGTTTACATAGTTGGAGGCTATGATGGAAATTTGCAAGATATGGGATTCAGAGAAAAGGTTGATGGTGGGTAGGTTATGTCTTTTGTCAATTGGAATATATGGCACACATCACAAATCTAAAATTCCTTTGCAAGCTGCTAAGAGAGTTCTTGACCAAGAAGCATTTGAGAAGTATCCTTGGGGCGGAGCGGCTTTTGAAAGTCTACTAAATTCAGTAAAAATTGTTGAGTATAGTAAATACTCTTACACAATACACGGTTATGTTCACGCTTTGTTGAGTATGAGAGTGTTCCAGGTATAGGAGAAGAATATGGGAGGAAAAAAGCAACAACGAGTGGTGTTCCACTACTAGATTGGCAATCATCGCGGAAACGGATTAATTTTGAAGAATTCATAAAAAAAAAAAAAAAAGAGAAGGCTTCTCATGGACAGGTTTATTGTGAAAGATAACACAATTTGGTTTTTTAATAGTTTGGTTTTGATAGTGTGCCCGATTTTTATTTGATAGATTACAGTTTTGTTTACGATGATGCGACAGTTTTATTTTTATGTTGTGGCAGTTTTTTTTTATGTTGTGGCAGGTTTAGTTTTATGTTGTGACAATTTTATTTTTATGTTTTGGCAGTTTTGTTGTTATGTTCCAAGAGGCTTTTCCAACACTAATATATAATATATTATTTTTTATGTATGTAAGTTCGTGTAAGACACATGGTTCGTGTATCAGAGGATAACATGTACCCTCAATGGAGTGACGAGGATAAAATAAAGGATCCAAATGTAGACAACTTGATTAGAGATATCATTCATGATCGTCTCCAGAAATCACAAGGTGTCTTTTTGGAGGCTCAAAAACCTAATTATATAGTTACTCAAAACGTTTTGGAGTTATCTCGAAAAATAAGAAAAACTTCTGGATAATCTTCGAGTTTGTTTCGCGTTCTGGTCACTGGCATCGACCGATACTGTAAGTGGTATCGATCGATGTTAGGTTCTTTGGTCGTGTTTCTCCCAAATGAATGGTGTCGATCGATGCTCCTCAGTGTCGATCGATGCTCCTCAGTGTCGATCGATGCTGAGCTTGTTCCCGAACGGCTTCAACTCCAGATTGCTTCAAAAGCTTCCCAAATCCTCCAATTGGCTCCGTACACGCCTATAACTTGAAAAGAACCTGAAAGACTCTAAAACTAAAGAAAAGACTCAACAAAAAGGACTTATATCATGATTAAAAGTGGGTAAAAACCATGATATATCAGTTTGAAAAAGAATAAACGGAAAGTATATACAAAAGAAGAAAAGGATGATCATAAGAAGAAGAAAAAGATGAAAGAGGATGACTCCCTTGATCATGAAGGAGAAAAAATTTCCAACAGGGAGAAGAAGAAAGGAAAAAAATATTCAGAGGTTAGTTACTACAACTAACTCGTTTGTTTGACAATAAAATTCATATCTGAATTCTAATGGTGCTTGCGTAGTCTTTGCCTTTTCACTTCCTTAATTATTAGTTTGTTATAAAGTATTTTATGTCAGTTTTTTTTTGTTTTGATATATAGACTCTTGTCATGTGCATACTTGTTTAATATGATATAACATGGTATCATTTCATTGTTTTATATGTTGTGTCAAATGAGAACAATAAATCTGATTATTGTATTTTATGTAGGATGACGAAGATGAGAAGTCGAGCTTGTTGGCTATTTCTAAGATGTTCAAAAAATTGGATGGAACCATTTCAAACATGGATAAGAATATGAGGAGTAGAGTGGACGCTTTAGAGCGTAAAATCAGTGACTTAGACATGCACCTTGGTGAGAAGATTGATAGGGTGGAGAAGGCATTGAAAGAAATGCAAAAGCCATATCCCTCTGTCATACCCAATGAGGATGGTAATCAAAACATAAATGTACATGATGGTAGCAAGCAGGATGATGATGATGCAAATAGTCAAGCACCTGTAAGTCACTTTACATGTGTTATTCGCTGCTTCCTTTAATTTTGTGTTGGTGTTAGTGTTTTCACAATTTTTTTGGTTTTTTTTGCTGTCTTGGATGGTACAAACGAAAACAAATTCCAAAGATGAGTTTCCAACAACACGAGTTGTGAAGAAAGTTTATATAGTGAGGATGAAGAAGAAAAAAAACAGAAGAAGAATTATCAAAAAATCTTTCTTTGGTTGAAAAGGTTGATAAGAAGGAGACTATGGCTAAGGTAGGAAAGAACGATACTCCCAAGGATGAGAAGAAGATTATAGTTAAGCAAGAGAAGGTTGACGTTCCCAAGCATGAGAAGAAGAAAAAGAAACTTGATGATGATGAGCTTGAAGATATAACTACCCAAGTCGTTGAAGCAAATCAGAAAATGGCTTCTAGTTCTGAAGAAGCATGGTCAGACCCTGGACAACAGTTGCCTAGTAAAATGCTTAGCAAAGCGTTGACAGCCCTTGGAGATAAAATAAAAAAATTAGATGGAGGTGCAACTCAATAAAGACGAGTACCATAATCGGCGGAATCTCAAAAAATACCATATGTTGGTAATTCTACAGTGAAACGCATCATTACAGGTGTGACTCCTTCTCCTGCAATGTATGATCATCTTCAACCTGTAGAAGATGATAAACTTCAGAGGCTAATGGATTTCCTCAAAGAAGATGTGTATATTTTTAAACGTTATCTTTTTGTTAATGATCATCTTCCACATTGTCATACTCATCATTTGTTATTTTGATTTGTAGGGAAGAACCTCTTGCAACCAGCAATGTAGATACAAGATTCTATTGGCAGATTATTACACCTAGGGAAGACTGGCCAGCAAATGACTATGGATGGCTGCGTGATTTTGTGAGTTAATCTATAATTTTCCTTCTGTAATTCAGATCGACATTGAAAAGTTGTTACTAATCGAGTTTTGAATTCTAATGTAGCATATAGGTTCTACCATGGCTATGTTTCACAAAAGGAGTATGCGTGTACCTTCTCCATATTATAATCCTCGCATAGCCTTTTTGGACCAGGATATGATCACCTCATTGGTCACTGATTACAAACAGTTTGCAGCTGGACATAAGAATTTCATGTTCACGCAATACTATGTTGACCACTTCAACGGTGTATCTCCTCTCGGCTCAGCGACGAACAAGAAGTGGTACATTGATGTTGATCATTTGTATGGTTTTCTTTTTGTCCACAATGATCATTGGGTAGCTCTAGATATTGACTTGCAAAACAAGAAGATCTATGTCTATGATAACATCCCAAGAATTGTGAATGACGTAGAACCTCTTCAACATTGCTTGCCTTTGCGACGAATGATCCCTGCAATGTTAAGTGCATTGGTTCCTGAGAAGATTCTAAAGAGGAGTTATGCTATGTTGGAAGTGAAAAGGGTGAAGAGAAATGTTCCTGAAAATAAAGATCCATGAGATTGTGGTGTATTTGCTATAAAGTACATAAAGTGTCTAGCGCTTGGAACTACATTTGAAGAGATTTGTGATAGAAACATGCAAGCGCTTCGGATCAAACTTGGTGCAGATATTTGATGAAGTTGGCCGGGAAATAGGACCGCAGATGTCTGATCCATTGCCTCGTGGTAAGGAGCTGAAGTTTACTATCCCTAGCCTCACTCATTCTCACTAGTTGGTTTCTATTTTATCGCAAACTTGTAGGATTTATCATCACTATGTTGTGGCAGTTTTTTTGTTTCGATATCATAGACTTGTAGGATTTATCATCACTATGTTGTGGCAGATTTTCGTTTCAATATCACAGACTTTTAGGACTTATTATTACTACGTTGTGACAATTTTTTTGTTTCGATATCACAGTCTTTTAGGATTTATTATCACGATATAACATGTTTTAAATTTCTAAAAATTAAAAAATTACTACAAAACCTTGTAATTCTCATATAAATATTTTACACGAATATGAATTATATAAAAAGAATTATATATTGAACAGATATTATAAAAAAATATATATAAAAATAAGAAAATATCGCTATAAATTAAGATTATATTTTTATTATACGTTGTCGCAGAATTACATGCTAAATTACATATTTAAAATCACAGCATATTTATTTTTTTAAACTCGATTATGATAAAATAAACATAACACATTTAACAAGAAATTGTTCCAACTTTAAAATCTGAATAAGTTTATAAATTACATGTTTTACGATTATGATCTACTTGATTACAATGACCACAAGTGTGTAGTTTTCTTGGCCTTTTGTTTTGTGGCAATCTCCAATGCAGATTTAATTCTCAATTCTTTTGGCCTTCCTGGTTGTTGAACAGCTAATGGTGGTAAACAAACCTTGGTGGTCACATGTACGGGAACGGGCATAGCAAAATTCATTGGCATGATGTTGTTTGCATAGGAATTAACAAGTAATTCTTGTGAAAATAAGGATGACACATTGAAATTCGAGATACCTTCCTTTTTTCAGCCGCTGCAATTGCGTGTGCACATGGCAACTTCTCCAAGTCAAACCGACGACACATACACTTTTTGTCTCTTAAATTTACGACATGAATAGATGATCCACTAGAAACTTGTACCTGATGTGCATCTATATCTTGTACCTTTCATAGCTTTGCATACTCTACACGGCTCTGTAAAAGAGTAAACTTGTTATTATCCGAGCAAATTATATATATATTGAATATTCAGTTTTAAAAAAAAAGTATACCTTCAAAAGTGATTCTACTCCACGTGTTAGAGATGTATTCATTTTTAAGGCATCATCCCTTCGCTCTGAAAACCATCTATTCATCATAGACCTCACTTCCTCTAACAATTGAACAATAGGATAACTCCTAGCATGTGACATCAGCTTATTCATTGATTCTGCAATGTTACTAGTAAGTAAGTTGTACCTATCACCAGGAAAATGTACACGTGTCCAAAGTTGTACATCAGCTCTTTCAAGATAATTATGGAGTGTTGGATTCAACGCTTGAATCTGATCAAATGTGGTTTGGAAATCAACCAATCTAAAAGCATTTGCCGCCTTGTTTACCAAACCAAATGCATCCCGACCTTTAAAACGGACCAATATATTCTTGTACAAATGGTGAATACATATCCCTCGACTAGACTTCAGATAAACCATCTTAATAGCTTTCTCAATTGATTTGTGCCTATCCAAAATATTGGCAAGGCCTTCATCATCTGGTATCACGCAGCTGAGTTGCTTGAAAAACCATTCCCACGATTCATCATTCTCTGTAACAACCACAGCAAAAGCTATAGGAAAAATCTGAAAATTGTCATCTTAAGAAGTTGTTGTAAGAAGTGTTCCCTTGTATTTTCCCTGTAAAAAATGTACCATCAACCACCACCACTTTCCTTATGAATGGAAATACAGTCATGCTTGCCCCAAATGCTAGAAACAAATAATTAAATCTTTGATCTTCATCAACTTCAAGTACTGTAAATGATTCAGGATTTGCCCTCGTTAGCATGTATAAGTAAGTAGGTAGTTGCTCATAGCCACTCTCTGGACTAACCCTAACCAATTCTCGAGCATACCTAAGTGTCTGATATTCCTTCCAATACTCCATCTATCAAACAGCAATTATTCATACGTTAACACCAAACAAAAAACGCTATTAACTATGAAATGCTATCATTTTACATATTAAAAGAAAAAACATATTGACTAAGAAATTAAAAAATATAAAATTATTGTTTACCATTGAATATAATAACTTAAAACTTATACTTACAGTAAAAATACTTATTGAATAAAATAAATATTGAATAAAAAATAATTTTATATTTAATAATCCGTACCTTTATTTGAAATCGTTTATTCAACTCGTCAGCAACGTGCATAGGCAAAACAGTGGGTCCAACTCCACCAACAAAATTTTTATACAAAACTCCAAGTATTTCATGTGTTGCTTGTCGGACACGTGAAGAACGCTCTGTAACTGATCATGTATGTTCCGCAACATACACACGCACATCAAATTTTGGAAAATCTCTTAATGATGTTGCTTGAACCCTCCACGTACATCCTTTTACCCATCACTTGACGATCAATAAAGATGGTGTAGACCTATCCACATAATAATCAAACTTTTGTAAAACTGTCAAGATCTTCAATCTTGTCTCCAAATGCTCTTTCGTTTCATAGCATTGACCAATAGCTAAATCCACGAAAGACATTTGTAATTTCATAAAATCAGACTCTTTGTTCCCATCTATGTAAACCGCTGAACTACTCTTTGTAATAGGTGATTTAGGCTTCTCTTTTTCTTCCATTTGAATCATATAGGCTATAATTCTCATCATCCGAATTTGTTCCGTCGGAGTCATCACAATAATCGAACCTAAATTTGTCATTGTCTTCATCTTCTTTCTCATACCATCGACAACCCTATTCTCGTCAACCTTTCTATGTTTCCTTGTTCTATTACATTCAACGAAATCATCTTAAACTATCTCTTTTGATTCAGCCATAGTTTCCTCCTTCAATTCTAAGTCGAACCGCGTTCACCTTAGATTGACCTAAGAAAGCTTGAAATTGTCTAGAATCCTCATACACCATTCGAATGAAATCTTCATAACGTGTTTTACAATTTCTTTGTGGAATTCGACAACCTCTACTGTTACCAACAACAAACAACCATCTGTTGTTTTCAAACATCCAATTTTCACATACAAGAATAACCTGCTCCATACTCTGAATCTATCGAAAGATTAAGAAACTAGACAAACCTTTATTCAAAATTTAGCTATCTAAATTTTTTGATCTCATCCCTTTATTCAAAATGTCGTTATGTATTTTATCGGAAATATTTTGAGTAGTGTTTTCATCTCCGAAATATCTGTTTCCGTCCCGATACTCGAAATGGACAAACCTACCTAAAGGCATAAAGCTTTTGATGAAAAAGAGGGCCAATCATCAAAAGGAGTTTATCAAAGTAATGAAATATTAGCATTTCGTCTCGAAGCCCATGTCGAATAAGTGAAACATTATGAGGCACTTCATAGCCCAAATCAAGGATTCAAATCTAGCATGTAGCTGCGGAAAACAACGATTGAAATCCTTCAAACCGAGATATATGAACAAATTGTGGTGTCAGACAATCAACTAGTCGTCTGATATCTACCAAAAATATGTTATCTATAGTTCATAAATGAACTTACTAATTAATTTTGCATGGTTCACAATTAAAAGCCAAACCAAATAAACTAACAGAACAATCAATCTCATCTAAATCGTTTTGGACCTTCGAATTCTCGTAAGATGAATAATCAATCTCAATTTACTGTTTTAAGAAACATAATCTTCTAAATTGTCTTAAACAAAAATAATTATTTAAAAATTACCTTAAAAGCAAAACAAAATATAGTCCATGATTAAGATCTGGTGTTCCAATAAGCAGAATCAAGCTGAACAGGGTAAAGATCGCCGGTGTTGGTGCTTGACGTAGTCCGATCCGTCGTACTCGTTGTCTCCTCCTCCTCACCTATCATAACGTTAAGACTCTTCATTACTCTCACGCTCTCTTCTTCCTTTTTGCTTCCTTTGCTAAACGAAGCTTCTAGAAGCTTCTCAACATTCACTGTCGAATGTCCTTCGAGCATACTCACCACCGTCGACATCGACGGTCTCTCTGCCGGAGCTGGACTAGTGCAAAGGATCCCGATCTGAATCATCGTTATTGCTTCATGTCTGTTGTATTCTGTTCCTAGTCTCAGATCTACTACTTCCAGCAGTTTGTTTTGCTCCCTTAGAATGTGTACCTGTGGAAGACAATGAGATTTCAGATCTATGAGTTAGGTTTAGGGTTTATTATTTAGGGTTTTAGAGAGGTGAAATGATGATATACCCAGTCAAGAAGGTAAAAGATATCGGTTTTGGATCTTGAGCTTGTGTTGCTCTTTCCGTGAACGATTTCTAGAGCCACAACACCAAAACTGTAGACGTCGGCTTTATCTGTCAAATGGCCTCTCATTGCGTATTCCGGAGCCATGTATCCACTGCAAAACAAAAAGTTAAAAAAGTTGCTTTGGTTTTAAGAAACAGATCTCACAGAGTCTTGTTTGTGATTGATTGATGTTTAACTCACTATGTTCCAGCGATTCTTGTGCTGATGTGTGTGTTTTCTTCTTCATCAAGCTAGCTTAGCAAGACCGAAATCCGAAATCTTTGGGTTTAGTTCCTTGTCCAGCAAGACATTTGTGGCTTTGATATCTCTGTGTACTATCTTGAGTCTTGATTCCTCGTGGAGATAAGCTAGTCCTCTCGCTATCCCCAAGCAAATCATCTGCCTCATTGGCCAATTTAGTCGTATCTGAGTCTCTTGAGACCTTTATATTTGATAGAAACAAAAACATTTTCTTGAGCAAAATAAATGGATGAGATAGAAATTTTAACTTTATAAGGGGTATTAAAAGGGATGGCTAACCAAAAAGAGCTCGCGCGAGACTGTTGTTTTCCAAGTACTCGTAAACTAGCAAGAGTTGATCACCTTCAACGCAACATCCATATAATTTAACCAAATGCGGATGCTGCAGAGCCGATATCATACCAATCTCGTTCAAAAACTCTCGATTCCCTTGTTTTGATTTTGAAGATAGCTGCTTCACCGCAATCACGGTTCCATCAGTCAATGTTCCCTGTATTCATACAATGGACAAACCTTCAACGTCATATAATCTTTCTTACAATCATAACAATGTCATTTCATTGTATATATATGATACTAACCTTGTGTACGGGACCGAAACCACCTTCTCCGATCTTGTTTGCAGGATCAAAGTTATCTGTGGCAACTTTGATTTGCCTCAGTGAGAAGGAACTGATCTGGAAATTTAAGTTCTTGAAATCTGAGGTGAAGAAACACAGTTGAGTTTAAGTACCTTTTAGCAAGTATTTTAGCAAGTCTTTGTAAGTACCTTTTTCCATCTGACTCTTGGGTCTTAAGCAGCCTCTCCACCATAAAATACTGCCTATTAAAAGCACAAGAAACACCGTCGAAGTGATTACACTACTAACCACTGTACCAACAGATCTTCCACCACCAGTTCCGGTGCCAGGTTCCTTTGGTGGGATGAAATCTACAGAAAGATCATAAAGTCAAGAGACAAAAAAACACTCAAGATAAAGACAAAATCTTTTGGGTTTGAAAAGTTTACTTGGATCTACCGACACAGCCGATATGAGAGAACCATAGACACCTTTTATAGGAATACCTTGAGTTCCTTTCCCAGCCCATTGTAATCTTATCTCCAATTTCCCATTTGTAATCATAAGAGAATTTCTTAATCACAGTCTTTCCAACACCTTTTGCCTCATCTACAATATTGAAATCCTTAATCTCAAGTTTACCCTGCACATTATCACACACCATCCAATTGAATATAAGCAAATATAACAATCTACCAGACATTAATTAGGAAACAAGTTTGATAATAAATACCTGAATGTATATGTCAAAAAATCGTCGTCCCGTGTTGGATTCATTGAACATAATTTCAGCGAAATGAAGATTAACCGTATAGTTTCCTTTTGCAAGACACAACGCGTAGTAAGTGAGGGAAATGGCTGAGCGACGGGCATGTGTATAAAGCATAGAATCAGGTATCTCAAGCACTGATGAATTCTTGGACCATAAGGTTTTGCCATCGTTAGACCCATCATCACCCAAAAAGTGTCCTGTATTGCTAGAAACCCAACCGTTTCTACTATCATAGAAACCCGGTGTATTCCATGTGTCACCGTCATACTTAGTCCCATTGATTGTTATATCATTACCACCACAATTTATATGGAGGCCATAGAAAGCTGAGAACAGATGATTAATAACCGAAAGATATTACGCTATATGGTTATGTAATGTATATTTAGCTTCAAAAGACTTACTTCTAGGACAGATATAGTTATTCAGACATGTAACAGTTGAGCTGTAGCAAAACATAATGTAATATCAAAATTCTAGTGAGTGTTGTATAGATCCAAAGATTCTAAAAATTATGAGAAAGACTTACGTGTTATTTGCCACTAAAGGGCTTGTGCTTGAAAACATATTCCTGCAAATAAAAATAAAAAAGGAACCGTAAGCTTTATTGCGAACTCGGAAGACATGAGAGATCGAAATGTTTATAATTCTTCTTACACGGATTTTCGTTGACACTCTAGGGTTATATTAATATCTTTGGAGAAGTTATTGTAAGAAAGGTCACTACAATAAAAGATACAATAACCAAAAAACGTTACTTCTCCTGTTGTCACTACAAAGAGACTATGTAGTACAGATATAATTATATATATAAATATCGGTGAATAAAAACTCACATATCGTCTCCTTTGTCTACCATCCAACTTGGCACTTCCCCGTTTAACAAGTTACTTGTAAAATATCTAAAACAAATTTCAGTGCAATTAGACATAGCTCCATAGAATCTTTTTAATGAAATAAAAGAAAGAAAAGAAGAGCATCATAATTCACACATGTTATCTACATATGAAAGAGTGGCATATGCATCGGGGATTGGTCCACTCAGCTTGTTAAAGCTAAGATCTCTACCCAACGAGTCTCACAATGTCAGCTTAAATTCTTTTTCATCTTTGGTAATTTGATTTCATGTTTGCCAAAGAACAAAGATAATACTAACAAATTCTTAAAGGATGTAAACGTTCCAAAGTACGTAGGTAAGTCTCCTATAAGGTTGCAGTTCCTAAGAACCCTGCAACGGACAGCGAGAAGAAATGGTGGTAATTATATATCTAGTTGAAGGTAGGAAGAAACCATTACCAAATTCGTCTAGTCTTAGGCTCAAACTCACAATGTCTTCATCGATGTCATGTTGTGTAATAGCGGAAATGGAGATTCAGGTCCGGCCAAGTCACTGATTTTCCTACAAAATGTCAAATTTAGAAAAGAGTTAAAGATATACATCACTGAAGATGATATAGTCCATGAATAAAAGGCGAAAATAACGAATCCACACACGCAATGTTTGTGTACTTACAAGTTTGATAACTTTCGCAGAGGACCAATAGCACTAGGAATTGGTCCAACTAAACCACTTGCTTGTATAAACCTGATTAACATATCAATCCTTTATAAGTAACAAATACCGATATGGAAAATGAAAAAAAAAAATCTAATTTCGCTGAAAGTATATAGTATTGCTTACAGTTTCCCAAGTTTCGTCCAGTTCTGGATGAAATCTGGTATAGTACCAGTGAACTGATTGTCACTTATACGGCTAAAAATCAAAGAGAAAATATATACTCTTTGTTTAAAAGTTAGAATCTCTAGGCAAAATATGTTTTGGTATTAAACAAAAGCAGAGGAATACTTACAAATCAGTCAATGTAGTAAGTTTGGCGAATGTACTTGGGATTTCCCCGCTCAAGTAGTTCGAGCTAAGAAGGCTACAAAGTGGATAAAGAGTCTCAACACCAGCAAAATTAAGGAACGTTTTTAGTGAACGTGGAAAAATATTCTTACAGTTTTTGAATGTTACGTAGATTCCCCAGCTCCGGAGGTAATGTTCCTGAAATTTGGTTGTATTCTAAAACACTAAACCAATGATGCAGAAATAATGAATGAAAAAAGATAGATATTATACAAAAGTAAAAAATATCCGAAACATATGTTGTAGAGAGATATCAAAGAAGTGTACTTACAGACTGCTAAGGTTTGTAAGGTTTCTAAATTCTTTCGGGATTGGACCACTTATCCGGTTTCCAAGTAGTGAGCTGCAATTTTGTTCATCCAACAAACATACTCAATCAATCTATAGTGTATATGAACAGAGATAAGCATATATACATACATGTCGACAAGTGGCAAGGCTCCCCATTCGGGAGGAATGGAACCGTTGAGAAAGTTTCTAGACAGATCACTGCAGAGATCGAATAGAAGAGTGTGACAGTTAAAAGATATTGTAATAACATGAACTTCCAAGGGTGAGTGAATATGCTGCTTACATCTCTTGCAGGAAAGGAAGTCTTGAAAACTCTGTTGGAAGAG
This sequence comes from Crucihimalaya himalaica, assembly GCA_004349715.1. Classification (NCBI taxonomy): domain Eukaryota; kingdom Viridiplantae; phylum Streptophyta; class Magnoliopsida; order Brassicales; family Brassicaceae; genus Crucihimalaya; species Crucihimalaya himalaica. The sequence continues at coordinate 1,910,763 of SMJT01000026.1, read as the reverse complement.
AACCTTGAAGGTTTTGTCCCTTGAGAACTCTGTCACAAAATATGTATAGGCCAATTATGTTTTCGGCCCAATATCATCCTAGAGAGTAGAAACACGTATGTGTGACGACTGACGCCGTCACAAAACTGAATATTTTCGATTTTTGAATTAGGCCCTGTTCGTTTGCTTATCTGACATTTCCATCCAGATATTCATCTAAATGTTTCATCTAAATGTTTCATCCAGATGCTTCATCTGAATGTTGTTCGTTTCAATTTTTGGATGTTCATTTGAATGGAGCATGTGATGAATTTTTGTTTATATGATTCATTTTTGTAAATTAATATTCATCTCCATCTAGATGAATTTAATTAGAATATGACTAAAATACTCATATTTTGATCTAATCATAATCTTAAATATATTGATTTTAATTATTGATTAAAATATAATGAAAATTGAAAAAATTATGTTTTCCTGCCAAACCATAAAATCGCGGAATAACGTTTTCTCGTCAAAACCGAAAAATCATAGAATTAAGTTTCTTCCTCCATAAAATCACGATTTAAGCGGGAAATTATGGAATTGAAGTTTCAAGGGAGTACGATATTCCACAATTTTCCCGCCAAAATCGTGATTTGACGGTTTTGGCGGGAAAACCTAATTTTCCGATTTTTGGCGGAAAATTGTGATTTCCAATTTCAATTTTGGCGGAAAATCAATTTTTCTAATTTTTCTGCCAAAACCGCAAAAATGCGGAATTAAGTTTTTGGCGGGAAAATTGCGTTTTCCGATTTTGATTTTGGCGGAAAAACACATTTCTCCAATTTTTCCGCCATAACCGCAAAATCGCAAAATCGCGGAATTAAGTTTTTGGCGGGAAAATTGTGCTTTCCGATTTCGATTTTGGTGGGAAAACACATTTCTCCAATTTTCCCGCCAAAATCGCGGAATTAAGGTTTTGGCGGAAAATTGCGTTTTTTATTTCAATTTTGGCCGAAAAACACATTTCTCCAATTTTTCTGACAAAACTGCAAAATTGCGGAATTAGGTTTTAGGCGGGAAATTGCGTTTTCCGATTTCTCGGTTTTGACGGGAAACACAGTTTTGAATAATTCGGTTTTGTTTTGTTTTCCGATTTTGGTTAAAAACATAAATCCGAGATTTTATGATTTTGACGGAAAATATTAGTCCGTGATTTTACGGTTTTTGAAAAAAAAATTGGTGCAAAATTGTGATTTTTAAAATAAAAATATGAAATCTATATATAGTTTATATTATTTGAGTTATAATTGTAAATAAGGGTATTTTAGACATTACAAAATTTTGGAAATTCATCTCCATCCAAATGGTCTAACTTGGTTCATCCAACTCATTTTAAAATTTTTGCCTAAATTTTCCAAACTCATCTAGATGAACCATTTGAATGGTTGTCATTTTTAACACTAAACGAACACTAATTTCATCTCTATCTAGATGGATCATCTGGATGAGAAAACGAACAGGGTCTTATTAGCATGGAAGATGATGCATGTAAAAATAAGGGAAGAAACGTGAAAAGACATAAATAGAAAGTCAAACGCACATGCTGATGACATGGCAAATGGAGGAAGAGCAGTTACAAGTAACGGCGTCTTCGAGTCCTTCGGAGGGGTTAGGATTTCTCCACCCGCCTTGAGATGAAGCGACATCGCATGGATCCACACTGAATTCCCAATTGTCCTTCTTCAACTCTTTGGCTACGCCTCTTAAAGCCTCCACTGCGAGAAACCAAGAATCATTACACCGACTCAAACATATGTACACTTACATCGTCCACGTACATATAATCTCTACATTCATACCTTCTTCTTTGGGTAATGTTGCACATGATGCGATAAGAGAGACGACAAAGTACCGCAAGATTAGTTTTCTATTGTACGACATTTAACTTAGAGTTTAGAAGATCTGAGTCGAAAACTAATAAAGATTTGTTGTTATGTTTCTTTGTAGTGAAACAAAATATTATATAGTGAAGACATTGAGAAAAAATGACAACTAAGTCTACATTATTAAAATAACACTATGTAATATCTTTGCCCCTTTTTCTATTATTTAATAGTAATTTGCTACTTGCATAAACATATCTGAATAAAAATTAGAATTATCCTAAATCATTAATTCAATATGCCCCCATAGTGGGCAAAGTTGAGCGAAAAATAGAGGGGGCGAGAGAGTTGTACATAAAATAATATTTATGTTAAGAAAAAGCTTACATTTGTTTTATACGTTCCAACATAAAATTTCTTCCACTTGAAGACGAACGATCGATGCCCACATCAAGAACACTTTCTTCCTAGAACAATTCTAATTCCATGATCTTACTTACATTAGTTTTTTAGCATATGAATTGAATATATATTGAAAATATTAAAAAACCTTTACAAACAACCTTTCAATTTAGGCTAAGTATACTAACAAAAAATGAGCCAAGGATCGAGAACAAAAGAGATCCCAAACAAACATTACAAAGAGGAAAGCACTCTCCCATCATCAAACAACTTCTGCAACCAAAAATGATGATTTGCAGCTACATTAGAATGGGCAAAAACGACTTTAGTTGCGTTTGAATAATAAGAGAAGCTACTCTATCTGTTCCATGGGATTCAGAAACAATTCCCCAGTCCTTTATGTTCGTCAAATACATCTACGGTTTATAGTATTGATGTTCTAAAAGATGGTCAGGTTTTGGGTCAGTTGTCTGCTCATACCAACTCTGATGTTTCTGAAGAAAAAACTATACTATCCACTTTATAGCTTATGCATCTTTTCAATAGCCCACAACAAACACTTAAAGACTGCTTCATCCTTACTGCTACGCAGGATAACCACTCATTGAGTCTCTAAGGACAGCCTCCTATTCTTTGGTATTGTAAGTTTGTAACCATGAAACCACAATGTTTTTGTTTTTTTGGTAAAATGAAACCATAATGTTGCATTTGAGCAGCAGCTTCCAATATTTCCTAGCATTCCTCTCCATTTCAATCTCCACACTGTCATTGCTTTGTTCCATGCACGACTTGAGAAATGAACCTTAATTCCACTTCATCTCTAATTTTCATCATTGTTTTTAAGAGAAATAAAATTTAAAATTAATATAACGTCTATAATTTAGTCCGTACATAGGACGGGTTCATATTGCTTCTTGATATAGATATATTATCTTTAATTTCAGCAGTTGTCTCCAGCGATTTAAGGAATACATAACTGAATTATTTACTATCTACCCGATAAGATCATTGTTACAAAAAAGATTAGATAATATTTAGTAGCTCAATTAAAAGGCATAGTGTCTTTTATATATTGATAATATATATTTAATCAAAGATTAATTACTTATTTCTAAGGACAGGGAGAATGGTTATGGAACGACCTACAAATTGGAATAAAATTTGGTCTATTTGATCTGTTATTTTAAATAAGTCGTGTTTGACATTATCAAAATTTAGAACCCTTTATAATATAGTTTCCTCTCAACTTTATTCACTGTGGAACGATCGTGTGGCCTATTGTCTACACACTCTTACTTACTTGCAAATGCTTCCCGTTCATGGTTCGCTTCCATAATTGGGCAATATATCCCAATTAAAAATAAATAAATAAAAACTTTATTCAGTGTGTGGTATATATGAAATTCAAACTGAATTGGTCGTATTATTGAGAATTACGTTCCTTTTTGTTTATAATGTTATTTATATATAGTAGTTGTTGAAGTTGTGAACCTTAATTTATGGTTCTTTATATCTATAGTAGTTGTGTGAAGTTGTGAACCATTATGTTAATTTGGTCAGATGTGTGGCGTAATTTTTTACTTGCAAATGTCAGATTTGTCACGTAAGATATGATAAAAGTATATAATTAAAAGTATTGTCTAAATATATATGAATTTATCTAAATTCTTCAATACATTTATACTAAATTAATAACTCGTACTGACAGCGGAATTTTTTTTTGAAAAAATATTTGTTATTTATTTAGTTAATTATATTGTAAATATTTTGTTGGTGTTAAATAGCCCTTGTTAATTATGATTATAGTGCATATTTTTCTCTGGCACATACATTTGCGTATTTAAATAGAGTAATTTTGTGTCTTTGTAATCAATTAATTGCTTCTATTTGAGTTTTTGTATTTTTCCTTATAGCTTATCTTCTAACAAAATAATGCATTTAATTTAATAAAGTTGTGTTTTTGTGAAAAAAAAAAAAGATTAGAGTGATTTAATTAATTATTGTATGTTAATTGTTAATTAATTGATGAAATTGTTACCAGCTGCCACAAATAATATTTAATTTTTTAAGAAACTGAAATTTTGATTAAAAGAGGGGGGTTTTGCCTAAACCCTAAAGATCTATTTTTTATCTGCCGCTCCTCTCCCAAGTGAATGAACAATCACTAATGAGTTGAGTGGTATAAGTCACTTCACTGGTCATGAGTGAATCGTTCTTCCTCGCTCAATCGTAATATAGTACGATTTATCTACGCGGTTCGTCTTCTCCAATCGAAACTGATACTTGGGTAGAATCTCTTCTACACTGGGGGATTTGTTGGGTTCTGTTCTTCCTGGTCACTGTGTTTTCCGGTAATTTTGAATTGCCTTTGTCATGTATTCTCTGATACTTCATGGAAAAAAGTTGGGTGAGTTGCATAAATGGCGTAACCTGAGATTTGCAGTGAAGGTTGTGCAAAATGCATCTTCGTTTTGTAATTCGTTCTCCTCTGTTAGTGCTGCACATTTGAGTCCTGGAGATGTTCGAAAAGGTAAGAACTTTACAGTTTCTTACCTCGTTGAGTCATTGGGTTTAACTACAAAAATAGCTGAGTCGATTTCAAAGAGAGTCACTTTCGAGGACAAGGGCAATCCTGATTCAGTTCTGAATCTTTTTAGAAGTAATGGGTTCACAGAATCTCAGATCTCCACCATCGTTACAGAGTATCCACAATTGCTTAGATTAGATGCTGAGAAATCACTTGCTCCCAAGCTTAAGTTTTTGCAGTCCAGAGGAGCTTCAAGCTCTAATCTCACTGAGATTGTTTCTAAAGTTCCTGAAATCTTGGGAAAGAAAGGGGACAAAACAATCAGCGTATACTACGATTTTGTCAAAGAGATTATAGAGGCCGATAAGAGTTCCAAGTATGAAAAGTTATGTCATTCTTTGCCAGAGGGTAAAAGACAGGGGAATAAAATCAGAAATGTTTTGGTTCTGAGAGAATTGGGCGTGCCTCAGAAGTTTTTATTCTCCTTGCTCATCTCTAATTCCCAACCTGTCTGTGGAAAAGAAAATTTTGAAGAATCACTCAAGAAGGTTGTTGAGATGGGTTTTGATCCAACCACCTCTAAGTTTGTCCAAGCTCTTAAGGTTCTTTACAGATTCAGTGACAAAACAATAGAAGAAAAAGTCAATGCCTGTAAAGGGTTAGGCTTTTCTGTGGGAGATGTTTGGGAAATGTTCAAGAAGTGTCCTATCTTTCTGAATAACTCAGATAAGAAGATAGTTCAGGCTTTTGAAACCCTCAAGAAGTGTGGACTACACGAAGACGAGGTCCACTCATTGTTGAAGAAGTTTCCGCAATGCTTTAGTTCTTCAGAGCAGAAGATATTGAACACTATTGAAACATTTCTTTGCCTCGGATTCAGCAGAGATGAGTTTGCAATTATAGCCAAGCGCTTTCCTCAGTGTCTTATTTTATCTGCAGAGACGGTGACGAAGAAGACTGAGTTTGTGGTGAAGAATATGAATTGGCCTCTAAAGGCTGTGGTTTCAACCCCTGCGATTCTTGGATACAGCCTGGAGAAGAGGACTGTCCCAAGGTGTAATGTAATTAAAGCTCTCATGTCAAAAGGATTGCTCGAGAGTGAACTCCCTGTAATGTCGTCTGTTTTGGTATGTAACAATGAAGAGTTCTTAAACAGGTATGTGAGGAACCATGATAACGAGGAGCTTGTGCCTGAGTTGATGGCTATTTTCACAGGAGATCGTGTTTCCTAGATTAGAAGGCTTGTCAAGGATTTTGCTTTTATTTTTAAATATCTTAGGCTTTGATTTTTGACATCAAAAGCGATCCGATTTGGAAAATTTAACTTTAAATGTAATTTTGAGTCTCATATTACTAAGGTTGTTAGCCTAGAAACAGCAATGCAACCAAATAGCAGATGTGTGTATCCAAACTATATATTTGCTGATTTTATTTTTCTAAGTCATTTTTCTTCTGAATTTTTGGTGACCTTGTTCGTCTGGAGTCTTGAATTTAAACGCAAGACTTTTTGGATCATGTATTGTCTGATACTCTGATTTCAGTATCGTGTATTGCATCACGGTATTTTTGAACTGCAGATATGGATTGGAATGATGCAATGCAGGTCCTGAGATCTTGGATTGGTCATGTAAGCCTTTCTCGTTATTTATTAGTGTTTGATCTTTGGTCTTCCCTGAGAGGCTTTAATTTCACTAAGTTCCTTAGTGTTATGGGGTTCGAGCCAAAAACCTGTTATGATACTTCAAAATCTTGCTGTGTAGAGATTCTTTTCCTAGTGATTTGCTTCATCTCTGTCATTAGTTCTTGGATCATATGATTAATCTGGTTTGTGGAATGATTGTTTATCTCTGATTGAGGATCTTGGTCTTTACTTGCTGTGGCATTTCATACGCATTCTTGTGAGCTTATGGTACATTGTCTCGAATATTACTGAAAAACTTGAAAGCTATATCATTAGGACTCTTGTATCATTGACATCCAATTGATCGTAAAATCTGTAAACTAACTATTGTAATAGAAACTGAAGAAGCTTGAGACCTTTTAAAGGTCGTTGAGCTTCACTAAGTTAGTATACATTCCGTAGTTTATTTCTCTAGGATTATTGAAAATATCCAATGATATGATCCTAGAAACAGTGCCAGGTGCAATGTATTAGAAGTATGAAGTTATAGTATCTTTCTTCCATTCGCGTTTCAGTATCTTTGTATACTTATATGGCTTGGAGACGTTATGAAAGAACTTGTTTTGATAGGAAAGCTAGATGCACAAACCACTCTTTCTTGGTAGTTTCGTAAGGTATTTTAGATGCAATCATCTGGATATTACCGATGTTATCATGTTTCAATTGCATAGATTGTAAATTGCCTTATCATGTGTGTTCATCTCTTTTTCGATAGGAAGTTAATGAAAAGGAATCCTCACTTCACCCAAAAGTGATTGCTTATGAAATTTTTTTTATCTTCTGACAACATGGAAAAAAATAGTCCTTCAAAAACTTAACATCCAGCAATCCTCTTAGACAAAAAAGCTAAGTTATATATATCTTTCAAAGTTGGTGTTGTATGTGTTCGACTCTCTTTAGATACAAGCAGAGTCTGTGTCACACTCAATGTCTGAGTTTGTTTCTGGTTCATTATGACTGTTTGGTCATCCTGTAACTGTTGCTACTCTGTTTTCGTTTTTGTGTTATGAAGCTTTGGTCTTTTTTTTTTTTTTTTTATCAATATTAACTATTAAGTAACAACCGTTGCCGAGAAGGATTTTTTTTTGGTTTAAAAAGAAAATATACAAAATCAATCATTATCCAAAATACTTACTAAATCAACCCAAAAATCTGGATAATTTTTGGGTAATTATCGAATACCCAAAAAATTTTTTATTATATAATTAAAATTCTTAATTTTTCTAGTATCAAATATTTTTTTATAATTATGAACAAAAAAAACTCAATCACGGTTAATAAGAGAAGTATATATATAGACCTGATCCTTACATAGTTTTCTTCAACATCATTAATTAACAAACCAATCGAAGAAGCCATGACAACTGCTACAATCGAACATGAAGTTCCTAGCCTCCGACATCTATGGAGGTGAGACTCCACATCAATGATTGTTTTTGCTTTTTCTGTTTACTATATATTATGTAACTGAAGATTTGATGATAAAAAATAATGATTTGTATCTTCCTCGCCCTCTATTCTATTTCTCACTTGGCTCTATATATTGCTCTACCTTGTTTGCTATGGTTCGTACCGGCTATGATTGCACCGTGTTGTCCCTGTCTATGGGAAGGAGAGCCAGCTTGGTGGAACTTTGTGAAGCAACCACAATCAACAGTTGCTATTGTTTAACTTTTCGGATTACACGGTTTTTCCTTTTTGTATTGTGAATTTGGGATTATTATTTTGTGAAGCAAACCACAATAAAACTGTTTTCCGAAATAAAATCCACATAAGTCATATCCCTGTCACTCTAATGACAATCAAAAGTCATAAAATCCACACAAGCATCACTTTGCTCTCTTTCGATGACTTGCTTTGCACCATTGAGCTCCTCCCCATCAAAAGCCATTTCTCACTACTTTTTTCTTTTTTGTCTTTGGAGCTGCATTGAATTTCATCTATTTTAATTTTTTCTGTGAGCTGACCCCTCATTATTCTTTTTAAAAATATTAAGTATATATTTATTAGCTTTTAATAAATTTTATCCTTTTGGACCAACTGAAAAAAAATTCTTTAGCCCATTCTGTACGTATTGACCTTTTTAGATAGTCCATCAAAAATAATATTTTAGATAAAACAGAAAAAAAGTAAAACCCAAATTTTTACCAAATTTTTACTTAATTTTTTTCTTCTAACAAAACAAATAATTAACAAATTTTTAATCTAATGAAATGTGAGATTTTTCATCTTTTGCCTCTTCGACATCTCTTTTTCATCTTCATTCAAATAGGTCAAATTTTTAGATTAAAAATTTGTTTCTTTGATATGTTTAGAAAAATATTCATATCTATGATGAAAAGAAATAAAATTCACAAAAATACTAATTTACTGAATCAAAATAATATCTATATTTGCCACTTACTATGAAATATTTTATGTACAAAAATTTGCCAAAATAGTATCTATAATAGCCAAAATAGTATCTATATATGGTTTCAAAAAAAATAAAACATGAATTATATAGTTTATGTACAAAAATATTCATCGACGCAATCTGATTATAATCAATTTTGAATAATTGTTTAGTTTTTTTTGTTGAAAATGATGTATTCGAGACTACTACAAATGAAACTGCGACCAAGGCTGTTGCACAGAGCAAGCTTCAAGTAAGAATATTGAACTAGAAACAAGTCTTTAAAGATACATTTGGACTCGGCTTGTGAAGAATGTTATTGGCAAAAGCACTCGCTTACCCGGTAACTGTCACTCTCTATCTCTGTAGCTTCACAGATAATGAAGGTCTTTGCGGAATTCCGGGGCTTCCAGCTTGCGGACCTCACCTTTCTTCTGGAGCCAAGATTGGGATTGTATTTGGTGTTAGTCTAGCATTCTTATTGATCGTTGCATGTGCAATGATATGGTGGAAAAGACGACAGAATATTCTTAGGGCTCAGTTTTTTTATTTAATTATGTTTTGAACCTAGTAAAAAATGTATTTGGGTCCGCCACTCTCTTAAACCCCAAGAATGATGACACTCCACGTCCAATACATGGCAAAAGTTTGTTTGCATTTACTTGATTTTACACATGACAACACATGGCATAAGACACCGTCGTGTTTACTTGAATTTTTTTAAATTTTGGATACTACTTTAATTCTTCGAAACATAACAACTTTTCAATAATATAATGTGTGTATCACATATTCTTTCATCATGTCAAAGTTGGTAAATTAACTAAATTGAAACCAAAACTTTAAAAAACAAATAACAGACATACTTATTAGTGTAGTTTTAGAGTCAAAACCACAAGACATTACTTTCACCACACTAGTCATAAAGAAAACCAAATTTGATAGCAAAAAATAGATTCTACAACCAAAGATGTATGTCAAACTCCCAACAACCTTTGAGATGACAAGTTTTAGTGAGAACCATCTTGGCCAATTGTTGCTTATGTGGTTCTTCTCGTGGATAAACGATCTAGAATTTTAAAGTGAAAGATCCAAAAAAAATGATCATAGCACACCCCAACTTATGTTAATCTTCTTCCTCAATGCATCCGCTTTGTTCTCTTGCTACTTCATTGGTTTACGGAGAACCAAATTCACATATGAAATCATATATCCAAGATTTCTACACACGAAATACATCCAATAACAACACGTGCGATGAAAAACGATGCTATTGAGTCAAATCTCCAATTGCCAAGACAAACTTTGACAATTCTTCTCATTTTTTTAGAAACTTCTAGAATGTAAAAGTAATGTAAAAGTATCAGAATAAATACATAATTAAGGCAATATTAACTATATAAAAAAGAGAAATTTTGTCATACTCTTTCAAAACTGGTAGATTTTAACTATATAAACTCGAAGACAAATTGGAAAAACTGCTTGTAGGCTTGTCTTAATTCTCCAATAGCTTATGAGTTTGTGCAAAATTTGCACGTCAATACAAACGCAAGATTGCTAAAGAGATACAACCAATAAGAAAGTGTGTATCTAAAACTGACTAACCATTTTGAATCAAGTCCTCCAAATGGGCTGAAAAATGATGTTATGGTAGTCAAGCCTTCAATTGCCATGACAAACTTTGTTATATGGACGAAAAAAAGTTTCGATTTTTATTGGTACGATTTAATTTATTATTCGTATTGTTTATGAATACCATCATTTCTTATGTGTATGTGTTTTTGTTTGATAAATCAGGTGATGCGATCGGATCATATAGGATCCTCCATAAGCTCTTAAGAAAGAGCGAGAGAACTGTTGTCTTGGCTATCGGAGGGTTTTTCACAGTTGCATCATTTTCGAGCACACCCGGAGGACTTGATGCAAATTGTTTTATCAGATTCAGAGACACTCGTTGGTATTGGTGGTATTTGGCGTTCATCAATCTCAGATTTGTGATTTCATATGGGAATTTGGTTCAACTCCATAAACCATTGGAGGAACAAGAAGACAAGGCTAAAGCATCGAGGAGAAAGATCTACAGAGGTTGGATGTTATTGTGGTTTGCTGTGATCCTCTTCTTTAGATCTTTCACCTTAGGGTTTTGGATAGTTTATCCCAGGGAGGATCCACCTGCGCCGAAGACATATAGTCACTACAATTGGCCTAGATGGTGTTCACTTGGAATTAACATCTTAAAGGTGGTTGGGAGTTTGGGATACGTGTACGGTCGGAGAATCTGGTCTCGTTTAATCGATTAGTGTGGTCAGATTAATGTGTTCGTGGTCTTGACCTTGACTCTAAAACTATGTGCGTTGTTTGTTTGTCTAAGTTTTGAATTTTCTAACTTGACAAGATGAAAGATAAGATATTATTAAAAGGTTGTTATTTTATAAAATCGTTTTGGAGAATTAAAGTAGTATCTAATATAAAAATCAAGTAAAGTAGTATCCAATATAAAAATCAAGTATGCTATAGATCAAAACATATTTCACGATGCTGTCTTGTTCCATGTGTTGCCATGTGTTGAGATAAATCAAAATGTATAACTAGTCTGAAGTAAAACTGAAAGATTTAGAGCAATAAATAGCACAAGTTTGCAGCAAACCGACTTTTTTTTAAGGGTATACTTTCTTGGCTTGCCCGTTTGTCTCATAACAACGTATTCTGAAGCATATGAAGCACCAGAACTGTTAACAATGTACAAGATGTAACAGGGAACTTAAGATATTTTGTGTTCGCGTTATGGGTCAACTTTAAAATATTGCTATTGATATTAATTAAGTTATATAACAATATGAAGATGAAATGGCCACTAAAGGTTGTGGCTTTGTACCCAGAAGTATTTGGTTTAAGCATGGAGAAAAGGATTGTACCAAGGTGTAACGTTATGAAAGCACTCATGTCCAAAAGATTGCTAGGAAACAGAGAAAGGAAACTTCCTTCAAAGGAAGGTGTCTTGTTATGCACCGATGAAATTGGACATTGGACTTCATCCACCAAATGCTCACAGTCTTCTCTATAGATACTTTCTAGCAAGTGCACGTACTTTGGTGTCAAAATGTGACGATGTTATCCGAGAACCGGGCAGATACAAGGGGTTCAGAAGAATCTGCATTAACAAACGATTTTAATGATGGTGATCAAACTGAAAATTCATTAATCAAGAAATTTTACCAATATACAAAGCTCATGCACCTCTTGAAAGAAGCTCTTGATGCCGTCCTCGTTGCGAGAATCATGAAGGAGCATGAGTCGGGTATGTATTGATTAATTAAGGAACATTTAAAAACTGGAGATGATTCTGTTACTATTTAGATGAATGAATCAGATCAAGAAAAATTTATTTGCACTTGAACTTCAAAGGGTCTAATTTAGTTAATAGTTCCACAAAAAAAGGATATGGCCTGCGGTAACATACACTGACACAACCAGATCGTTAAACCTGTCAACTGACTTCAAGAACCTGAAGAGATAAATGATAATGAGATGAATCTCAAAACATATTTCACGAGGGACTTTACTTACATGGAACTTGTAGTCCATGCTAGGTCTTGGACAACATCTAACGCTGCATGTAATATAAATTGGTGTAACTGAGTAGCATCTTCTCTCTACCAAATAGAGAGAATGGTGTAAGAGACTGATGTGCAACATATCAACTAGACCACATACCAATTGCTATCATAGTTGAAACATATATCTACCAGCTAGATGAAAAGATAAAAAACACCAAAACAGAGAAACTTTTTTTTTTTTTTTTTTTGATAAAAAAACAGAGAAACTTCCATTGTTAAGATACGATAATCAACATATGATAGACCAGAAACCAATTATTCATGTCACCATATATATATTTCCATCCGAAGAAAGCTAAATGATCCTTGCACCTCTTCTGTTACAGTTTCAAAGAGTAAAACTATGACCAGGAAACCAAAGTCGAAGAGATGGAGCTGGAAACTGGAAAGTATTTGTGGCTATAATGTTAAAGATTAGGAAAATGGATGCAAATACTCGAGGAGAATGGAGCCAAAATGCAGGAACATGTACCTATCTCATTGTTTTGCACTTCGAACGTGCCTATCATCTTCCAGGTATTAATCTCTGTCCAGATAATAAAAAATGCCTTAAAATCTGAAATATACATTGAAGCTACTATGAACTTAAATTTGTTTTCCCAAAACGTTAGTTTCTTACTCGGATCTTGTTTTAAAATGATCTGCTTGATAAAGGATAGTTATTACACAAGATTGGTTTCTTCGTTCTTTTGAAGTTCCCTTTACTCAGGCTCATATGCTAATTCAAATTACTACAAATGCTTATGGTCTGCTCTGTTCTATAATTCAATTTGTTTAGATATATCAAGGGCTTTTGTATGTATCTATCTACCGCAAAGTTTTAGAAATGTGAATCTGTTATGCTACTCGATTTAGACAGATTCCAGTGACATATAAACAATCTAATGACTGTCTGCATCATTCAGGTGTTATCTGTCATCGTCAAGCCAAATGTTTTCAAGATTCATAAATCTGATGCCTGTATCTGTCAAAGAGACCAATGTGATGGCCTGAGCTCTCAGCTTCAAACACAAACTGCTCAGATGTTCAAAATGCTTATCTATGGTCCCTAATTCTAGTGCCTCACTAACCGTTACCACTCCACAGTTGAGACTAAAGAGGAATGTTGTTCAGACGTTGATGACCCAAAGAACCGTAATCCACAAAGAATCTTCAAGATAGTTGTATACCCAAGTCCCGTTTGTGTTGTGTTATCAACGTTTGTGGGTATACATTATGAAACGGTATCATCATGAAACAATTATCATCAAAGGACTGAGTTATGTTCCTAATAATCAAATGAAAATTTAGATAACTATAATAAACCACAACACAAACCCTTATATGTTTCTATCTCTACTCATCTAATGCATTAAATACAAACTACATTGTTTACAAAAGATATCTTTAGTCTCTCATTCATCAGTAGAAGAATGTGTTTGGTTGGGCAATCTCCGACCACTCACAAAGCTACTGAACAAATGCAGAGCTCGTGAGGGCTGTGCATATGGCACCATATGAGCCGCTCCTCTCACCGTTGCAAATGTCAGTAGCTTTCCATACTCGATGGCCCAGCCTCCAACCTAGTTACATCGACAAGTTTGCAATCAGTTTGAAAATTTTTGCAGGGATAAGAAGCAAACTTGGCTTTTGCTTAGAAGTGTAGGAACCTACCTGTCTTTTGTGGAACCAGGCTCCATAGGGAACTGTGGTCTCGAAATTGAGATCTTGAGCAAGTTCTCTTACGAGAGTTCTTGAACCCAGGAATGGAACTACGGAATCTTGATCTCCACTGCAATTTTGACAACCTGGGTGTTCAGCTACAAAAGACAGGATCAGAAGGAGATTAGATAGATTTTTAACATAACTATTACCTGAAAATCCAAACAGGAATTTTGTTCTGTATAATTCTCTTCAGGATTGGAAGCATGTCAATGTTCCCATCGATGTCAGAGTAGTTTAACACGCTGAGACAGGCAAAGTAAAAAGCCAATAGCAATAAGTATAGAGATATAACAACTTTAGTTATAAACAGCTTCTTCAATTTTGTGATTAATGAAAATGAGACCAGATTAGCTAATTTACCTGCTGCACATTGACCATTCATAAGGCAGGTGAGTGCGGTTCGCATGAAGCGCTTTCTGTACCTCTGGGAGATTAAAGTAGAACCGTCTTTCGTAGGTCATACAAACATCCACTCCCATGCTCATCTTAGTTGCCTGAAACCATTTAAAAAAATTGATAGACACTTCAACAAAAAATTTATTGGTGGACCAAAAGGTGAAAAAGGGCTGACCATTTTCTTGAGCCTCAGCTCTTGCTGGACAATAGACGGATAGCATACGTCGAGGAGAACGTCATAGTTGTTGACGTACTCAGTGATGATGTTTTCGGTTTCATTGATAGCATCATTGCAGGCCGTGCTTACGTTATGGGGGCTGGCAAATGTGTAATCTTCAAAGTCACAGTGGCTCGTGATTATGAGTTTCAATTCATCAGAGATCATCCCATGCGACCAGAAGAACTCGTATGTAGCTGGACTGTCCCTGTCAAGCTTCAGAAGTGGATTTCCGATCTGATCAGAAAGAAAAACAAACAAAGGATTCAGAAGAAAACCAAAAGAGTTGATGGAACATAAAGAAGGTTCTTGTGCTTACTGCAATGCCTTTGATGTTGAATTTGAAACCACTTGACCGTGAATTGTAGCTGAGAATCGCATCAGCCAATTGAGGTATGTAGTGTCCTGCTAGGATATGTATATGAGAATAGTGTTTTGAAGGCCAACATCCAGTAGATTTCATCTATATCAAAGACACACCTGCATAGCTTTCGCCAGTCAGAAAGAGGTCGCGAGACTTCAACTTAGGGAACTTGTCGAACCATCTCAACAAGAACACGAGCATATCGCTAGCTGTTCAAACATAAAACATTTCAGGAAACAACAATATTCTAATATAGTTTGAAGAGTGGAATTTAGATTGTACCAGTAGCTTCATCCCCAGTGTTGTAATCAGAGCTTTGGTTGGAGTAAGACCATCCTACTCCAGCTGGTGACTCCACAAATAGCAGGTTCGAGGCTACATATATTACAACAAGAGACAATAGCATAAAATTTAGAATCACAGAGTTCTGAAGTCTACATAAAATTGTCAAATACAAACCTTTGTTCCAAGACATGGAGTTAACGCGGAGGCCACGACCATCGCCAGTGGGATAAAATGGACCTAACTCAGTGAAAGCTCCTCCACCAATTGAAGAACAACCTGGACCTGCAATACAAGCCTCTTTTCATATTTTATTCACAAAAACCGCACCCCCACCAAAATCCAAACTAGCTGGAAACGTAGCTTAAACATATGAATTATGCAAAACACAGACCTCCATTAAGCCAAAGGGTTAGTGGTTTTGTATCGGGTTGTTTCACAGACTCCACGTAGTAATAGAAGAGACTTCGACCAGATATCACCTCAACATCGACATAACCTGCATATTGTCTGAACCCAACTGTTGGTTGACCTGGCAGCCTCACCACCAAATCTTCTTCCGGGTACCCTTGTGCAAACCACTGTAGTGACAGCAACACCACCACCATCGCCACAGCCACGGCCTGCCACAACAAAGTTGCCATCTTCTACGGTTTTCTAAGTACCTGAAAAATACTCATTAATATAGATTGAATCCACAACAAACAGGACAATATACACTATGAATAATCAAAGGCCAAAGAAAGAATAATCAAGATAAGAGAAATCTACATAACACCAATACCAAAAATATATCATTTAACTGAAAATATGAAACAAGAACAATTTTAAAATTAGGAACTAAAAGACTAAAAGGTCTTGTACAATTTCACAATTTGATTTCACAACTTAAATACTACATTACTCGAATCATTGGGACGATAGGACCAATATGTGAGATATCAAACAATAGAGAATCTTTTTGTGTCTAACAGTAAGATCTACATTACTTAAACACTTCACTATCAGCTAAATGGTTATAAGAACCAAAACCCAGTAGAGAAAGAACAGTGAAATGATTCTGAAGAATTCACAAGTAAAGCGTGAATCTTTGAAATACCATTATACCAAATCTACTCTCGTATACGTTGCAAACAACAACAAGAGCTGATTATTCGATCTTCAAGATTAAATGAAGAATCTTACAGGAAAATTTAGGTGACGATTCTGGTCTTATCTTCTTCAATTGGACATTGGGAGTGACAACAACTGAAGATGTTTGAAAAGTTTGGACGAGAAGCGATTTTATCGAAAACCGAAACATCAAAACAACTCTAATTTCCTTCTTGGTTAACTCCGGTTCGGTTTACTTGTATGATACTTTTACCAATTTTTCTTTTGTGGTATATTTTTATCAAATTAATAATATTTGTATTAACTTTACGAATGATTTTCTTCTAAAACAGATTCTACACATATTTTTGCGATAAAAAAATCAAAAGAGTTTAATGCTAATTCCTATTTTTACTGATTTTTAGAGTTTTTTTAATAATAAATTATTAGTTGTGGCCAGTTGCATTATTTTTTATCCATAATTTTATAAACGAGAATAAGTTACGTTTTATGATTTCGAAGCCTTTCCGGAAACCTAACCCATTTTAAATATGAGTTGTTTGTACTCTTAATATTTTAAAAAATATTAAGTTTTAAACACACTTTCGTCCAAAAAAATATTAGTATTGAAGTTATCTATCTTCTAAGATTAATTCATGAGTTTTTTTTGTAAAACATATAACATCAAAAAAATTAAATCTTCTTGCTCCATATTTTTTGCTTCTAGGTAAGCACTTAAAGCCAAAAAAAAAAGCAGGTTTATAACATACGATTAAAAAAATCATCATAAAAAAGACAATACAAGATACTTAAAGTTCTACCTTTGAATTGTATAGTTTATGTACAAAACAAATCAGACGCAATCAGATTAGAATAAATTTTGAATGATTGTTTAGTTTGTTTTGTTGAAAATAATGTATTCGAGACTATTAAAAATAAAACTGTGAGAAAGAGATTTTAGTATATGAAGAATGATAATACTCCACGTCCAATACATGTCAAACGTTTCCTTGCATTTCCTTGATTTTACACATGACAACACATGGCATAAGACTTGATTTTTTTTTTATTTTAGATACTACTTTAATTCTCCAAAACGATTTGTAGAATAACAACTTTTAAATAATATAATACGTGTATCACATATTATTTTCTGTTTCGTCATGTCAAAGTTGATAAACTAAGTAAACTGAAACCAAAACTCAAAAAAAACAAAGAAGACAAATATCTATTAATCTAGTTTTAGAGTCAAGACCACAAGCATTACTTTGACCACACTAATTACATAAAGGGATCGATTGGTAAGGACTTTTACTACAGGCTGTTACTGTAGACTTTTGGCTGCAGAGAATTTGGTTGTAAGCAATGTGGCTGTAATTTTAAAATATTTGTAAAAGTTTAATTGGTAACAAAAAAACTGTAAAAGCTGTGACTTTAAATATTTATAAAAATTTGATTGGTAATAAAAACTGTAGAAGCTGTGACTTTTATTTTAAAATTATAATTTTTTTTAATTATATCGATATAACAAAAAAAAATTTATTAACAATTACATTTAAGAAAAAAATTACAAATCTTTAAAAATAAACTAATAGATAAATATTTTAAACGAATAAATTTATTTATATTTATTATTTCATGCCAAAATTTAATGGTATTTATAATGTTATTTATAATGTTAGTGATAGTCTAAAAATAGTATATTATTTTATTTCTAATTTTTTAATTTCGTTTTACATTTTTTTTTGAATTAGTATGTTTATCGATTATTGATTTTTTATTGTTTTTGAATGATTCTTGTTCCTATTATAAATATTTTTTTTTTTATTGTTTTGTGTAGAATTTTTCTATTGATTATTATTGTTTTATCTAATTCTTACTATTAATATACATCATTGTTAAAAAAAATAAAAAGAATCGTACAGTCTTCTAAAAGCCATGTTTTTGTGGCTTTAAAGAAATAAAAGCAAAAGAGGTTAGAGAAAATTTATGGGCTCTTAGGACTTTAAAAATATAAAATAAAGTAAAAGTGTGATTGGAGGAAATTTGGCTGTAGATACTTTTAAATGAAGTAAAAGTCTTTACACTTGCACGCCAATCAGCTCCAAAAAAGACTAAATTCTGCGACCAGAGATGTATGCCAAACTCCCAACAACCTTTGAGATGGCAAGTTTTAGTGAAACTCATCTTGGCTAATTGTTGGGTTCTAGAACCCTAAAGTGAAATATCCATAGATGATCACTGCAAACCCCACCTATGTTAATATTCCTTCTCAATGTTTTTTGCTTCGTCCTCTTGTTCCTTCAATGGTTTATAAAGTTGAGTCAAATTTCATACGGAAGCACAAACACAAGATTGCAACACTCAATATATCCAATAACAACGAGTGTATCTAAACATGATTAACCCGTTGCATCGAGTCTTCCATATATGATGGAAAACGATGCTACTGTAGTCAAACTTCCAATTACCAAGACAAACTTTGACAATTCTTCTCGCTCTTTTTTAAGAGCTTCTAGAGGATCCTAATAATAAGATATGTAAAAGTATCATAACAAATGCAATATTAATTATATAAAAAAGAGATTTTTTTATCATACATTTGCAAAACTGGTAAATGTTAACTATATAAACTTGAGGATAAGCTGGAAAAACTGCTTGGTAGGCTTGTCTTAATCATCCAAAAGCTTGTGAAGTTGTGCCAAATTTGCACGACAATACAAACTCAAGATTGTTATAGAAGATATACAACCAATGACAGAGTGTGTATCTAAAACTGACTAACCAATTTGAATCAAGTCCTCCAAGTGGACTGGAAAACGATCCTACTATAGTCAAACCTTCAATTTTCATGACAAACTTTGTAATATGGACGAAACAAAGTTTCGGTTTTTATTGGTATGATTTAAGTTATTATTTTTTGTTGTTTATGAATACCATCATTTCTTTGTGTGTGTATGTGTTTTTGTTTAGTAAATCAGGTGATGCGATATGGTTGTTCGTATTCAGATTGTACAATACAACATTGCTACACTACATTGTTTTGTAATGACAATTTATTATATAGAATGTAATGTTACGACATCAATGCTATATGACTATTTACTTTGCCGTTTAACTAAATTTAGATCTAGAATGTTATATCACTTAGATTATTCCAATTGAGAAATTGGCTTTGATTCTCAAGATGGTGTTCCCATTTTCTGTGATAACAAATTTGCTATTGCAATTGGGAAGAATCCAATGCAACATTGAAGAACAAAGCACATTGAGATCAAGTATCATTTCGTTAGAGAGGCAGAACACAAAGAACTTATTCAACTCAAGTATTGCGCATGAGAAGTTTAACTTGCAGACCTACTTACAAAAGCACTTGGCGTCTCAAGATTTGAAGAACTAAGGAGGAAGCTTGGAGTGAGACCGAAACTCAATTAAGGAGGAGTGTTGATCGATAATTGAGTTTAGTAATAATATATATGTTAAGAGTCGTGACTTTATATTAGGTTGTGTTGTTTTAGTTTAGAGACACATCTCTTCACTCACTGTGTCTATTTGTTTTCTATTTAAACTCTTTGTATCGTGTTGAAAAAACCACAATTTGAGATAATAAAAAGTTCATCTTTCGTTTTATTGAGTGCCTTTAAAACAAGAGAGAAAAGTCTGCATCACAATTGACAAATTGTGATATATTTTTTCTTACTCTGTTTTGGAAACCAAAATCCCTACTGTGTCGCTCTTTGTGTGCGCTTGTGTTTTTCTTGGTACAAGTGTTGGTTTGCATTTGGATTATATGATTACACCTAGGGACGGAGGTAGAGAGATAACAAGGGGGTCAATTGACACCCATGGATATTAAAACATATTTGAGTTTTGATTGAATGTTATAAATTGACCCCTTCCCAAAAAAATTATTGACCCCCACCAAATATATATTCAAATGTAATTTAATAAAATAAATGTTTTTTGTAGAAAGTTTAATAAAATATATGTAACACTATAATATGTTAGCCCAAAAATAAATAAATATAAATAAAATTATGTTCATTAAAGTGAGGTAAATCTAATTAGTTTTCTTTTTTGAACATAAAACATAATTATTTTTTAACATTAGTTTACTTTTTCCATCTTGTTCTTTTTCGTTCTCGTTTTCTATTCTTATTATTATCAAGTTGAAATTTAATCTATATAAAAAAATTATATTCTTTATAGTTTGTTGTATATTCTTTTAAACAAAAATTTTCATTTACCAGTTTTAATTTAATTCATTCTCTTTGTTTTATCTATTTTCTTCCACATATATTGATATACATTAACATAAAATCTACTTTTTGATTGATTATCCAATCTTGAGAACAAAGTTTACAAAATATTATTCAAAAATATGGTTAGAAAGGAAAAACGAACAAAAAAAATAAATAATGCTATAAAAACATAAATTATAATATTATTCGGTGTGGTTTGGTTCAATATATGATTAAAAAAATTATGACCCCCATAATAATTATACTGGCTCCGCCACTGAATTTACACCATTGCTATATCACATTGTATTGTAATTAATATTTACTATATAGAATGTAATGTTGTGACATCAATATTATATGACTATCTACTATATATAATGTAATGTTGCCGTTACGAATTCCTTGGAGACTTCGATACACCAAGAAATGGTAATTCTTTTGTTGATTAGTATGTTTGCTCAAATTTTTAAGAACTAAAGCTATCGGAATTTTCTTTTGCTTTTCTCGATTTAATTGTGTTTTTTAGCCATATTGAATCTTTTAAGTATAGGTAATCTACAAGTTTACAATGGTACGCCCAAGCTACGGTAACTTCCTTTCATCTTTGAAGAACTCAGAATCTAATTTCATAAAAGTTTGCACAACTTGGATTTAGCTTAACCCTTTTGCCAAGTGAGTCTCTTTTGTATTTGTTATTCAACACTGTTTGTTCGTTATAACAAAGTTTTAGAGTTTAGTTGGTTTCTGTTTTTAAGTGATGAATCCAGAGAAGCACTAGAGAGAGCTATTTGTAAATGTGAGATTTCAAGCATAAGTTTGATTTTTAGAGGCTAATTACTTCATTATTAATCAATTTTTTCCACCAAGATAAGAGAACCAATCTATGTATAAAGACTCAATTTTTAAGGTTTAAGACTTGAATTTTCGATAATGTATTAGTTTAACGATAACGATAATTAAAATAATGAAGATTAATAAAGAAGCGAATTGGTCGGTTAGAGGGAGCAAAGTATTTTTTAGCAGATAGTTTTATTCTGTTGCTAATTTGCATTTGGTCACGACAAAGCGATTCTTTTCTCACTTTTCTTTTATCTTTGTATGCCTTCGTATCGTACCTTGTGTCCTGTAAAAAATTAAACTATATATGCTTTAGATGGTCATCACTTATTAATTTACATAAACTTTTATTAGAACATTTATATAAGTGTTCTCTAGAATATATTTTTAGGTAACAACCAATAAATAACACATTAATAACTTATACAGTTACACTTAATAGCTTTAAAAAAAAAACAGTTAGGCAGTGAATTTGACGTTTAAATCCAGTCCGTGGAAAGTAATGTATACACAAAATTAGTTCTAACAAAATTATAAACCGGCGAAAACTTAATTGCATAATAGTACTCAAATCTCATAACGAATATTTATAACTATTAAATATTTGTAACTGTCTAAGTAGTCGTATTAAACATATGTATGTACAAATATTATTTATCAATCAAATAATAATGCTGTAGAAACTGATAAATGTTTTAGTCATTACTAGTTAAGAGAGTAATTAGAATTCTTTCATATTTTTCAACCTATCATCATATATAAACATATTACGATGTATATGTATGCTATATTACAAAAGTAATGTATACACTGTGAAAAACTAATTGCACTCATAACGAATATATATAGCTTAATAGCTTTTAAATCTTTTTCACTGTCAAAAGAGTAAAATACTCGTATTAAACATATTAGCAATCAAATGAATAATGCTAGTTTCGACAACCATGATAGAAACTGATAATTGTTTATTTTTATTTCATCATTAGTAGTCAACCATGAGTCATGACTATAAACTGTGACATCTCAAATGATTTTGTTTAAGAGAGTAATTATTAAAATTCCTTAATATTTTCCAACCTATCATCAAAGACTATTATGTACTTGCTTTATACAGGACAAATTTGCTAGAGAAACAAAAAAATACAGGACAAATTTTCTGAAAAAAACACCTAAAATCCAACAAAATACAAATATAAAAAAATCAAACAATAGTGAAAATTGAAAAAGACAAAAAGGCCAAATAAGAAAACAAAGAAAAAAGAAAAAAACAAAAGAAAAAGAAAAGAGTACTGACAAAAAGCCCAGAAATATCCTTATTACGACTCTCTCCTTCTCTCACGCCTCCCCAAATAAAGAGAACACCCAAAAATATAAACATAATTTAAAATTTAAATAAAACAATAAATGAATAAAATAAAAGGAATTAAATTCCACACCACAACTTCGATTTCTGTAACATCCCATTTCCAAAAACATTCCGTTTCAGCTTCAATCGAAGAAGACGAAGTAGAACAAACACGAAGAAGAAGAAGAAGAAGAAGACGAAGAAGAACAAGCACATTTTTCAGTTACTGTAACGCTCGCCGGAATCTATGGCTCGTCCTTCTTCGGCGTCTGCAATTAGACCTGAAGATTACGCTCACAGTCCTGTTCATTACGCCGTCGTTTTAGGAGATCACGCTTCACTCACTCGTCTTCTCTCTTCTTTACCCAAGCTAGGAGATCCAGAGCAGATCCGAACAGAATCCGACTCACTGAGTCAAGAACGAGTCGCGGATCAGATCTCCGCCGTGCTTGACCGTCGCGACGTTCCTTCACGCGAAACGCCACTTCATCTAGCGGTTAGACTCGACGATCTCTTCGCGGCGAGGGCCATTTCTTCAGCCGGCGGTGATATTTCGCTACAGAACGCTTCTGGATGGAATCCGTTACACGAGGCGTTTTGTCGCCGGAATACTGAGGTTATGAAAGTGCTTTTACGGCATCACCACCGTTTAGCTTGGTGTAAATGGCGGCGGAGATTACCTCGTTTAATCGCTGTTCTCCATCGTATGAGAGATTTTTACATGGAGATCTCTTTTCATTTCGAGAGCTCTGTGATTCCGTTCGTCGGAAAAATCGCTCCCTCTGATACTTACAAGATCTGGAAACGTGACGGTAACCTCCGTGCTGATACTACTTTAGCTGGATTTGACGGTTTGAAGATTCAAAGAGCCGATCAAAGCTTTTTATTCCTTGGTGATGGTGATGAATCCCTAGATATTTCTCCTGGATCTTTACTTGTACTGAATCGAGACGATCGGAAAATTCTCGACGCTTTTGAAAGTGCCGGAGCTCCGATTAGTGATTCTGATATCGCCGGATTCTGTTCTCAGTCGAGTTTGTATCGTCCAGGAATGGATGTTACTAAAGCAGAGCTCGTCGGACGAACAAATTGGAGACGGCAAGAGAAGATGGAGAACGTCGGAGAGTGGAAAGCTAGGGTTTATGAAATCCAGAAAGTTACATTTAGTTTCAGATCTCGGAAAATTGTCACCGGAGATGGAAGCGAACAAGTTTTACCGTTAGAGTTAGATGAAGACGATGAAGGATTTTTAGTAGCGGAGAATCCAAATTTCTTAGCTCCGCCGCAACGGTCACAGAGACGACACAGTAGCTTTGTTAAAGAAGATAGAGATTGGATCTCCGTTGGGAGAAAAAGCGTCGACGTTTATCCATCCGCCGCACCACCACCACCGCAGCAATCTCAATCACCGAGAAGATCAGTGTCTCAATTTCAACCACCGAGAAGGTCTATGGCTCAAATCCAGCCACCGAGAAGATCAGTAGCTGTACCTTCAATGGTGTCTCCGGTGAATCTTCCACCGTCTCCTCAGATCAAAGAGAAGGAATTTGTGAAAAGCTTGCATCCGTCAGTTTGGTTAACGGAACATTTTCCGTTAAAAACGGAGGAGCTGCTTCCGTTACTTGACATTTTAGCTAACAAAGTCAAAGCCGTCGCTAGAATGCGTGATCTTCTCACCACCAAGTTCCCGCCGGGAACTTTTCCAGTCAAGGTACACAAAGTGGCAATCTCGTAAATATCTTTTGTTTCTCTATTTTCATTTTTTTAATAAAAAAATACACCATATTTTATACCAAAATTAACAAATAAATCTATATTTAGAAAATCAACCAAAAAGGGTCTAAAACCAAATCCTACTATTAACCCTAAAACCTTACTTAAATCTCAAATATTTAGATTTCTTTTAACATTTTCTTTAAAATGTCCCAAATGTTTTTGGAAGTCATTAAATCGCTTTTGCCGTTTGTTACTCTTTTTGGGCTCTTCCTAAGCTAAAACATTACGACCGTTATACCTAATGGGTCAAACTAACTTACTTGTCCCGTTCTCATTGGTTAATCTTGTCAATGGAACGCTGACGTGACAAGATCACGGATGGGTCTCACGGAGGAGGAACCAAAGCTTTTGCTTTCTTGGGGACCCATAATTTTTGCTTTTATAGTTCTCTCTAATTTTGGGAAATTGTGCTTTTTTAAAACCCAAGTCAAAATCTTTAGATGATTATGAAACTTCTTTGCTTTATTTATGCTAAACAAAATCTTTCTGTGGGTTCCAGCTGTCGATTCCAGTTGTCCCTACGGTCAAAGTAGTTATCACATTTACCAAGTTCGTCGAGCTTCCGCCGGCGGAGACATTCTACACGCCGCTCTCTAGCCCAAGGCTCCTCCTCTCCGCCGGCTCTGCTGCTGGTGAAGAAGACCATTCCGATGGCGAGAAACCCGATGCT
This sequence comes from Crucihimalaya himalaica, assembly GCA_004349715.1. Classification (NCBI taxonomy): domain Eukaryota; kingdom Viridiplantae; phylum Streptophyta; class Magnoliopsida; order Brassicales; family Brassicaceae; genus Crucihimalaya; species Crucihimalaya himalaica. The sequence continues at coordinate 1,885,367 of SMJT01000026.1, read as the reverse complement.
AGAAATTCGATTTCACGGCCTTCGACGTGGCTGAGACTAGCTACCGGAAAAGGCTCACAACGACGGATAGAGGAGGAAGAGCAGCAACAAACACCGGACCCATTCGCTATACCAATTGGATATAAATGGACAAGCATGAGTAGTAGTAATAATAATAAGTCAGGTAATAATAGTAAAATGAAGAAATCAAAGTCTACTAAGAGATCTAAGTAGTTTACTTACTATTTGAGGAATTGAAAGATATAATCTAGAGTTTCTTTTTTTTTTCGTTGTAGATAATCTGATATTTTAGTGATACAGTGAAACTGGTTGTAGTATTTTTTTTTTTTTTTTACTATACATTTTAATTTTTTCATATGATCAAATGCTGTCATTTTTACTCTTTTTTCTCGGTCATGGTCTTAAAGAGTTCAATTATAAAAGCTTTCAAATAGACCGCACCAACTAAAGTAAAGAAAAAAAATGTACAAAAAGGAAAATAACTATATGTTCATGCTTTATTATTTATGGACCAACATTTATGGTTGTATTAACTTTTCTAGATACAATAATACTTTTTTCATATGGCATAAAAGAAATGTTGTTATTCTCATTTTTGCTGTTGTTGTTTTAGTAGTCCTTACTTAGTATTCTGTGCTAAACTTCGAAGTAATGACTTTTGATAAAGCAATTACTGAGTGTTCTGCTTTAGGTTACATAAGACACCATTTAGACGTTTTGGATTACATTCCATTCCCAGCTGGCTTTGTGTATATATCCGATTCCTAAAAAAAAACTGATAAACAAAGTTAAATTGAAAAGGTTACAAAACCTATGAACTACATAACGAGAGAGGCGCCTTGGCGACTTGGGGTTGAAATTAATAATATAGGACACGCTTATAGATTTATATTGACACTTGGAGTATTTCATGGGATTAATGTGAAGAAAGTTCTAAAAGAAAAATCTAAAGAACTTAAGATAGATATGTCACATGGAATGGGACATATTAATATGTCTTAACCTACATCTTATGCTTTAAACCTAAATATTCCAAAACAATGTTTGCTTTGCAAGTCGGAAACGAACAAACTTGAGTTANCATGATAGAAACTGATAATTGTTTATTTTTATTTCATCATTAGTAGTCAACCATGAGTCATGACTATAAACTGTGACATCTCAAATGATTTTGTTTAAGAGAGTAATTATTAAAATTCCTTAATATTTTCCAACCTATCATCAAAGACTATTATGTACTTGCTTTATACAGGACAAATTTGCTAGAGAAACAAAAAAATACAGGACAAATTTTCTGAAAAAAACACCTAAAATCCAACAAAATACAAATATAAAAAAATCAAACAATAGTGAAAATTGAAAAAGACAAAAAGGCCAAATAAGAAAACAAAGAAAAAAGAAAAAAACAAAAGAAAAAGAAAAGAGTACTGACAAAAAGCCCAGAAATATCCTTATTACGACTCTCTCCTTCTCTCACGCCTCCCCAAATAAAGAGAACACCCAAAAATATAAACATAATTTAAAATTTAAATAAAACAATAAATGAATAAAATAAAAGGAATTAAATTCCACACCACAACTTCGATTTCTGTAACATCCCATTTCCAAAAACATTCCGTTTCAGCTTCAATCGAAGAAGACGAAGTAGAACAAACACGAAGAAGAAGAAGAAGAAGAAGACGAAGAAGAACAAGCACATTTTTCAGTTACTGTAACGCTCGCCGGAATCTATGGCTCGTCCTTCTTCGGCGTCTGCAATTAGACCTGAAGATTACGCTCACAGTCCTGTTCATTACGCCGTCGTTTTAGGAGATCACGCTTCACTCACTCGTCTTCTCTCTTCTTTACCCAAGCTAGGAGATCCAGAGCAGATCCGAACAGAATCCGACTCACTGAGTCAAGAACGAGTCGCGGATCAGATCTCCGCCGTGCTTGACCGTCGCGACGTTCCTTCACGCGAAACGCCACTTCATCTAGCGGTTAGACTCGACGATCTCTTCGCGGCGAGGGCCATTTCTTCAGCCGGCGGTGATATTTCGCTACAGAACGCTTCTGGATGGAATCCGTTACACGAGGCGTTTTGTCGCCGGAATACTGAGGTTATGAAAGTGCTTTTACGGCATCACCACCGTTTAGCTTGGTGTAAATGGCGGCGGAGATTACCTCGTTTAATCGCTGTTCTCCATCGTATGAGAGATTTTTACATGGAGATCTCTTTTCATTTCGAGAGCTCTGTGATTCCGTTCGTCGGAAAAATCGCTCCCTCTGATACTTACAAGATCTGGAAACGTGACGGTAACCTCCGTGCTGATACTACTTTAGCTGGATTTGACGGTTTGAAGATTCAAAGAGCCGATCAAAGCTTTTTATTCCTTGGTGATGGTGATGAATCCCTAGATATTTCTCCTGGATCTTTACTTGTACTGAATCGAGACGATCGGAAAATTCTCGACGCTTTTGAAAGTGCCGGAGCTCCGATTAGTGATTCTGATATCGCCGGATTCTGTTCTCAGTCGAGTTTGTATCGTCCAGGAATGGATGTTACTAAAGCAGAGCTCGTCGGACGAACAAATTGGAGACGGCAAGAGAAGATGGAGAACGTCGGAGAGTGGAAAGCTAGGGTTTATGAAATCCAGAAAGTTACATTTAGTTTCAGATCTCGGAAAATTGTCACCGGAGATGGAAGCGAACAAGTTTTACCGTTAGAGTTAGATGAAGACGATGAAGGATTTTTAGTAGCGGAGAATCCAAATTTCTTAGCTCCGCCGCAACGGTCACAGAGACGACACAGTAGCTTTGTTAAAGAAGATAGAGATTGGATCTCCGTTGGGAGAAAAAGCGTCGACGTTTATCCATCCGCCGCACCACCACCACCGCAGCAATCTCAATCACCGAGAAGATCAGTGTCTCAATTTCAACCACCGAGAAGGTCTATGGCTCAAATCCAGCCACCGAGAAGATCAGTAGCTGTACCTTCAATGGTGTCTCCGGTGAATCTTCCACCGTCTCCTCAGATCAAAGAGAAGGAATTTGTGAAAAGCTTGCATCCGTCAGTTTGGTTAACGGAACATTTTCCGTTAAAAACGGAGGAGCTGCTTCCGTTACTTGACATTTTAGCTAACAAAGTCAAAGCCGTCGCTAGAATGCGTGATCTTCTCACCACCAAGTTCCCGCCGGGAACTTTTCCAGTCAAGGTACACAAAGTGGCAATCTCGTAAATATCTTTTGTTTCTCTATTTTCATTTTTTTAATAAAAAAATACACCATATTTTATACCAAAATTAACAAATAAATCTATATTTAGAAAATCAACCAAAAAGGGTCTAAAACCAAATCCTACTATTAACCCTAAAACCTTACTTAAATCTCAAATATTTAGATTTCTTTTAACATTTTCTTTAAAATGTCCCAAATGTTTTTGGAAGTCATTAAATCGCTTTTGCCGTTTGTTACTCTTTTTGGGCTCTTCCTAAGCTAAAACATTACGACCGTTATACCTAATGGGTCAAACTAACTTACTTGTCCCGTTCTCATTGGTTAATCTTGTCAATGGAACGCTGACGTGACAAGATCACGGATGGGTCTCACGGAGGAGGAACCAAAGCTTTTGCTTTCTTGGGGACCCATAATTTTTGCTTTTATAGTTCTCTCTAATTTTGGGAAATTGTGCTTTTTTAAAACCCAAGTCAAAATCTTTAGATGATTATGAAACTTCTTTGCTTTATTTATGCTAAACAAAATCTTTCTGTGGGTTCCAGCTGTCGATTCCAGTTGTCCCTACGGTCAAAGTAGTTATCACATTTACCAAGTTCGTCGAGCTTCCGCCGGCGGAGACATTCTACACGCCGCTCTCTAGCCCAAGGCTCCTCCTCTCCGCCGGCTCTGCTGCTGGTGAAGAAGACCATTCCGATGGCGAGAAACCCGATGCTAGAAATTCGATTTCACGGCCTTCGACGTGGCTGAGACTAGCTACCGGAAAAGGCTCACAACGACGGATAGAGGAGGAAGAGCAGCAACAAACACCGGACCCATTCGCTATACCAATTGGATATAAATGGACAAGCATGAGTAGTAGTAATAATAATAAGTCAGGTAATAATAGTAAAATGAAGAAATCAAAGTCTACTAAGAGATCTAAGTAGTTTACTTACTATTTGAGGAATTGAAAGATATAATCTAGAGTTTCTTTTTTTTTTCGTTGTAGATAATCTGATATTTTAGTGATACAGTGAAACTGGTTGTAGTATTTTTTTTTTTTTTTTACTATACATTTTAATTTTTTCATATGATCAAATGCTGTCATTTTTACTCTTTTTTCTCGGTCATGGTCTTAAAGAGTTCAATTATAAAAGCTTTCAAATAGACCGCACCAACTAAAGTAAAGAAAAAAAATGTACAAAAAGGAAAATAACTATATGTTCATGCTTTATTATTTATGGACCAACATTTATGGTTGTATTAACTTTTCTAGATACAATAATACTTTTTTCATATGGCATAAAAGAAATGTTGTTATTCTCATTTTTGCTGTTGTTGTTTTAGTAGTCCTTACTTAGTATTCTGTGCTAAACTTCGAAGTAATGACTTTTGATAAAGCAATTACTGAGTGTTCTGCTTTAGGTTACATAAGACACCATTTAGACGTTTTGGATTACATTCCATTCCCAGCTGGCTTTGTGTATATATCCGATTCCTAAAAAAAAACTGATAAACAAAGTTAAATTGAAAAGGTTACAAAACCTATGAACTACATAACGAGAGAGGCGCCTTGGCGACTTGGGGTTGAAATTAATAATATAGGACACGCTTATAGATTTATATTGACACTTGGAGTATTTCATGGGATTAATGTGAAGAAAGTTCTAAAAGAAAAATCTAAAGAACTTAAGATAGATATGTCACATGGAATGGGACATATTAATATGTCTTAACCTACATCTTATGCTTTAAACCTAAATATTCCAAAACAATGTTTGCTTTGCAAGTCGGAAACGAACAAACTTGAGTTAGTAAAGTGCTTTCAAAGACAACCCCAAAAATGATAATATTATCTTACAAATTAGCAAATCTACCCTGAAAAAGAAGGACAACCTAAACAATAATATTTTATGTAGTTGTTTATAGAAAAAAAGAACAACACATCTACTATGTATTAGACTCCATTCTCCGCATTATCACTCATTTTGCTAAATCAAAATCTGTGTTTCTTCTCCAAAGAAGACTTCTCAACACATTAGAGGTATTTCTGATTTCTCTTCTATTTTCTTAGTTGTAATTGGTAAACATAATTCATGTTTTGGTCAATACCCATTAATGTTTATTTATTATTTCTTTGATTGATTGATTGAAGAATTTTTGATGTCAAACGAAGGTTTTTTCATACTTTTGCAAAAAGATATTGCGATATGACAAGTGAGGCACCAAGTTGGGCAGATCAATGGGGAACGGGAGGGTTCGGGGAGATGCCGGAGGAAGAGAACACCAACAGCAAGAAAGATGCCAGCGGTAAGAACTCTGGCCAAACCAAATCGGCTAAGATTGTTGATTTCATAAGTTTCAAGTGGATGAAGAATCTTGTCCATAAGAAGAAGAAAGACTCTCATTCTTGAAAAAAAAAATAAGAGAAAAAAGTCATTGTATCATTTTTATTTTCGATGTTTTGAAAGAAACTGTTTCTTTCGAAGATCTCAATTTATCATTGTATCTATATATTTATTTTTCTTTGTTTGGAGTTTCATGTGGTTAATGTTTTTATGGTGCATCCCACGATTGAAATTTTTTGTTTTATATCACATGGCTCAAAACTTCTTGCAATTGCAGATAGATATGTTATATTTTAATAACACGTAGGCTTCACTCTCTTTTCTTACAAATTGTTTATACAAAGACACTAGAATTTTTTTTGTGTTATTTTCTTTTTAAAAATATAAGCATTAGATAGTCAAATTCAACCTTAATTTTTGCAAAAAAACGGCAAATGACAAAACTGTGAAGTAATTTAATTCATTATTTACGGTTTTACTGAATTCGCAGAAAAGGTAGTTCTCTAGCAAAGAAGCCTATTTTACCACAAATATCTCATTTATTCCACAAGTACCCAAATTATATATTATGATCAATATGGTGAAAAGAGAATCAAAGATGACACAAAGTTGTGTCCGTAAGTAAAACCCAAACTATAGAACATAAATATAACGCACATTTACATTAATCAGTCCAAAGCAGCATATATAACACATGCATATTCATAGTCATAAAAGAGCATATACTATATATACATAAACACACAAAAGCAGACACATTTAAACCAAACCAAACGTGTTTTCTCCACTGTAAGTCAAGTAGAGAAACCCATCTTCGTCTTTGTTCTCTTCATAGATTGCAGACATCATTGCAGCTGCAAAAACATCAACAACAAAAAAACATTCATCTTTGTTTCGAGTTTGCAGAGGAGCCTATGTGCAAATTATTAAATTAGCACCAGATTTTCATAAGAGCGAAACTAACAAAAACCAGCTAAGAGTTGTGTTTTACCAGTTGGAGGCAATGTGTTCTTCACAAAGACGAAGATCGCCTTTTCCGCACTCAGCTTGATTCTTTTACGGACAACATACACAAATTGCCCAACAGTTAGATCAGCCGGAACAAGGTACCTGAAAATCCAACAACCAAAAAGTCACAGATCAACACATTTCCCTGATATAAGACTTATGTAGTCTTCAATTAAGATCAATTCCATTACGGTTTCATACTACACAGATAAAATTCTTCAAGAAAATATTCAAAGGCACTCTCTTCACTTTAGATTATTAAGTAAAACAAAAGATGTGTAGAACAGCATAAGAAGAATGTTCATTACTGACTTTTTCTTGTCGATATCAGGAACATCACTTCTTTCAGCTCTCTCTACAATCACCTGCAACATATACCTCCTCTATTAAAGCTACATAGAAGAAATTACACAGAGAAATACAAACAAATTTTAACAGAACATTACTGGAATTCTGTCTGGATACTTCTCCCTGATGCGAGAAGATTCAACTTGTCTCCTTTCTGACATAACAAACCCCCAAAGAATGATCAAAGAACATCAGTGATTGATAGATTGATTGATCATTGGAAAGATTAGTGGATTTGATAAATCGTAATCAAAGTGTCTATCTCAAAATCGTCCCTTTTTTAAAGGGTATCAATCAGAGATCAATACTTTCTAGTAACCCACAAACAATACCCAGAAACTATTAGTTTCTATGCATAAATTGATGAAGATTCATAAAGAAGAAGGAAAACTTACCCAGTGAGTGTTCCAACTTGAAAGAGCTACTAGCCATGGTGATTAAGAATCCAATTCCTGAAATCGCAAAGAAATATGAACTATATGAATCGAAATCTCGCAAAGATCGGAGAGGAAAACAAAAAAAAACCCCAGAAATTACGAAATCAGAGAAAGAGGGTATACCAAAGATTAGGGCTTTTTATTTAACTGATGAAGACAACCGAATGTAGAAAGGAGAAAGGATCAAAGATTGATTTTGTTTGGTTTTGTGTAGAAAACTTAATTAGGGTTTCGAGATTTCTAAACTCTGAACGAAACTAAAAACTGAAAGTCTGAAACTTTTGTCCGATTTAGGAACTAATCGTTGTCATCATCATCATTCACAGTTTGTTGCCATTTGTTCTGCTGCATAACCGGAAATTTTGTTTACCGGATTCTGGTTTAGAATACATTCGGTTCTCTTTCAGGTTTTTTTTTTTGGTCGTGACTCATTTATCTTTGTCAAACGACAACATTTTATTGTTACCTCATAAAAAGGCTGAAAATGAAGACAGGTTGACAAAAAAAAAAGATACAATCAGAAATTAGAAGTCAATAGAACTATAGAAGTGTAGTTTTCAATCCAATTCCTTAACTAAATATTCTAAAAATTATCATAGTTTTGTCATTTTAGTTCATGACTTTTGTATGATCAATTGAGTAGAATCGGGAAGACAATATATTTGATTTTAAGTTATTTTTAGATAACAAATCATCGAATGAATGATAAATTGTTGGTCTGCAATTTTATTAATGATGTCATTGCTATTCGTTTCTAGATGTTTTGGAAATTTAACACATACAAAAGAACATTGCGATCACAACATGTGTTTTCACTGAAACGATGATGGGTGTTGATACTTCGATGTCCATGTCTACAGTGGCTACATGTAACATGTCTCGTCGGCTCTTTTCAAGACCATTTATGAGCCTTAGTGTGTGTATATTTTTGGGAGGAATAATCCCCCTACACTACATAGTTACGAAAAGAGACTCATGACCATTGTCTTGATCACAAGTCTACTAGTTGGATTTGTTGTAGTTTGGTACCACACAAATAAAACTGACAAGATTGAGTGACACTGAAATGAATTTCAACTCAATGGCGGAGAGGAATGTGCTCTTTTGATGACTAATCACTCGAGGAAGGAGCATGATACTTCTTCTTGAGCTTTTTTCTTTTATCGGGATACAGTTGTTACCAAGGTCAAAAATGAGCTTAATATCTTGGGGAGTGCAATCCAGTCTACCTATATGTCGATAATATTTTTGGAGAATTAGATGAGAACATATATGATGCCTCATTGAAAGGGGGCAATTAGACTTCAGAAATGAGCTACAAAAGCTTTTAAGCGCTTCACTCGGAGTTGGAGTTTAATTTGGGCAATGGACTAGATTCTTGATCATTGTGTGGACTGCACTTTTTCTAAACATATTGTTTGGACTTAAGAAGACAATTTTTTTAAAAGATCTGTCCACATTTAAGTTTCTGTTTTTCAAGAAAGGTTTCCTAATTTTAGCTTCTTTTTTTTTTGTCAAGTAACTAATAGGTTTAGAAATGTTAAGTTTTCCTTTGTAGGTAATATGTACACCTAATTGGTTTTGTTAGGTAAAGTTTGAATTCATTTGTTAAGTTGGTTACAATCATTTTATATGCAAGAAAATTCATTGACATGACTAAATTTCAATACGGTACATTGCATGCAATGCAAAAACTATATTTCTAGATTTGTAGAATTTAACATTTGTGTTTTTATGAAAAATATAATTAAGTAGAAGAGACATTCATAAAAAACAATTACCGACTGACAGGAAATGTAATTTATTAGTTCTGATACTAATCCGCTTACACCGTATCCGAATCCGCCCTCGCTCCACTGTATGAATGTCTCCATTTTATTGAGAGACTAAAAGTGAGAGTATTTCGAAAAATGGAACCATCAAATTAGTTTCGAAATCAAATAGATATTGGGAGTAGGAGAGCCCACCAACATGCCTTTATCTCTACTACATCCTCATATATACCAATTGAAAGCTCATGGGATTTAGGGATGGGCGTTCGGGTATCTGTTCGGTTTCGGTTTGAATTTTTCGGGTTTAGGACTCTAAAACTCATTCGGATATTTTATATTTTTGGCTCGGGTTTAGGTTTACCCAAATACCGCGAAATTCAAATTTTTGTATCCGAATCTATATAAACCACTCGAAAATATCTTAAAATCGAATATTTTTACTTAAATCTATATAAAAATAACTGAAATACCCAAAAATCCTCGAAAACTCAAATATTTTGGACATTTGGGTTATTACAAGTATAAGTATTATTGATATATTTTTTGTATATACTTATATTATGTGCATGTTCGGGTACCCGTTCGGATTCTGGTTCGAATTTTTCAGGTTTTGAAATTAGGATCCGTTCGGGTATTTTAAAATTTGGCTTTGTGTTCGGATCAGATTCGGATTCGGATCGGGTTTTTCAGTTCGGGTTCGAATCGGGTTTTTGGATCGGTTATTATGCTCATGCCTAATGGGATCCTTGTTCCTCTATTTTACAAATCTCTATGCATACATGATAGTTACATGTATAAGTTACACTATTTATACACCCATGTGTATCTTGGAGATATATTTTACCTAATAGAGTAATTATGTTCGTCTTGGACATAGTCAATCATGCGATATAAATACAAATTTATATCTTGATTTTCTTCTTAAGAAAAGTTTAACTGTATACTTTTTCAACTTTTTTGAGTAAATTAAGAACAACGCGTTACGCGTACACAAAGCTCATGCACAAACTTCATGTGGTCATTGTTCCGATTTTTAGTCGATAAGCGTTACACATGCTTTAAGTATAGGAAAGAATAAAGATCAAGAACGTTCATGCAACATGCAATAAATATTGCCTCACATTCACATGTTACATGAGGATCGCATCTCAATTATATAAAAATTAAAAATTAGATAAGGTAAATATAAATTAAATCGCATTACGTCAAGTATTTCTTAAGACATCGATCTTCATGTTTTCACCTAACAAAAGTCGTGACGTATCTTTTGTTAGAAACATGCGATGAATATTGCATCTCCAATTGCCAATTCTAATATGAGTTTGCAATAACTATGTCGTCTTTGACATATCCATCACCCAAAAGTATTTTTTCATGGAAAATTAATTTCGATTAGGTATATGTATGGTGATAGATTAGATAATTTATTGTAACAATTTTCAACATTTATATATAGTGTTAGTACATGAGAAAGTTTCCACCAATGGTTGTTTATTTTTTGTTTTATAATTTGTTTTGCAAGTCCATAATGGTTTATATAGCTGTTTCTTAGCGACTTTAATAAATAAGAACTAGCTGGTAATCATTATGAAAATTCTTGGAAGTGGTTCATATTTTTAAGTAACGGCAGACCTATTTGATTTGATATTTGGTATAAGAAAATAACAAATCTATATTTTGTAACGAAAAGTATTTATTAAAAAAAAACATTATTTTATTTACAAATTGAATACAACCAACTTCCTTTTTGTTGTGGGAGTTGTTGGCCTAATTCAATGCTTGTTTTTCTCTGTCATTTCTTCTTCACCCTCTTCGTATTTATATCTCCTAAGGCACTCTGCAAACACAAGAAAAAACATTGCAATAGCTCATGTTGTCTTTTTTTCATTTCCATATCTGCAAAATAAAATTTTAAAACCGTGATTTCGAAACCGGTTTAACGGTAAGTACCTGTCTCTCTTAACCTATGCATCAATTTGTTTCAATCATTTGCTTGCTTTGATTTCTTTTTTCTTCTATTTGGTTTGGCTTTTTTTTGAGGTGGAGTTTGGTATAATATGCGATCGATGAATCGATATTGGTGATTCAAAAACGAGATATTGGTGCGGTTCAATCAGAAAACTGTTCTCTTTTGTTTTAGAGATCAGTTTGTTTGATTGAGCCGTGCCAATATCACGTGTTTTAATAAGACTATGATGATCGATGTGATCAAGGTAAATATCTATATTGATTCTCTATTGTTTTTTCATTTTTTTTTTGAAGCATAGTTTTTTATTTACAGATAGGGTTATATCAATGTCTGTCGTCGACGATCACACTCTTTCTTATGTCACTAAAAAAATATTTTAAGAGTTTTTATGTAGTTTTGTTTTCATGTTTATCTACAGGCTTTGAAGTTCGGATATTAACAAGAAAAAAAACACCAAAGAAAAGACAAAACAAAAACTCAAATACAGTTGCGAGAAGATATTACTACTGGCGCAATGATTTCTGAAAAAACAAAAACTTGTAGCAAAATGTTAAAGAAGGAGAATTGCTTCTTTTGTAAACTGTATAGGAGAGACTAATGTCTCTTATTAATGTAAAGATGTCCAACTAATGAATTCAAAATTTTGTTGTATTTGTCTGAAGTTTCAATTTATTCTACCACGGATTAAAAGTGTCGATTATTCTTCCTTAACCCGTGGCTTGGACATAACTCGTTCCATTATAAACTAGTAAAGGCTAGAACTTTTTTTTATATATATATAACAAAAGCTATATTTTCAGATTATTTGTTTTTCGATTTATATGATCACTATCGAAAATATATGATTTTATTATAACTATCTAACTATTCTAATTAAATGTAGCACATATGATAACGATGAAGAGTTTTACGGACGATTCCGCGGTTCCCTTTCCAACACAAATTTACGAGGGACCATTCTATTATATCCATGCATGATAGACAACTTTATATGTAATATACTAAAACACGGTAAACGACTCTACATGCAAAATGTTGCAACCTCTAATAAAATTTATGTTCAACTGCACATAATGAATATCAAAATCCAAATTTTTGTTTAAGATCGAATTGTACAAACTATATTTATTTTTTAAAAGAGGAAAATACGTACGGTTAACATATTATATATATAAGAATCAGATGTTTATTTTCTGTCAAAGTACTAAAACATAAACGAAGGACAAAACATATCATATAATATACACATATATATATATATATGTGTGTATGTAATTCAAATATGTGAACGGATATGGAAAACCAACATAAACCTGCGAAGTGGCTACATATCTTAATTACATCTCGCAGAGTACCCACGAGCTTAGGACCAAAACCTTCAATTTTTTTTTGGCGGGGACGGATTAAATGAGATAGCTAGGTCTACTCTTATATATTGACAAATCTAAATACATACATATTTATTAGTTTAAAATATCGCTAGAAGTGTGAGCCTAATGTCTAGCAAATAAATCGGAGAATAAATAGAGATTAATCATAGACTAGTTTTAGGGTTAATTTATGTTCTAAAAACATGTTAATTCACTATAATTATTTTTTCTATAATGTTGTATTTAGAATTGCAGTAAATACATGAAAATGTATTTTTAACCTCAAAAAATTATAGTTTTTATTAAAATTATGAACATAAGTTATTGTTTAACATCACAAACTTCCTATTTAGACGTCTGAATAACAAAAAAAATTGTTTTATACTTATAATCTAAAATTAGTCGAAATATGTAGAATTAGGCGGAGAGTAATCAAGTGAGTAATATTTTAAAAAGGAATAATCATTAATCGAGGTGGATGGGGCGGGTCTAGTGACTAAGGTGATGACTGGTTCTTCCGCTACCACCCGCAAACGCTGCGTTTGGGGGTAGTAGCGGTTGTTAGCGATTGAAAACAATCAAGAAATCCGCTTCGAACCGCTCCGAACCGCTCTCAACCGCTCTAAATCGCTAGATTTCAAAAGCTGCTTCCCGCAAGCGTTTGCGGTTGCGGGCGGTTGCGGTTGGGTAATAAAAAAAATTAAATTTTTTTAAAAAAACTAATCATAGCTGGAATTAAAAAAAATTAAAATTATATATTTATCCATATATATATATATATTGTATCAGGTTTTTTATTCTTAAACCCTAATTATTATTTTTAACCACTCTCTATTTTGTTTTCCTCTATTATAATTATGGCTTCTAAGTGAACTTCAAAAAATATTCTTAAGAATATTTATGACTGATATGTGTATATATTGCATGCATTTAGAGTATATTTTCATTCCTTTGTGTGCACATATAAGTTAGTTTTGTATCATATTGCATTGATTTTATCCTTATTTGGATCATGAGTCTCATCTTAGAGTCCTAGGTGTATATATTTCCATTTGCCTTGTGTTTTCTTTGTTTTTATGTGTTTAGGACTTGGTGATACTTGGATGAACCAATTGGGAGCATGAAGGAGTAAAGTCAAGCCATTGGAGATGGAAAAATCAAGGAGAAAGTTGATCAAAGGAGACAACAACTCGGAGGAGTCGTATCGAGTCAGGTATCGACCGCATACGGGTCGATACCGCCATACCGAGCCACTTATCGACCTCATACAGGTCGGTAATTCTGAAATCAGAAGATGGTCGATTCCAGAAAGTCATATCGACCCAAGTACCGACCAAAACCAGGTCGATATGTGCGTACCGACCGGCGTATCGACCCCATACGGGTCGATAATTCTGAAGACCAAAACAGACGATTCCAGAAAGATGTATCGACCCACGTATCGACCGCATACGGCGTCGATACGTCCTTACCGACCCAGGATCGACCGCATACAGGTCATACCATTGAAATAATTCGAGTTTCTCCTCTTTGTAGATACTTTTGGGCCATCTTTGGGGATCTTTTTCATCTCATCTCTAAGAACACAAAAAACGTGTTCTTCTCTTCTGTTTTAAAAACTTTCTATTGATTACATCTTTTTAATCTATGGTTTGATCTTAATTTCCTTTCTAGATTATGCCTTAATCTTGTCTTTAGCTTTATTTCTATGGTTTCATTTTAGATTTGAGTCAATATTCATGAGTTGACTTTATAGTTCTGAGTAGATTCTGTTTTAAATGTTATGTTTTTTTCCTAGCTTGAATCCTTCTTTTTCATCTTGTAATCATGTCTATGCTTAAAGTTTCTATGGTTTATGTATTGAATTGATGCTAGTGAGTAGTCCTTAAGAATTCTTCGGTATGGTAGATTAGGTGGTTCTTAGCTTGTTCTTGCATGTTTAGAGCTAGACTCTTTGTATTCTTACTCATTGAGTTCTTAATGCCTAAGATTGCCTTGATCAAGTCAGTCTTGAGCCTTAGGATTTTATCTATCGGGAGATGCTTATATTATTTCGGAATGAATTCAATGAGTGCTTTTTCATACCTTAGCCAACGGGAGTTAGATGTTTAAGATGAATTGTGGCTAGTTAGACTCGAGTTTAATGCTTCATTGTCTTTGAATTGCGAACGGGAGTTCTTGTGATTGTTAGACACATTGAAAGGATCGTTACCACGGAGTGATCAATCTTTATAGTGTTCTTAGGCTAAAGGAATGCTGTTTTGTTGAATGTTTGAACATCCTTGAACAAGTTAGAGTCATCCGAAGTCGATAACCTACCCAAGGATTCGTTTGTGATTATTGTTTTAAATCAAAAACTATTACTTTACTTTTGATTATTCGAGCTTTAAGTCTTTACCACTAAAATTATGTTATTTGCTTACGTCATTATTTTTAGTCTCGCCCTGTTTTAGCTTATTTTTATCTTTGCATTTAAAATTTCCGTCTTTACTATATATTAGGTAGTTAAACAATCACCCACACAAAAACCCCTATCCCTTAGATTAAACAAAATTGTATTCTGTGGTTGTTCTGGTTTTCCTGTGGATTCGATACCCTACGTGCTATAACGATACGCCTTATGATTGCGTAGTTTCGCACATCGGGTTTAATTGGTGTGCTAGAGCCTAAAAAACTCTGACGATCAATGACCAGTTAAAATCATAGCTGAAATTAAAAAAAAAATTAAATTATATATTTACCTCATTATATATATATATTGTTTCAGGTTCTCTGTTTTAAACCCTAGTTATTATTTTCTAACCAGTATTTCTCTATTTTGTTTTCCTCTATTATAATTATGCCTTCTAAGTGAACTTAAAAAAAATATTCTCAAAAACAGAGAACCTGATAACATGTATAATATATATATATTAAGGGTAAATATATAATTTTAATTTTTTTTTAATTCCAGCTATGATTTTTTTCAAATCAATTCCAAACTGGTCATAAATATTTCTCTATTTTATTTTCCTCTATTATAATTATGGCTTCTAAGTGAACTTCAAAAAATATTCTTAAGAATATTTATGACCAGTTTGGAATTGATTTGAGTTGGAGTCGAGTCAAAAGTCGTTTGTATTCATTGAAGAAATTTTATAATATTTATAAAGGCAAATAGGAAAATCTACGAATTCAAGCACATTTCTTATAATTTGTCACATTACTTGATACAATTTTTAGTGATGAACCAAACACATAATTAATAAAAATTTCACTATAAAATTTATTAGTTTTAAATAATTATTAAGTACTTTAATTATGGGCTTTGATTATTAACTGTGTTTAATATTTTTATATTTTATCATAACAATATAATTAATTGTGTTTTTATATCTTTTTACAATAATATATTATTTTTTATCTAACTGCTGATGCACCCGCTGGTTAACCAGTCGTAAACCTCCCGCAAACACAGTCATTTCCGAACGCTAGACCAGTCGTTCAAAACGCTTAGTAACCTTGAAACTGCAAACGCCCGCTTCCGCAAACTCCCGCAAACGCAACCGCATCCGCTGCGGTTAAACCAGTGAGGCCCTAAACGAAGTGTAATTGGATTAATGCGGATATTTTTAATATAGTCCAACTAAATAGATATAATAGATATGAGACATTCTCACTTTGTCAATTTTATCATCCTAACGAGTAACAACTCTATTAGAAGATAATACACCTCAGCTAGCTTTCGTCATCTTGGTCTAAGTATTGAAATTGTTTGACAAAAACTTACACACAGTGTTACCTTAAGGTAAAATATAAAAGTAGGAAAGTGAAATAACCAAAACAGAAAGGCGTGACAAAAGAGAAATAAATGACAAGGAAAGCATGTGGAAGGAAATAAATGAATGGGCACAACAATAAGAGCTCTGTCTCTCATAGGACAAACCAAATGTAACAAAAAAAAATATGGTTTCTCTCTCTCTGTCTCTTCTTTAATTTCTTTCCCTCTCCATTATAAAGCACTTCACTTTTACTTTACCTTCATTTTTTCTTTCCAACCAAACAGTCAGATTAAATTGAAACTCTCTTACTGGTTGTTCAATCCCAAGACGAAAAAATTTACAAAAAAACACATCCATAGTTTGTTTTTAATGACTTAGTCATCTTAACTAGTTTGTTTCAATCAGTTTATATCATGAGGAACATAACTTATGTTATACTAGAGCTTAAAAAGGTGAAGGTATCTCAATGCCACATAACTCTCAGAAGCTACGTTTTACTATTTGCCTAAAGACAGATCCACCCAAAACCCGAAGCAAGCTATGAACTCTTCCGATATCCGTTCACTTGACATTTTTAGTGTCAGGTGATTTTCTCCATATGACCAAATTCCTATAAGATAATGGGAGGCTCAAACAGATGGATACCTTGTTCTATAAACTGGAAATGGACCCTTAATTATTATCTTTTTACAAAAAATGGGCTCTATTTATGGACAAGACATGTTACAAAAACTAGAATTTTTTGGGCCCTAAGCATTTGCACACTTTGCTCTCCTTCAGAACCGCTCATAAATATAGTAAATAGAGTGAACACCTTACATCATCATTAGAAAATGTTTTTGGCAATATAATATTTTCACTTCTAATTTTCAGGTTTTTGTTTTATTCATCGATTACATTACATCATCATTAGAAAATGAGATATTTGATCTAATCATATTATAAAAATTCAACTACCTGTATCATATGTGATTATGATGAAAAACTCTTACAAACAATGATCCTACAACGCAACTCCCAATAACATTCGGATCCTCAACTGACGGTTTTGCATGTACGACATTTCTACGATGGATAGACTCCCCCTGCATTACACAACCACGACGAACGGCTCTGCATGCAGCACTCTGGACCTGTGATAAGTTTTGCACCATAGAGCGAGAAAACAAAGTGGACTGTAATGATGTCAGAATTTGGTTGTTGGTACTCTGCAGCTTCACGGAGAATTCAATTTCACCGGGTCCATTAACTTGCTACATCTCCTGAAAATTGAACCTCATACATGGTGTAGAAGCCTATAAACCCTAGCTAAAAACCCCTTGGTTAAGGGGCTTCCACAATTTTTAGGTTTATAAGTTTGTTTTTATTATACAAAACTAAATTCTTTAGCATCAAGTTTATATTTAATATAAGGTAAATAGATAATACACAATTTTTTTTCTTAATTTGTATATAAAATCCTAAAACATCAATTATTTTGATAGAAAAAGAGTACATATATCATGAGTCACCTAATTAATTATTATGATGTCACAAAAGCATGTATGATAAAATCTTTTACTAATATTTTATTCATATTAAAAGAATCACTTTAACAAACAAAGACATCAAATGGTTTATATGTTTAACTAGATAAGGGTACGCGTAAATACCCAAATATAAGAAATGATTATGAAATTTTATTGATAAAATTTGAATTAGAAGTGGTAATGTTCTTTATATTTTTCTGGTATTTTCTTATAAAAAACTTAGATTTGAACCCCACATGTACACATTCCATTTTGCAATACAATTGAACTATAAATTACATCATAATAAACGAGATTTTAATTATGCACACTCATCTTACTGGATAAGAGCTAAACAAATCATATCAAAAACAATATGTGCATCATATCAAATCTATATGTTAGTTATATTAAAAATAATTTAAAATTAAAAACCATAATTAATTAAAAATTGGGAAACCAACATTGTTTAAAATAATTTTTCTCTATATGTTTTAATTTCATAAGTTGTAATTTTACCTCATTTCAAACTAAATTAAATGAGTTAAAAACATATAAAATAAAACATTAATTAAGATATACTAATATTTTCATCAAGTAATCAAAAATCATCCTTATAAGCTCATTATTTTTGCATGTTTATAAAAATACTATATGTGTTAACATTTATAAAATAAGCATAAGTGAAACTATACTAATATTCTTTATCAAGTAATCAAAAATTCATTTCTATAAGCTCATTATTTGTGATTGCATATAGTTAAATAATTTAATATCATTATTTAACAAATATAATTTCACACCTTCACAAATAACGTTAATAATATACAGTAAGTTATATTTCAATGATTTTACAAATAATGGTTATAATATTATATATAATCAATCATATTAATTATCAAACCTACAATTATAAAAATGGGCTTCTTGCTAAACTAGACCCTTATTTGAAATCAATTCCAAAACTAGACCCCTCTTCCTTTTCTTTTCAAAATGCCTTAAAATACCCCTCATCGCTTCTTTTTTCACAAAAATACCTAGCGCAGACTTCTCCTGTGAAGTCTGGTAGCTGGGTTTGAAAAACAATAACCCAAAGATTCTCACGTAATAACGAAAATGCCATCGTCTTCAATAGTTCCCAACCACACTTACCAAACAAAATTGAGCTCTCAATGCTTCAAACAACCGAATTAAGTGATGTTAATGCTTTAAAACTGAGTTAAAAGCTCCATTTTTGTCGATCTCCTCTCTCATTTCAACTATTTAACTCTATAATATCGTTTTCAATATTTACCATCCATATATCTTGCGATTTACTAAGATTCGAGCATAATAACACCTTGGTTGCTTGGGTATTGTTGGCGTGATCAGTTCTTGGCCGTTTAAGAAGCTAAACACAAGCTCAAACCGAATCTTGGTAATTTTTGCTTCATTTTCTCCGATTTTCCAGAAGGCAGACTTCATGGTGAAGTCTCAATAGTCAACTGGGGTTAGTTTTGCAATTGACTTTTTGGGTCTCAGACTTCACATTGAAACCACGATGAAGTCTGAAGTTCTCCTTTGAAAACAAAAAACGGTGTTTAGACTTCACCGTCGAAGTCTGGTTACAAGGGGCTAGTTTTGCAATGACCGTTAAGTCTGACTTTGTACAAAGACTTCTTATGTGAAGTCTGCGAAAAAAGGCGGTTAGTTTTGCAATTGACCGGAACGAAGACTATTTATCGAGACTTCATCTGAGAAGTCGGCATGAAAAAGGGGTTAGTTTTGCATTTGACCAAAATCCCGAAACATTGACTATTGGTAGACTTCTCGTATGAAGTCTACAACCATCGTAATCTTGGAATTTAAAAATAAATTTTTTTGGTCAATTGCAAAAGTAACCCTTTTTCTAAATAGACTTCTCAGACGAAGTCTCATGTAAAAGTCAAACTCTGGTCAATGCAAAACTATACCCTACTTTATGGGTAGACTTCGCCGAAGAAGTCTCTGAAGGCAAAAAGACTTCATCGAGGAAGTCTAATTACGTAATAGCTTCCTAAATGAAGTCTATTACCGAAAAGACTTCCTAGATGAAGTCTATCTAAAAAAGTCAAAACTGTGGTCATTGCAAAACTAGACCCCAAACTGGTATAGACTTCTCTGACGAAGTCTCCTTGTGTAGCAGACTGCGCATGTGAAGTCTGCTAAAAAAGTCAAAATCTGGTCAATTGCAAAATTAGACCCGTGCTTCAGACTTCACGGGCGAAGTCTGCTTCAGATAGCAAAGCAGACTTCATCGGAGAAGTCTACTAAAGAGACTTCGCCTGTGAAGTCTCTAATGATAATTTTAGTAAAAATGCAATTTTAGCCTATTTGTAATTAGTTTTTTTTTTTTTTGTCCTAACATGTGTGTTACGTATGGCTTTTGATGTTTTAGAAATTTGAACTATTTTAATCGCATAATTATTTTTTTATATTTTTTTCTGAACTTATAAGGTATTTAGGTTATAAATTTAGACTTCACGGGCGAAGTCTGCTTCAGATAGCAAAGCAGACTTCATTGGAGAAGTCTACTAAGAGACTTCGCCTGCAGTCTCTAGTGATAATTTCATGTAAAAAGCAATTTTAGCCTATTTGTAATTAGTTTTTTTTTTTTTCTTGTCCTAACATGTTTTTTACGTATGGCTTTTGATGTTTTAGAAATTTAACTATTTTAATCGCATAATTATTTTTATATATTTTTTCTGAACTTATTGGGTGTTTAGGTTATAAATTTAGACTTCACAGAGGATGTCTGTGCGTAGACTTCGTTCGAGAAGCCTCTTGCACTATCTTTTTAAAAATGGATTTGTATCATATATAATATGAATTTTCGAGATTTTAAATTTTTTCATGTGTATTAGTTATTGTTGTTGTTTATGTATGAATTTCACATCTCAATGTCTTATATTCTATCTTAAATCGATTTTACGAATTTCTGATAATTATTTTTCAACAGACTTCACCTTTGAAGTCTATTGTGAAACAAACTAACAGTTTGCCTTTGTGTTGTTTCAAATGTCTTTCAGAAAATGGTTCATGTACCTGCTGTCTTTGGAGAATGGGTGATGAGAGACTGTAAGTGGCATTCTGAGGTGGATCATCCCAAAGGAGGGAGAATGTTTTTCTTGAGTGATTCTTGTACACACCGTGAACTCATTGAGAGGCACTAACAGACTATGAGCTGGACAAGAACGACTTCATCCAGACCATCACGGTTCAGTTTTATGAATTTTTTTTTTAAACCTATTCGATCTGATTTAAAATAATTTATCTTTCAAAAATTTTGATTGAAATAATTTTTTATCATTTTTTTATTAAAATTCCACATTTAATTACGTTTCCAGACTTCATGGTCGAAGTCTGAACCGTAATTAAACCGTAGATTTAAATTATGAAAATAATAAAAAATAATCTCAATGCAATTTCTTCTTAAGAAAATAAGATTATCCCAAATATGAACTTTATAAATTAAAATTTCAGAAACTTTCATAAAATTAAGGTTGATTATGTTCTATGCAAATGATTATACCACTTCCTATAGAGGAAGTCTGTGCTGGAAATCTACTGGAGAAGTCTCTAGCTAGGTGTTCTGTATTAATACGAATCTCTTAGTGAAGTCTACTCGTGAAGTCTACTTTTGGAAGTCTACTTTTGGCAGTCTCCTTCACCAGGTCGACAAAATTTTGCATTGGCATCTCTGGGTCTGGATTAGTAAGTGTGAGTTTCATCTGATTCTTCTTCTTCATCTTCATCGGGATCTTCATCTTCATCATTCGCTCTTTTCGACCAAATCCGCGTACTCTCTCCTTGTCTTCGAAAACAATCTCACCATCTCTACTTTCCAGGATCTCTCCTCTAGAATTAGTTATTCTTTTCTTGAACAACCGCGATAATGGACGTACAAGTCATCATTATATCACCATCTTCTTCTTCATCCTCACTCTTCACATTAACAACGCCCCATTATCCGGTCTCACATTTCTTCTCTTTCATCTGATTCTTCTTCTTCATCTTCATCGGGATCTTAATCTTCATTTGGATCTTCATCTTCATCTTCATGTCATCTAGAAGCAATGCTCTCTTCACCGACCGCCTGCTACTCATCTGATATGCGAAGACGGAAACAGAATAGATTTGAAGATATGAATAGACGGTTGCGATTCCCAGATCTGCGAATCAAATAAAAGATGGGATTAGAGTTTTCCAGCGAGAAGAGAGAAAGAGAGAAAGAATATCGATAACTTACGGCGAAAGAGGAGAAAGAGTGTCGGCGTTTAGAGATTTCCGGCGACGTTTGGTGATTCGAAGTCGAAGAAGAAAAAGAGCGATGAAAATTTTTTAATTTTTTTACCCAGATTAACTATTGCAATTTCAGTTTTATCTTGTTTAGTAAATGTAAATTTTCCCCCAAATTTTCCCCCCAAATTTTTTGCGAAACATTTCAAAATTTTGGATTCATTTGGAATTTCATCAGACTTCTACAAAGAAGTCTACGATAACAAAATCTTATAGACTTCACATGCGAAGTCTGCCGTGAGACTTCACCCGAAAACTCGAGAAGTCTGTAAGCCCAAAAACTCTAAATTTCGAACGTTTAATTCACTCTTGTTTAACAAATACTAACATTTGACATCAAAATAGTATAATATGTTCAAAATCTAACAACTATACGAAGGATCGCCATTTTATATCAACAACACATATCAATCTAAGTCTAACCCTAAAGATATATGCATGGATTCTTACCCATTGGTAACCTCTAACCTATATGCCTACCATGGTTACATCAAATGGCTCAGTTTTATGAATTTTTTTATTTAAACCTATTCGATTTGATTTAAAATAATTTATCTTTCAAAAATTTTGATCGAAATATTTTTTTTCATTTTTAATTAAAATTTCACATTTAATTACGGTTCAGACTTCATGGTCGAAGTCTGCGACTGTTTATGGTATTTTAGAACATAATCAACCTTACATGCTTAAAATTTATAAAAGTTTCGGAAATTTTAATTTATAAAGTTCATATTTTAGATAATCTTATTTTCTTTAGAAGAAATTTCATTGAAAATATTTTTTATTATTTTCCTAATTTAAATCTAAGGTTTAATTACGGTTCAGACTTCATGGATGTCATGAACGAAGTCTACTGTGAGACTTCGTTCAAGAAGTCGACGAAGTCTACTGTGAGACTTCGTTCAAGAACTCTACGAAGTCTACTGTGAGACTTCGTTCAAGAAGTCTACTTCGCGCGGAGGTTAGAACTGTAATTGCGGTTTCTGTTTTTTTGTTTGCAAATAAAGGGGTTAATGTAATTTCCATACCCCAAAGGTCTAGTTTTGCATTTATTTCAATTTGGGGTCTAGTTTTGCATTCAAACTCAATTTGGGGTATAGTTTTAGCAATTCCGCCTATAAAAATATACATGTCAAAAGTATATAATTTTATCGTAGTGACAATTAATTTATTAGTACTCACCTTACAATTATGTCACAATTATTATTTTATAGTAATTTAGTTATATTTTAGGTATTATCAACTTATTACATAAATAAAGCATAAATTGATTTGTAATTGTGGTTACGATAATTCCACAATCCTAAACTTTGATGTATGTAATCGATTTTTAACAATCAAGGACAACAAATGGTCGTTGTTTTAATCAAATTAATAAAAATTTTATATCTTTCAAGAAGAGCTCTTACAAGTACTTTTCAATGGTTTCTATATCACAGTTGTCCAAACTTTTTATAAATCCTCTTATAATTTAGCATAGCATTTGTTACATGTGAAGTTTAAAACAAAGGAACAATTAGTTGGGAATAAGAAAAATATTATTAGATACAATGCATTTAATTTCGAGAGTTGTCTCTAAATTGGCTGGTCATAACATTAAATTCATTCACAACCAACACTAGCACTCGTGTCCTACCACAATTACCACTCA
This sequence comes from Crucihimalaya himalaica, assembly GCA_004349715.1. Classification (NCBI taxonomy): domain Eukaryota; kingdom Viridiplantae; phylum Streptophyta; class Magnoliopsida; order Brassicales; family Brassicaceae; genus Crucihimalaya; species Crucihimalaya himalaica. The sequence goes on along the minus strand of SMJT01000026.1, from coordinate 1,861,683 downwards.
ACTACGAACTCCAAACTTTTTCGACCTTCTTCTTATAACCATAAGAACAGAAATTAAAAACCAAAAATCACAAAGTGATAGTCAAAAGAGTGAGATAGAGAGAGATCATACTAAAATACTCTCAGTGCAACAATACGGCTATGGAGGGGGAGGTCATATCAGCCATTTCTGAACTAATATCTATGGAGGACCCTTGGAAAGTGGATAATGGTGATGCGAATACGGAGATCATTGCAGGCATCACTGGAATAAGTATTATTAGTAGCGTATTATGCGAATATGCTATGTTGGTAACACAGCCGGAGTCAGAGCTCATGTTACTCATTACTCAAACCATCTCTATCTACAACTCTATGGATTTGGATTCTCAGCCGGAGCCGCTAAGGAAGCTCATATCATTCATCACTAAAAAAGCAGATCTCGACAACTATATAGATCCCTTGTTGGAGCAAGATTTGGAGGTCTTGCCACTCTTTGGTGAAACGTTAAGTCTTGAGCCAGAGCCTGAGCTCATATCACTCATCTGTAAGATAGTCTCCCTTGTCATCTCTATGGATCCAAAGTGGAAGAAACTTATTTCTCTATGCCCTCAAGTAGCAGTAAGATTGGAAAAGGGAAAATTACACGTCGATGAAAAATTCTCATGGGGAACCAATTACAAATTGTGTAGTATCCCTTTATTCTGGCTGAAGTTTAGGTCAACAGGAGAAGACGCTACACATTTTTTCTGCAGAGGTTGTAATGGCAAGAACCATAATGAAAATAACAAGGCTTTAGTTGAGATCAAGCACCCTCTTCATCCAAGACATTCTCTTCAGCTTGCCTTGTTGCAGAAGTCTCATGAAACAAGGCAGTGTTATTGTTGTGATGAAGGTCTCCAAGAGCTATTTTATTATTGTTCAGCTTGTGACTATGCTATGAACATAGCTTGTGTGGAGAAACCACTGGTCATTTCTGTAGACCATTCGAAGTGGCATGAGCATACTCTTGCTCTGTTTCCAAGACAGAGTCCTTTTGCTTGCAGCCTCTGTTCTTTGACACATACAAGCTGTCCTTTCTATATATGTCCCCCTTGTGACTTTGTGGTCCATCAAAGTTGTATCAGCTTACCACGTCTCATAAGGATATCTCGCCATCCCCATCGTATCTGTTTTACGCATTCTTTTGGTCATGGAGATTGGTCTTGTTGTGTTTGTCGCAGAAAGATCGACAATGATTACGGAGGTTATTCTTGCATCAAGGATGGTTGTTCATATGTGGCTCATTCGAAATGTGCTACACAGAAGAATGTGTGGGATGGTAAAGAACTTGAAGGAATACCAGAAAAAAATGAAGAAGTTGAACCGCCGTTTGTGACGATAACTGATGGAATCATAGAGCATTTTAGCCATCAACATCATCACTTGAGACTTGATGAGAACACGGATAGAGATTACGACGTGACTAAGCTGTGTCAAGCATGCATCATGCCAATCTATTCTGGTAATTTCTACTCATGTATGCAATGCGACTATATTCTCCACAAAACATGTGCAAATCTTTCTCGCAAAATGCATCACCCGATACATCCACATATGCTCACTCTAAGAGGAGGATCTCGGAGTCTTGTGGAACATAGTGTGGATCCATGTTCAGCTTGTCCTTGGAAGTGCAAAGCTGGTTTCTTCTATGAGTGTGAAGAACCGGATAAAGATAACTATCTTTTTAGGCTACATGTGCAGTGCGCCACAATTTCTGAGCCATTAGTCCATAAAAGTCATATGCATCCTTTGTTCCTAACATCCAAACCAGGAGAGCAAAGAAGATGTTCGGTTTGCAAAAAGTTAGAACAGTTTTCAACAAAAGAAACATTCAATTGCACTGAGTGTGACTACTTTGCTTTGTGTTTTGGATGTGCTACTTTACCTCAAGACGTGAGGTATGAGCATGATAAACATATACTCACTCTTTCTTATGGGGAGGAGATAAGTACCATAACGTATTGGTGTGAAATATGCGAGCAGAAAATAGATCCAAAGGAACGGTTTTATATGTGTGGTGAGTACTGTTGCGTCACCGTACATATTGAATGTCTTCTTGGGCAGGACTTATACGTGAAGCCTGGTTCATCTTGGATAAGCTTCTCCTTCAATGGCGCGAAGATATATGTTCGTTCCAACAATCATCATATGACTCGACCTCTTTGCTCTTATTGCAAGAAGCGTTGTCCGCACAAAATTGTTTTGGAGTCGTCTGGTTCAAGATTTTGCTCCACATCTTGTGTTGGTGGTTTTTTGTCTAAAAAGGTGAACACAGCTGGTCATCGTGAATATCTACAACGGAGAGGCTACGGAGATTATAAGTTCTCAGCAATGACCTAGAGACTTGTGGAATCTTGTTCGAGTTCCGACAGTCGAGGGTGTTCTCTGATGTGTCTCCGTTTCTGTGTTACTATCGATGGGTTCGGTTGCATCTGGTTCGGTCGGATGATGTTTTTTTAAAAGCTCAACTGATAATAAGAAACATGTAAGGAGAAGAAAATATTTAGCAATATAATCAACATGTTTTATATAGTTTTTGTTTCCTTGGAACTGCAAAAGATTCACCGATGAATCTAAACTAACAGAGAGAAAAACAATCCCTAACGTTGCTCATTGTTCTCGGTGATCAGTGAGTGAAACACGATTTTTAGTGAAGATAGTGATTAACTCACGCACGAGCTTCTTGTCATCATGATTCATCACATACTTGTTTAAGAAAGCTTTGTTGGTAATCGCCAACGCAGACGACATTGGAGGGTGTGCACTTCCAAGCAATCCTTTTGAGATGAGAGCTTTGATTACATTACACCTTGGTATTATCCTTTTCTCCAGGCTGTATCCAAGTACCACAGGGTTAAAAACCAGAGTCTTTAGTGGCCAATTCATCTTCTTCACCAGAAAGTCAGTCTTCTTCTTTGCCGACTCAGCAGATAAATTAAGACATGATGGAAAACGCTTGACCATCACTGCAAACTCATCTATGTTGAAACCTAGGCCTATAAATGTTTCAATGGTGTTTGCTGTCTTCTTCTCCGAGAGTCCCAGAAAACATGGAAATTTCTTGAACATTGCCCATACATCTTCCACAGATAAGCCTAAACTAATACTATGGACATTGACCTTTTCTTCTAGTGTTCTGTCGCTCAATCCTTGAATAACGCGCAGAGCACCGACAAACTTTGCGGAGGTTGGATCAAAACCCATCTCAACAACCTTCTTGAGGGATGCATCAAATCTTTCTTTACCACCTACAACTGGAGAAGTGGATGTAAGCAAGGAGAATAACAACCTCTGAGGCACACCCCATTCTCTCAAAACCGATATATTCCGGAACTTATTCTCCATAATACTACCCTCCGGCAAAGAATGACACAACTTTTCGAACTTGGAACTCTTATCCGCTTCTATAATGACTTTGACGAAATCATAGTATCTGCTGAGAGATTTGCCCTCTTTCAGTCCCAAGATTTTAGGAACTTTTGAAACAGTCTCAGTGAGTTCAGACCTTGAAGCTCCTCTGGACTGCAGAAACTGAAGCTTGGGAGCAAGTGATTTCTCAGCATCTAGTAAAAGCAATCCTCGGTAAGTCCTAATGATGTTGGAGATCTGAGAATCTGTGAATCCATGACTTCTGAAAAGACTTAGAACAGAGTCAGGATTACCCTTGTTCTCGAAACTGACTTCCCTTGAAATCGATTCTGCGAGCTTTTTAGATAAACCCAGTGAATCAACGAGGTAAGAGACTGTAAAGTTCTTTCCTTTTCTACCAACTCTAAGGCTCGCATCAGCAGTAGCAGTAGCAGTAGCAGTACCAGAGGAGAACGAATTGGAAAAAGCATATGCATTTTTTAAAAGCTTCACTGCAAATCTCAAATCACGCCATTTCTGCAATTCAATAGATCTTCTTCCATGGAGTATCAAAGAAGTATACATCGCAATGCAATTATTACAAGTGTGTTTTCAAGCGATTCGGCTGATCTATAGTGGCCAAGAATCTGCAATCTCCGTTTACGACATCATTCACTTTGCCAGATTTTGGGGAGGGAGAAGAAATCGATTTCTAGGGTTTATTAGTTCTGGACCGGTTAAGGACAAATCAAAAACCGATTTAATTGACTTAATAAATTGGTTTACTATTGGTTCAACAGAATGAAATGTACATATATGGGTTTTATCGCTCCATTTCGTTGTAGATAAATTTGTAATTAGGAACGACCTACTCACAATACTAAATTCGTTAACAAAATCATAATTTCACAAGTGAATCATAAATTTTTGAAATAGAAATTAAAAAATGATCCAGCACTGGATTTCACAGACTACTATGCATCAAAAAGATTATATAAAGTTCTCATGTGTTGTTACTAAAAGATAAGAAACAACTTAAAAGACTTAAAAAGAGTAATAGAACCTGCGACGAAAAATCCACAAACCTGATTGGTAAGTACACAATCACAAAACACAAAAAGCTTCAACACTCTTATTCTGTTAATAGAGCATCTCTGTATTGATAATGAATCTGAATTGATCACCGGACTTGAGATGGAGAGCATAGCAAACCAGATGCGTCTGCACCAATCACTGCAAGATCACAGACTGTGCAGATGTTTCCTTCCTGGCTTGGTACAAACCGAGCAGTGCAGTAAGGACACGAAACATCTTTCTGTCCTCTGTAGATCGGGACATATGTGGACCCGCATAACACAAACGGGTTTCTGAAGTCGTAGTTAAGCTTGGTTGCATCGGTCATGTTACGTTCAGCGGCTTGCGCAACTTGTCTTGCCATCTTGGCCTGGCTCTCCACTGGGCTTGTTTCCAACAGTCTTCTGGCAAAATTATAAGCAGTGGCGAGGTTCTTTGCCTTGTAACAGATGCCCATTGCACTAAGCAGCGCTAGCCGTAAGTGAGGTGTTTGGAGGTTGCAGTGAGTGAAGTAAGCAGCGAGCTCTTGCTGCCTCACCGGATCATCTTTCATCTCTCTCCTCTTGAGCTCCATTTGAAGACCAAGGACATATTCTTTAACGATAGTGATTAGTTCCTTGACCTCATCGACTTCGCGTCTTGACTCGACTACCACTAGAGGGATGGTGTGGAGGATAGAAAGGAAGAGACGGAGAGCCTCAGTGAATTTCCCACTTGTTGTGGCTTTGTAGCCAGATTTGAGCTTCTCCTCTAGCTGAGAGAAATCATAAACAAGAGCTGGTGGGCCACGAACGTTGGGACTGGAAGACTCGCTCCAACCACGCTCAATGGCAAGTGGAACCACAGGAGATGAAGAAAAAGCACGCAGATAGCTATGGCTGCCATTGAACAGATCAAGAAACATCGATTTCAAAGGTGTAAAGTTCTTTATACCAAGCTGTCTGTGGAGCAGACGCATTGCAGTGTCGAAGCTTCCCGCTGCAGCTTGCTCAGCAGCAAGTGAAGATTTCTGGCTCCAGATCTGACTTACGGGCATACCTTGGGTAGGTGTCACAAAAACCGATGAACGTGCATTAGCAGAGGCTTTAGGAGTCTCAAGCTCTGGTGGGAGCTCCAAGTCTTCAAGACCTCCCCATCCACCTTCCTCATCGTTTTCTTCTTCACCTGCTTCTGCAGCCGCCAAAATGTCTTCAATATCTCTGTTCTCCATTCCATCAACATGTATGTCAAGGTCCTCACCCCAATCGCCTTCAACATCTTCTTCATCAACAGTACCTCCTCTGTCTGCATTCTCAAGTCCTCCTTCAAATATTCCTTTCATCACTCTCAGAAGAGGCCAATCACCACCACACATGACGGGTGTTGGTGGCATTAGAAGCGATGGAGTTTTTCCTTCAGGCAACGAGGGCACATTGTCTCCTAGCTCAGTTGCCAGTCGCTCAGCAATGTCATTTAAACCATGAACCGAAGACGTGATATAAGCAAGAGGTAAGTGACCAGCATTCTCCAGTATCTTAACACGCTCTTTAACATCTCCTAGGTAGAGAGCATTGTGAAACTGTCCCATTACGTTGTTCTTCACTTCCGCAATCTTCATCAACTTTGAAAGCTTGTCCAAATTACCAGTAATGAGATAGAGAAAAGATAACCTCTCAAAGTTCTTTGTCTGCTGGTATGCAAACTCAACAATTCCAGAATTACCTTGGCGAAGAGCCTCCACCCCAAGTCTATACCAGTGGTCTTTCTCGTTAATCTGTGTAGCGGATGCAACAGCCACACTGATGTTGCCACTTTCAAGGGCCAGGTTGAATCGGATCCTCTCATCTTCAACAAAATGGAGGGCAACTTCAGGGAATCCTTTCTGCTGCAGGTAAGCAATCATAGCCTGTCCACATAGCTGGGAGTTCTTTATCATGCTCATGACATGATCATATCTCTTTCTCAGAAGTGAAAGCTTGAAAATGTACTCAGTTGCATTAATGGTGATAGCCTTATTTTTCCCATCCCGATCCAAGCAAAAGATTGTATTACCAGACACCTTGGTAATATAGATTGGGACATCCAGGGTTCGGATGATTCCACTATCTCCATTAGGAAGACAGTACTTGATATGATTCAAAGTTGTGTAAATGAAGACACCATTATCGTCCCAAGCTCCACTTTTCACACGTATCGTCTCATGAAGCGTGCACTGGAGAACTAGTTTTTTGCTCGCGATAATGATAGTATGTTTGCTGAGCAAAGCAACACTCTCCATATCACTAGACCAAACAACGTACCTAACAAATGGTGTCTGAAGTTCACCAAGAACAAGCCTTTGCTGGAGGTCAAATATAACTACTTTATCCTCAGATCTACAAAGCAAATTTCCAGTCCCGGCATAAAAGATAGCATCTGTGGGAATAGGCAGAGAACTCTTTTTAACCACCTCATTCTTTAGATTCTTGACTAGCACCTGGCTGGTGCTTTTCTCGAGAACAGCAAACCGGTTACGGGCAATGAATACTGCAGAGCCACCTGTCCCTCTCTTTGCATCTTGCACAACGTCACTCCTGCCAACACTATCTTTCGGTATGATGTACAACTCATAAGAACCACCATCCAGCTCTGAGCAGATCAAAACTGCATTTTCAGTCGGACTGTATGATAGAGTCCTCGGACTTTGATTCAAGCTTGGAGTACCAGGACGCCGTATAGGGATAACTTGGGAATCTCTTTGAGTTGAATATTCGTAGTACCGCAAGAATCTATCCTTGGCATAGAACAAAGAATCACCACTCAAAGCAAATGCAGGACGCTCTCTCTCAAGTTTGAACACGATCATGCCACTGTCATGTCCTGCTGCTAGTAGATTCATCTCAGGGTGAACTGCAAGAATCCAGAATCTATCATGTTCACGACGGAAAGTCTGAAGTCCAGTTCGCTTGGTAGCATCCCAGACACGGATGCTCTTATCCTCAGAGTTTGATACAATTATGTCCTGCTTTGCATGGAACATAACGGATGAAACGTTATTCATATGGCCTCGCAGTGTATCCACCTCCCAAGCTTTAGTTTCTGCAATGATATTGATAAAAACACATTACCAACTCAGCTTTGCAATTTCAAGATTCATCTAAGGATTAAGGCATACAGAATATTTGCATATAGCAATATCATTGATGATTGATATCATTTAAATTTTGCACGCACAAAAGGATAGCATCAAGTAATTACCATTCATACGCCACAGCTTTACTTGGCGGTCATCTGCACCCGAGACAATAAGAGGCAGGGTGGGATGAAAAGCAGCCCAGTTTACCCCTCTGTCATGACCTTCAAGGACATACTTGACAATTGCATCAACTCCACCAAAAAGATCACTATTCATCTGAGTCAATCTCATGATGTCATCAGCAGGAGATACTGTCTTCTTCCTAAGAGCACCAATATCCCAAACACGGACAGTCTGATCTAAGGAAGCTGAAACAACGAGGTCTTCTTTTGGGTGGAAAGAGGCACACATAACATAATGATTGTGACCAGTCAAGACAGAAACACAAGTCCGTGATTGCCAGTTCCATATACGGATAGTCTGATCGTCACTGGCACTCACTATCCATGGGTACTCATGATGGAACTGAACCGTGCGGATATAATCAAGATGCCCAAGAAGAGTGAAAAGGCACCTGTGTGCTTTGTAGTTCCAAACTTTAATCTTGTAATCATCCCCTGCAAGATTAAGATACTAGACAAGTATTAAGATAATTGTAATGAAAACCCATCTGCCTTTACAATAATCTTTTAGCGGACTAGGACCATGTATCCAAGATGCATAGGCAATATATATAAGATAGAAAAGTATCTGAAACATTTGATTAAACTTTAAGATCATCATGTATAGATCCACTCTTTTGAATCGAGGTTGGGACAAATCAATCATACCATTCACTACAAAGACACCAAAGCTAAATCTAGAGAACCAAGGATACCCAATAGAGTTAATGACGAGAGCAAAGCATATACCTCCGGAGACGAAGAGAGGCTGTGAACTGTGGAAATGAACACCACGAACAGGTCCTTCGTGCTCGTCAAATCTATCGATCAAAGTACCCATACGATAATCCCAGAGCTGGATCACACCACTGTGCAAACTCGCGAGAATCCATGGTCTTTTAGGGTGAAAGCTCAGACCCTTAACTCTGTTACTTTTGGTCTCGAACTTTGTCAACATAATCTCCGATAATGCACTCTACATAAACCATATCACAGAAAAAAAAAACACGAATCAGAACAATTCCTATGAGATTGTAGAAATAGATCTAAATTGCAACAATGGAGTGAGATCAGAACAGAAATTTGAAATCGTAAGGAGAGAAACAATGGTGATTACCACAGATCAGATGAGTTCACAAATGAAACGAAGAAGAAGAAGATGAAGAAGAAGAAGGTATATAGATCTGAGTGAGTCGCTATGCCCAGATCTCGAGTTCTCTTTTGCGTTATTTGGATAAAAACTTATATTGAGAGATGAATTCTATAATATACCCTAAAAATAAAAAGGATGAATTCTAATTATTGTCATTGGTCTAATGATGCAATTTTGCTTCTTTTTTTTTTTTTTACTTCATATCAAAGGAATAAATTACTCTTTTCACTTAAACTATATTCTGCCAAAAAAATGCTCTTAAATTTTTATTTTTTTTAACCTTTTTGGCCAAATTTTGAAACGTTTTAAAAATTTAGCTGTAATTTTACTAAAACCAAATGAAAATTAAACATAATCAGAACCAAATTAAATTAAATTGAAAGACATCGATTTGGGGAAAACGGAGGAAATTGGCGGCAGTTGTAAACGCGGTTCAGGCGGCTGAGGAGGTCTAGGCAACAACCACTAGAGATCTCTAATGACATGTTCATTCACTCTTCTTCATTCCATCACATTTGCTCTTTGCGATCTTAATTCTAGTTCTACAATACAAATAACCCACAAATGTCATGGAGTAAATAGTTGTGATGCTGTTTTTGTAGACTTTTAATGTTGTAGAAAGAGAGAGATTCAAATTTACCATTCGTTACTGTCCCGAACGGGTTGGATCCGGGTCAAACCAAGATTACAAAAGTTTGAAATGGGTTTTAGACACTCATACACAAAAGCTATTTTACTTCCCTCCCTCAGTCAAGCATCAAGATTTACTAATGAATCTAAACCTAACAAAAAACAAACAAATCAGAAACAATTTGTAACGTTGCTCATTGCACGAGGCGTGCTTTCTGATCAATGAGTGAAACACGATCTCCGGTGAAGATAGCCATCAACTCAGCCACAAGATGCTTGTCATCATGCTTCATAACCTACAAATTCAAAAACACATGACTGGGTACTTGTCAAAACAGACGTTATTAGAGGGAGTTCACTCTCGAGCAATCCTTTTGACATGAGAAATTTGACTACATTACACCTTGGGACAGTCCTCTTATCTAGGCTGTATCCAAGTACCTGAGGGATTGAAGCTACAACCTTTAGTGGCCAATTCATCTTCTTCACCGGTAACTCAGTCTTCTTCTTCACAACACTGCAGAATATTCAATGCAAGGAGAATAACGCTTGACCATCATCACAAACTCATCTCTGATGAATCCTAGACCTAGAAATGTTTCAATGGAGTTGGCTACCTTCTTCTCGAGTGTATAAGAGAGAGTGGACACTTCATGAGCCCATACATCATCCACATTGAAACCTACACTTCTATAGAATTGGATTTTTTCTTCAATCGTTTTGTCGCTCATTTGGTAAAGCATGCGTAAAGCATCCACAAATGCCGAGGTGGTTGGATCAAAACCCATCCCAACAACCTTTTTGAGTGATTCTTCAAATTTTTCTTTTCCACAGCAGACATGGTTATAAGAGATGAGCAATAAGAATAACAACCTTAATTTGAGGAACGCCCAATTCTCTCAAAACCAAAACATTTCTGAGTTTAATACCCTGCTTACTACTCTGTGGCAAAGAATGACACAACTTTTCAAATTTGGAACTCTTATCCGCATCTATAATCTCTTTGACGATATCATAATAAACGCTAATTGTGTCCTCTTTGATCCCCAAGATTTTAGGAAATTTAGAAACAATCTCAGTGAGCTCAGAATTTGAAGCTACTTTGGACTGCAAAAAATGAAGCTTGGGACCAAGTAACTTCTCAGCATTTGCTATAAGCAATCCTGGATAAGTCGTAATGATGTTGGAGATCTGAGAATCTGTGAACCCATGACTCCTAAGAAGACACAAAACAGAATCTGGATTACCCTTGTCCTCAGAGCTAACCTTCCTTGAGATCGATTATGCGAACTTTGTGGTCAAACCCAACAAATCAACAAGGTAAGAGACTGTAAAAATCTTTCCTTTTCGACCATTTCTAATGCTCACACTAGCATCACTAGCAACAGAGGAGAACAAAATCATAGTATCTGCTAAGAGATTTGCTTTCTTTCATTCCCAAGATTTTAAGAACTTTAAAAACAAATCTCACTGAGCTCAGAGCTTGAAGCTACTCTGGACTGCAAAAACTTAAGCTTGAGACCAAGTGACTTCTCAGCATTTCCTATAAGCAATAGTGGATAATTTGTAATAATATTGGAGATATGAGAACATGTGAACCCATGACTCCTAAGAATACCCAAAACAGAATCCAGATTACCCTTGTCCTCAAAGCTAACTTTCCTTGAGATCGATCCTGCGAGCTTTGTGATTAAACCCAATGAATCAACACGGTAAGAGATTGTAAAAATCTTTCCTTTTCAACCATTTCTAATGCTCACATCAGTAGAGGAGAACGAATTGGAAAAAGCAGATCCATTTTGAAAAAGGTTCATAGAAATAACCCTTCTGCAACTCCAAAAACCTTCTTCCATAGAAAATACAAGAATACATCTCTTTTGCCAAAGTGTTAAATGCCGAATAATCTATTTCAATTCCAGAAAAAAAAAAGATAAATCTCAAAACTTCTCCAAACTTACATTCACTTGCGTGCATAATTTTTATGAAAAGCTTCTTTGTTTAGTCACTTACGGAACTCAAAATTGTAAAGGTCCAAATTTTGAGGAGTGAAAAGACAAAATAAACGATTTTTAGAGTTTATTATTGTAATTTCGATAATAACTCATTTTAATTAATTTTAAAATTTTACTGAGAAGAGCTTGATTTAATTTGAATCTACAAAATTTTAATAAGAATTGCTTAATTTAATTTGAATCTATAAATTCTTATATATAGAAGATGAAGATGCTCTCTCTAGCCACAACAAATCAACATTTTCACAACTTTTTAATAGAAAAATAAATATCAAAATAATAGAGGCTGAAGAGGCTATACTAAATTGTGGAATGCGGATTGTTGAAACCATTATCAAATCATTTAAATTCATATATAATATTATTTTCAAATTACATTTAATATTTTTTTTATTAATTTACATCATTGCACTCTATAATTAAAAAAATTAACGCAATTAAAAGAAATTTGCTAAAAAGTAGTTAAAAATAGGTAAACAAAGGAATACGGTTACATCATTGAGTTAAATGAGTTTACGGTAAAACAACGAACTTTTCTGGATAATACAATCAACATATTTTAAAATTGCTAAGAAAACATGAAATCCATAATTTTAAAATTGCGATAAATATATTTGGAATAAAAATATATTTCCTAGTCTATATAAATTCAATTACGACGTGAGCCTTGATAGTATTATTCTAATTGTGAAGATTGTGTCGTAATTTGGTGACCCTGTGCAGCCGAAGTTGCCGTGATTAGCAATCTAGGGTTTCAACTAAAGTGTCTCCGCCATGAAAACAGAGCAGCAAAACGTCTCGGAGGATCTCACCAGACGCAACACGCGAGCCAAGACCTCAATCAATGGTGGAGAACCGATCCCAGTTTATCTAATTGTCCAGATATGTTCGAGACTGCCGGCGAAATCTGTATCAAGATGTCGCTGCGTATCGAAGTTATGGGCTTCTATTCTTAGTAAACCCTATTTCACGGATATGTTCTTGACCAGATCTTTGGCTCGCCCGCAGCTATTGTTCGCGTGCCGAAAAGACAAGCAGGTGTTCTTCTTCTCCTCATCTCAGCCTCAGAATCTTGATGATAACAACTCCTCTCTTTTAGCCGCCTATCAGATGAAGGCTCCGTATTATGCCTGCAGATGTAGTTCTGTCAGAGGCTTGATCTTTCTTGACGATGAGGTGGTTTCAGAGGAAATGACGCAGCGTGAGGTCTCGGTGATATGTAACCCGAGCACGGGACAATCTTTGACCATACCGAGACTGAAGACGAAGACGAGGGTTGGATTGAGGAGCTATTTGGGGTATGATCCTATTCAGAAACAATACAAGATATTGTCCTTGACAGGGTTGACTTATGGACTACGAGTCTCTGAGGAGCATCAAGTTCTAACATTAGGAACTAAAGAACTATCATGGAGAAGGATCGAATGTAGCATACCTCATTCTCTTTATAATACATATAGCCATGTATGCATCAATGGTGTTCTGTATTATCCAGCGGTCAATACGTCTTCAGGGGATTGTATAATCGTTTACTTTGATGTTAGGTCTGAGAAGTTCGGATTTATCAAAGAAACTTCCATATATAGGTATTTTCCACCTCTGATGATCAACTATAATGGTAAGTTAGGTGCACTTGAGTATCCAAACTACATCAGTATCAATGGAAGCTGTGCACGTATCACGTTTCGAGTTCTTGAAGATGCCGAAAAGCAGGCATGGTCTGAGCATATATATGAATTGCCAACTGGGTGGAACAATATTGTTGGAAGGGATCACGCAGAACTATTATGCTTTGTTGGAGTGACTCGGACAAATGAAATTGTGTTTTCGTTGTCTCTTCAAGCCGTGCCTTTCTACGTTTTCTACTTCAATACAGAGAGAAACACAATCAAAAGAGTCCAAATTCAAGGTATGGAAGCGTTTGAGAGACTTTACGTTTACACCTTTCTAGACTATGTAGAGGATATGAATATGAAGCTTCTGGAAGTGTTTTAATCAATGACTTTTGTAACTTTGAGCTTTTTTTTGTAAGTAACAGAGCTAGTTTGATCCTCATCAACTTATTACATTCCCGACTATCCTTTTGACATGAGAGCTTTGATTACATTACACCTTGGAACAATCCTCTTCTGCAGGCTGTATCCAAGTCTGGCATACAAGTATCCAGGTTCGAAACCATCGACTTTAGTTGCCAAAAACTCAGTCTTCTTTAGTCTGCAGCCACTCCAAAGCACATAGGAAAGCGTTTGACTACCATCGCGCACTCATGTCAACGACCATTAAAATCCTCAGTTAGGGTTCACTTTGATTCCAACTAAAGCTTCTTAATTGAAAACACAAATCTAATACAGAAAGTAGAAACCATGTAAACCATGTTATATATTTATATACTCACAAAAAATCTCACCTCAGCCAAAAACTGCTTGTCATCATACTTCCTGACATACACATTTAAAAACACATGACTGGTACTTTTCAAAACAGACGTTATTGGGGGGGGAGCTCACTTCTAAGCAATCCTTTTGACATGAGAACTTTGATTACAATACACCTTGGAAAAGTCCTCATCTCTAGGTTATATCCAAGTACCTGAGGGGTTGAAGCCACATCCTTTAGTGGCTAATTCATATTCTTCACCAGAAACTCAGTCTTCCTCTTCAAAGATCCGCATAATATCCAATGCACGGAGGAGACCGCTTAATCATCATCACAAACTCATCTCTGCTAAATCCTAGACCTATAAATGTATCAATGGAGTTCTCTATCTTCTGCTCTGTAGTACTAATTAATGCATTTTGGATATTTCTTAAGCACAGAGATGATCTCGTGTTCGACTAGTCCACACTTCTTTTGGGTTTCAAACTTCTGGCTTATCATCTTCTCTGAGAATCTCAGAAACGGTTGACATTTCTCTAACATGGCCCATACATCTTCCACATCAAAGCTAACCTTTTATAGACATTAACCTTTTCTTCTATTGTTTTCCATGTGTTGCAACCACAGACGAGCAAGGGAAGTAACAACCTTTAAGGCACGCCCAATTCTCTCAAAACAGATAAATTTCTGACTTTATTCTCCTGCTTACTACCATGTGACAAAGAATGACATAATTTTTACAATCATAGTATCTATAATCTCTTTGACAAAGTCATAGTATCTGCTGAGAGATTTGCCATCTTTCCCACTTTGTGGGAGAGAGTAACATATGTTGTGGCTATAATCTTTTTTACTCTGTCTTTGCATTTTTAAACCTGACTTTAACATATATAAAAATAAAAGCCAGCAATTTTTCTTTACTTTTCTTCCTCACATGTATAAAAACTTCACATAAAATTCATTGATAAATTAATTTTTAAAAAGTTTCAACTAATTAATAATTATTTTTTTTCCTATTCTTCTAAGATCCATTTCTTTATATAAAAGAGAAGAAACAAATATTAAAATTATGTCAAGATGGACAAATATGATAGACATGCAATACTCATAGATAAATTCACTTAAGATCAATTAAAAAAAATTAAATTTTTAATTATGATACAAATTATATGTTGTATACTTCATTATGTTCGGTATACTTTATATTATATAAAAATATAATTTTTACAGTCAAAATCTTTACCAATCGGTAATAAAAATCTTTACAGCTAAAGTCTGTACAGTAAAAGTCTCTGCAGCCAAAATCTATATAATTAAAGTCTTTACGGTCAAAAGTTACAGTTACTAATCGGCCTTTATCTATACCTCCAGAATTTTAAGCTCATGATAACCCCCTAAACTAATCAAATTCTTCTAGAAACAACCTAAACTATTTTTTCAATCTATTTCCACATTTCTAATCAAAATCGTAAAACGGAGATCAATTTTCACAAATCAAGTTTTGTAAATCATGATTATTCATCCGACCAGAAATCTGATCCAGTTTTCTTTAACAACATCGATTTCATTTTTAGGGTTCTTTGAGAAGTAGAAAGAGTAATGGAGATACCCAAAATCTGGGTTTTGTTTGATTATGTTTCGTGAGAGGTGAGTAGTTGTTATCTCATTTGTCGTATGTGTTGATGGAAACTATCTAAACAACCTATATGTAGAAGCTTTGTTACTAAGGAATCTCAAGCTAGTGATTGTAGTTACAGACTCCATAGAATATTAAAGTCAGGATTGTGAAATTTTGGGTTACGACCAAACCTATGGACGACAGTCAAATATGTTGATGGAACAATTACTTTTGTTTCAACTCTTGTAAGTTGTAGAAAGCCCATTATACCATATTTGTTATCTCTTACCATAAGCAAATGAAAGTAATTCAGTATCAGATGCATATTTTCTTAATCATCTCTATGAATGAAATGGAAGTTAAATCTTGAGTCATCTTCAACAAAATCTCTCACATATAGTTTTTCACTTTCCTGAGAAATTCTTCTTCCAATCGCCGCCGGAATTGTGATGGCTTTGTTGAAGGAAAGCTGACATATCTACTCACGGAAAATTAAGATGAGATCAAAAGAAACTCAGTTTACTCTATCTGTTACTCTCTCTCACTCTTTTACTCTCTCTAATTCTCGAATAAAACCTAAAAACAAAATCCGCGATTCGATTATGATATAGAAAATTGGGTTAGATTTTGGGTCATATATGAGGTCGGGTGGGTACTCGTTATTTACAAAATGTGACATTTGAAAACTAATCTCGGTTTTTCAATTTTGATTAGAGATGTGGAATTAGATTGAGAAAAATAGTTTAGGTGGTTTCAAGAAGAATTTGATTAGTTTTAGGTGTTTCATCGTAAGCTTTAAAGTTTAGGGGATAAAGATAGAGTTTGGCAAGTGATGGGATTTTAAGTAGTCAATCCTATAAAAGATGAAGCTCGTCTCTCTAGGGATAACAAATCAACATTTTCTAGTTAACCTGTTTATTTTTCTATCTAATAGTTTTAATTCACTACTTTTAAATTGAAAAATAAATATCAAAATAATAGAGGTTGAAGAGGCTATACTAAAATGTCGAATGTGGATTGTTGAAACCATTATCATATAAATTAAATTCATATATAATATTATTATCAAATCACATTTGATTTTTTTTTAATTTAACGCAATTAAAAATTAAAAAGTAATTGCACTCTACAATTAAAAATTAACGCAATTAAAAGAAATTTGCTAAAAAGTTGTTTAACATAAGTAAACGAAGGAATACGTAACATCATTGAGTTAACGGTAAACAACGAACTTTTCTGGATAATATATACAATCAAAATATTTTACTTTAAAAAATATAAAATCACTAATTTTAAAATTGAGAAAAATATATTTGGAACAAAAACCTTGTGTATACACATGCATGTACTTTCTTTCTCTATAAATATAAAAATTTAACTATGACGTCGAGCCTTATTAGTATTATCCTAATTGTGAAGATTGTGTCGTAATTTGGTGTCCCTGTGCAGCCGAAGTGCCGTGATTAGCAATCTAGGGTTTTAACTAAAGTGTCTCCGCCATGAAAACAGAGCAGCAAAACGTCTCGGAGGATCTCACCAAACGCAACACGCGAGCCAAGACCTCAATCAATGGTGGAGAACCGATCCTAGTTGATGTAATTGTCAAGATATGTTCGAGACTGCCGGCGAAATCTATATCAAGACTTCGCTGCGTATCGAAGTTATGGGCTTCTATTCTTAGTAAACCCTATTTCACGGATATGTTCTTGACCAGATCTTTGGCTCGCCCGCAGCTATTGTTCGCTTGCCGAAAAGACAAGCAGGTGTTCTTCTTCTCCTCATCTCAGCCTCAGAATCTTGATGATAACAACTCCTCTCTTTTAGCCGCCTATCAGATGAAGGCTCCGTATTATGCCTGCAGATGTAGTTCTGTCAGAGGCTTGATCTTTCTTGAAGATGAGGTGGTTTCAGAGGGAATGACGCAGCGTGAGGTCTCGGTGATATGTAACCCGAGCACGGGACAATCTTTGACCATACCGAGACTGAAGACGAAGACGAGGGTTGGATTGAGGAGCTATTTGGGGTATGATCCTATTCAGAAACAATACAAGGTATTGTCCTTGACAGGGTTGACTTATGGACTACGAGTCTCTGAGGAGCATCAAGTTCTAACATTAGGAACTAAAGAACTATCATGGAGAAGGATCGAATGTAGCATACCTCATTCTCTTTATACTACATATAGCCATGTATGCATCAATGGTGTTCTGTATTATCCAGCGGTCAATACGTCTTCAGGGGATTGTATAATCGTTTACTTTGATGTTAGGTCTGAGAAGTTCGGATTTATCAAAGAAACTTCCATATATAGTCATCTTCCACCTCTGATGATCAACTATAATGGTAAGTTAGGTGCACTTGAGTATCCAAACTACATCAGTATCAATGGAAGCTGTGCAAGTATCACGTTTCGAGTTCTTGAAGATGCCGAAAAGCAGGCATGGTCTGAGCATATATATGAATTGCCAACTTGGTGGAACAATATTGTTGGAAGGGATCACACAGAACTATTATGCTTTGTTGGAGTGACTCGGACAAATGAAATTGTGTTTTCGTTGTCTCTTCAAGCCGTGCCTTTCTACGTCTTCTACTTCAATACAGAGAGAAACACAATCAAAAGAGTCCAAATCCAAGGTATGGAAGCGTTTGAGAGACTTTACGTTTACACCTTTCTAGACTATGTAGAGGATATGAATATGAAGCTTCTGGAAGTGTTTTAATCAATGACTTTTGTAACTTTGAGCTTTTTTTGTAAGTAACAGAGGTAGTTTGATCCTAAGGTCCTCGTCAACTTATTACATTCATTTGAGATTGAAAATTTCTGAAATTGATTAATCATCTCCAAATGTGCCATTGGCTTGTTTTTTTTGAGGCTTAACGCTACTCACATTGGCTTGTTTTTTTGATAAGATCTATGAAACACTATTTCTAGTGAAACTAGCCAACTACTCAGATACAAGTTGCATGTCGTCTTCATCACGTACCAGTTTAAAAGCGCTTGATCCGTAACTGTCAAAGTTGACATTGGAAGAATCTCAGTTCCAAGCAATCCTTTGGACAAGAGAGCTTTGACTACATTACACCTTGGAACAATCCTCTTCTGCAGGCTGTATACATTTCTTTACCAAAAACTCAGTCTTCTTTATCACCGTGTCTGCAGACAATCCGAAGCACATAGGAAAGCGTTTGACTACAATCGCGCACTCATCTCAATGACCATTAAAATCCTCAGTTAGAATTCACTTTGATTCCAGCTAATGCTTCTTAATTGAAAACGCAAATCTAATACAGAAAGTAGAGATCATGTAAACCATTATTTTCGAACAATAGAATCCAAAAGAGAAGCCAAAAATGTTGTATATTCACAAGCACAGACACACAAGTATGGATATGACAAGGAAACTGAACTTTACACGCTTCTCTTAGCAGCTCCTAACAAGAACTAAAGTGCCAATGTATATGTATCCATGCAGCATTTTAGACATATCATGAAATCACTTGTCCATTAGCTGTGTTTATGTTTTTAGTACTAATGTTAAAGAGTCCAATGACTCGGAAAGGAGATTAACAGGTTGAATCCAGGTCAAATTGAGATTACAAAAGCAAAAATTGGGGTTTCATTCATACATTAACAAAAGCTTTTCTTCTGCTTCCCATTGCCACATCAAAATATTCATCGACAAATCTAAAGCTGACAACGACAAAATAAGAACAAACCTTGGCATTTCTCATTGTTGTAGATGTGCCTTCTGATCTATGAAACACGACCTTTGGTGAAGATAGCCATCAACGCAGGCACCAGCTCGTTGTGTTTCATCACATACCTGTGTAAAAATCCTACATCGGTACATGACAAAACAGAGGACACTGGAGGTAGTTCACTTCCCTTTCTGAGCAGTCCTTTCGAAAAAAGAGCGTTGAGTACGTTACACCTTGGTATAATCCTCTTCTCCATGCTGTATCCAAACACCTGAGGGTGCAAAAGCAAGGCCTTTTGAGGCCAATTCATCTTCTTTACCAGAAACTCATTCTTCCTTTTAACAGACTCTAGAGAATATTCAATGCAAGTAGGATAACGCTTGAATATCATCACAAACTCATCTCTGCTAAATCCTAGGCCTAGAAATGTCTCAGAAGAGTTCAATATCTTCTTCTTTGAGACTTTCAAAACGGAAGGAGTCTTCTTGAAAATTTCCCATATATCATCCACAGTAAAACCTACACTTCTGTAGACTTCAACTTTTTCTTCAATTGTTGTCTCGCTCAGTTGGTAAAGCATACGCAAAGCTACAACAAACTTGGAGGTAGTTGGATCAAAGCCCATCTCAACAACCTTCTTGAGGGATGCATCAAAATTCTCTTTTCCACACACGGGCTGCGATTTGGAGACGAGCAAAGGTAATAACAAACGCTGAGGCATGCCTAATTCTCTCAAAACCGATACATTTCGGATTTTATTCCCCTGATGACCCTGTGGGAAATCATAATTAGAACTTTGATCAGCTACTATAATGTCTTTGACAGAATCGTAGTATACACTGATAGATTTCTTTCCTAAGATTCTCGGAACTGTAGATATAATCTGAATGAGCTCAGAGCTTGAAGCTCCTCTGGACTGCAAAGACTGAAGCTTGGGACCAAGTGATTTCTTAGCATCTACTAAAAGCAATTCTGGATAATCCGTAATGATGCAGGCGATCTGAGAATCTATGAACCCATGACTTCTAAAAAGACTCAGAACTGAATCCGGATTTGCCTTGTCCGTAAACTGAACTTTCCTTGAGATCGATTCTGCTAGCTTTTTAGATAAACCCAATGAATCAATGAGGTAAGAGATAGTAAAGTTTTTTCCTTTTCGACCATCTCTTGAGCTCCCATCAGAAGTATTATCAGATGAGTAGGATTTGGAAAAAGCAGTTGCCTTTTGCACAACAAATCCGAAGTTACGCCATTTCTGAAACCCAAGAGACCTTCTTCCATTAAGTAACAGAGAATTCATGATTACTATCTTTTTCTATTCGAGAAGACGAATCTCAAATGATCGATCGTTTATCGTGTATGCAGGATAGAATCTCTGAACCTCTATACTAAATTACAACTTACAAGGGAACATGGAAGAACATGTGAAATCACTCAACGATCAGTGCAGTGTGCAGTGACTCATCAAGCGGCCGCAAAAGACTGATGAGTGTGCGGCTTCTGAAGAATCCGTTTTGGGAACGAAGCAAAAATAGGGTTTTATGAGGAAGCTGTTAAATTTTTTGTTGAGTTTCGTATATTTGTAGTAAATTTGTTTTTTTGAGTATGATATTTAAGGTCCTCATTTAATTTGAGCCACTAGGTCATACACTCCCCTGTCTCCTGCGAGTAGGAAGTAGGAACTTTGAACTTGAATTGAGTCAAAGATTCAAACTTTTAATCATGGTTTTTGCTGAGGGGTCGATTCAATCTCTCTCCTTACAGAAGTTATATATTCTTATAACACATTAAAAGGAATCAGGTGGAATATGGTACTGATAGACTAACTGATTAAAGCTCTTCTTCAACGACGAATCTATTGACACTGGTAGTGGTAGTTGTTGTGGGTGTGCCCTATGAGGCACAATCTTCGGTGAAGATAGCCATCAACACAGCCACAAGCTTCTTGTCAACGTGCTTCCTCACAAACAAGTTTAGGAAATCTTGATCGGTACTCATCAAAACAGACCGCATTTGTGGGAGTTTGCTTCCTTTGTCTCTGAGCAATCTTTTTGACATGAGAGCTTTGATTACATTACACCTTGGGACAATCCTCTTATCCATGCTGTATCCAAGTATCGAAGGTTTTGAAACAACATCCTTTAGTGACCAATTCATCTTCTTCACCAGAAACTCAGTCTTCTTCTTCACCGATTCTGCAGATAACTTAAGACATGAAGGAAAGCGCTTGATAATCACCGCAAACTCATCTCTGGTGAATCCTAAGCCTATAAATGTTTCAATGGAGTTGGCTATTTTCTTCTCAGAGATTCCCAGAAACATTGGACACTTCTTAAAACTTGCCCATACATCTCCCACATCAAAGCCTACCCTTTTATAGAGATTGACTTTTTCTTCGATTGTTTTGTCACTCAATCCGTAAATAACATTTAGAGCTTCGACGAACTTTGCGGAGGTTGGATCAAAACCCATCTCAACAACCTTCTTGAGGGATGCATCAAATCTTTCTTTCCCACATACAGGTCGACCAATGGATGTAAGCAAGGAGAATAACAAACGCTGAGGCATGCCAAGTTCTCTCAAAACCGATATATTTCGGATTTTATTCTCTTGCTTACTACCCTCTGCCAAAGAGTGACATAACTTTTCTAAATTGGAACTGTTATCCACTTCTATAATCTCTTTGACGAAATCATAGTATCTGCTTATAGTTTTGTCCCCTTTTATTGCCAAGATTTTCGGAACTGTAGAAACAATCCGAGTGAGCTCAGAGCTTGAAGCACCTCTGGACTGCAGAAACTGAAGCTTGGGACCAAGTGATTTGCCAGCATCTAGTATAAGCAATCGTGGACAATCCGTAATGATGCTGGAGATCTGAGAATCTGTGAACCCATGACTTCTCAAAAGACTTAGAACAGAATCAGGATTTTCCTTGTCTTCGATCCTGACTTTCCTTGAGATCGATTCAGCGAGTTTTGTACGTAAACCCAATGAATCAACGAGGTAAGAGACAGTAAAGTTTATACCTTTGCGACCATCTCTATGGCTCACATCAGCAGCAACACTAGCAAAAGAGAAGGAATTGGACAAAGCAGTTGCCTTTTGCACATCAAATCTCAAATGACGCCATTTCTGCAACTCGACCAAACTTCGTCCATGGAGAATCAGAGAATACATGGCAAAGAAAAGACAATGCGATTACCAAACCGTAAAAATGAGCAGAAGAGAAGGATAAAACAAAAATCAACAAATGCTACAGTGTTGAAAGCTATTCCGACCCCAAGTATCTGTTCCAATTCGAGAAGATGAATCGCGCATCATGAATCGAGCTTAAATCTCAAATTTCTCTGAAACTACGAACCATAAGAAGAAATTCACCCATGAATCCGCTTCTAGATCGCAAAAATCCAAAATTTGGGGAGGAAAATATGCTTTTCTCTACCGATAAACCCTAATGAACTTCAATTAGGATTCCCCTTTTTTTTTCCTTTTTTAGATCTCAGTTTTTTCTTTTTTTAAATTCATTATTAGATAAACCTTGTCGACTTTTGATCTTATTTTTTATATTTTTTTTTTCAACGCATGGAAATATCAAATACTAATTCCTTAAAAAAAAAAAAAAAAAAAAGACGAATCAGATATTCAAATCCGGACACTAAAACTACAGATCCGGATACTTCAAAAAATTTCAGTTATCCGGATCCGTAACAGACCTAAAATGTTGGAGATAAATTGTTAACATTGGGTTATATTGATATTGAATCCTCTGCTTTCATTATTACATCAAAATTATAGATACATTGAGTGTTTATTATCTTCATAATTTGGAAAAAAAGTGATCAAAATTTATTTCTGATTGGTTCTAGTCTTTACCCTTAAATCCGAGCTCGGACCTGAGCTTTTTATTGTAATGTAGCTTAACTTTATCTTTACTCTCAAACCCGAGCTCGGTTCTATATACCAAGCATTTCCAACCAATATTTCAGCTTTTCAAAGAGCTGTTCTGAAACATTTCTTGTCTCTTCTGAGCTTCCTACTTTGCTTGAGCCGTATCAGCTTTCTCCTTGGCAAGCTTCTTCTGTGGCTGACGGGTTCACTTCTAGGAAGAAATCTTTAAATTTCGTCATTGTAATCATACACTTTTCCCATTGAAGAACACAACTACAAACCCGGATTGTAATATTTTAGCCTTATTGCGACTCAAGTCATCTTCAGATCACTTACGCTCCAGTTTGATTCACTAGGATCTCACATTCTGCATCACAACATCATCAACTCAAAAAGACTCAATACTACTAACCAAGCAGAACCAGATTAATTTTGGTCTGGTTAGTTACTATTCTAGTGGATTAAATTATTGATCACCAACCAATGTATGCACACCAGACTATATCTGATTACTTTCAAAACCAAACGTGATCTTACATATTTAAAGTACACAGGCAATAAAAGTGATTACTCTGTATAAATAGCTCTCTTCAATGCTTTTCTGGATTCATCACTGAAAACAAGATATGAGAATCACAAACCAAAGAAAAGTTCTTTGAAACTTTGTTCTGTGCCAAGAGATTCACCCTCAAGTTCCTATCAAGAATGAACAAACAGAGTTGAATATGTAATTTTCCATGAACATAAAAGAGACTCAATTGCCAAAAGTATTATGCTAAGCCCAAGTTTAAGGTGAAAACTTATACGAGACTAGATTCTGAACTCTTCAAAGATGAAAGGAACTTAACCTAGTTTTGATGTACCATGTAATCTTGTAGACTGCTTTTTTCAAAGAGCCCATATCTCATACGTCTAAAAACACAATACGACCAAGAAAAGGAAAAGATAGTTCTGATAGATTTAGCTCTAGAGATATTGGGTAATCAACAACCAAAGCATTACACTATCTCAATGTACCTAGGTGTATACTAATAAACAGTTTCTAGGATCATATCCTTGGGTATCTTCAGTAAACTTGAGTGTGTATACTAATAAGCATATTACCTTGTGAGTCAAAGAGAGAAAACTTGAGTGTGTTCACTCCTGTGGTCGTTGGCCATCGCGAAAGCCCAAGCTTCTTCGGTTAAAAGTGTTAAACCCAGATATTAGATTTTACCAACTTGGACTGGATGATAATCTGATTTATGAGTCCTAATGATGTATGATAGCTTTCTAGTGCCCCTGGCGATATTTAAGACAATGTACCATAAAGCTCACAGAAAACATGTATGAAACATCAAACGACATAACAACTAAAGACGAAGATCACCAATCTGATAATAAAAACATTCCACTAATTAGATGAATCATATGAGCAAAGAATATATAAAGCAACGACAGAGCTTACATGACCAATCAACGAACTCAGGAGCAAAGAATATATAAAGCAAAGATTTTGAAGTATCATAAGAGGGTTTTGGTATCACTAGCTATGATTTCAGTACTCCAATTCCAAAAAAACGAAAGAATAAAGTGTAATTTAAAGCCGATCAGGAAACTAACTGCTATAGGAAAATAAAATCAACTAATATTGAATTTGGATTCAGATGTCTTATTCAGCTCTTTGGCTGCGTTGTTGTTTCTATGTTACAACTTCCAGTAATATATCAGAAAAGAGATTCAAAATTACAAATGTAAGCATTTAGAGAAAGAAACAGTTCGGATCAAGATCAAATTGATATTAAAAAGTACAAAATTGAGGTTTTACGATATTCAAAGATAAAACCAGAATCCTTGACATGCCTTGTGATCTATGAAGCACGATAGAGAGTCATCAACTCGGTCACCAGCTGCTTGTCCTCGTGCTTCTTCACATACCTGTCTAAGAACACCTGATTGGTACACATCAAGACATACGATATGGAAGGGAGTTCACTTCCGATCAATCCTTTGGGCATGAGAGCTTTGACTACGTTACACCTTGGTACAATCCTATTCTCCATGCTGTATCCAAGTACCGCAGGGTTTGAAACCACAGCCTTTATAGGCCAATTCATCTTCTTAACCAGAAACTCAGTCTTCTTTTTAACTGTCTCTGCGGATAATCCAATGCCCTGAGGAAAGCGCTTAACCAACATAGTAAACTCATCTCTGCTGAATCCCAGGCCTAGAAATGTTTCAATGGTGTTCAATATCTTCTTCTCCGAGTGTGTCAGAAAGTTTGGCCACCTCTTGAACACTGCCCATACATCTCCCACATCAAAGCCTAAACTTTTATACGCATTGACTTTTTCTTCTATTGTTTTGTCGCTGATTCCTTGAACAATGGTTAGAGCTTCAACAAACTTTGCGGAGGTTGGATTAAAACCCATCTCAACAACTTTCTTAAGGGATTCTTCAAATTTTTCCTTACCGAAGACAGGTCCATCACCAGAGATGAGCAAGCGGAATAATAACTTCTGAGGCATTCCCAATTCTCTCAAAACCGATATATTTCTGATCTTGTTCTCCAGATTACCCTGTGGAAAACAATGACATGACCTTTCGTACTTGGAACACTTATCATGTAAAGTGTCTTTGATGAAATCATAGTACACGCTGATAGTTTTACGCCCTCTCTTTCCCAAGAGTTTTGGAACTGAAGAAACAATCTGAGTGAGCTCAGAGCTTGAAGCCCCTCTGGACCGCAGAAACTGAAGCTTGCGACCAAGGGATTTCTCAGCATCAGCTATAAGCAATTTTGATAATTCGTAATGATGGTGGAGATCTGAGAATCTGTGAACCCATGATTTCTTAAAAGCTTCAGAACAGAATCAGGATTGCCCTTGTCCTCGAAAGTGACTCTCTTTGAGATTGATTCTGCGACTTTCGTAGTTAAACCCAATGAATCAACGAGGTAAGAGATTGTAAAGTTGTTTTCTTTTCGACCAACTCTAGGGCTGGAACGTGCAGCAGTAGTAGCAGAGGAGAAGGAATTGGAAAAAGGTGATGCATTTTGCACTGAAACCCTCAAATGACGCCATTTCTGCAGCTTGACCAACCTTCTTCCATGGCGAATCAGAGCATACATGACAGACAAGGAAATTGCGATTACGATTCAACAAATGCTACAGTGTCTGAAAGCGATTCCGACCCAACTATCTATTTCAATTCGACGCACTGAACTTCAAATTTCTCTGAAATTACGAACAAGATGCTAACACACATGAATCGCCAATCAAGAATTGGGGATTTATGATTCATAACCCAACCGATAAACCCTAATGATTTTCATTTAGGAATTAGGATTCATTCCTCCTTTTTCAAAACTAATAAGGTTAAAACTTAAATTGTTACTGCTGGGAATCGAACCCAGGTCTTACCACGTAGCTACAGCTATTTTTGTGACTAAAATAATAAAATCTGTAAATGCTGGAAATAAATTGTTAATTTTGTCATATCTTATATATTAAAATAAAAGTACATAATGTTCACGTTCATCCTCAGAACGGTTGATTACTAATCTGTCTTTAATGAATCCATTTATTTAAATTTTTTGCCATTTAATTTTTTTTTAAATAATATAAAAACAAATTAAAGATAAAACAAACAAAATCTAATATATTAACAGAAAATATTTACTATTATTTTTAAAATTTTACTCACTATAATAAAGAATCTAAACAATTAAAATACTCTAAACAAAAAATATCTAAAAAACGAAAATATTACCAATTAAATTAATATAAATTTTGAAAACTTACACTACTCTAATATAAATATTTTGCAATTTATCTATATATATTTTTAAATAAAAAAAACGAATTAAAGTTAAACTATTGTAAAAAATTATTTTAAATAAAAATCTAATATAATAATAGAACTTAGATACTATAATTATTTCAAAGTTTAATATAAAAATTCGATACAAGTAAATTACTTTAAACAGGAAATTAATGAACATGTCGATATTATTAAGGAATATCACAATCAGAATTCGTAATATATGTTATTACGTTTAAAAAAAAATTATTGTTAAAAAATTAAATGACTTTAGATAATTGTCAACAAGATACGTAATCATCTTGGAATAATTTGAGAAAAAACTGTCAAAGAGAGATTACGGAACAAAATTATCAACAAAATAAAATCTCATACTTTTGTAAATTCATACTTATCGGATATATATTTTAGTGGAACAAAATACACTTTTAACAGAATCAATAATATTTTATATACGGTTGTTATTATCTTCTATTAATAATTGATTTTTAAATGTCAAGATAATGACATATAATGACATATTTAATAAAGATAAGGAAATTTAATTTGTAAAGACCTATATGTGTATATAAATAGATAAATATTGTTTCTCCATTATTATACAACATTCTAAAAACAAAATTGTTTTCCTCTAAACTACGTAACTGTTCTCTCAAATTGAAGTTATGTCATCTTTTGCTAAAAAGACTAATTCGTTTGTTCTTATTAGGCAGATGAATCCTGCTCATGATAAGTATAAAATCAAAGTGCTTATCTTACGAATGTGGAAAGCACCCAAGTCCATTGAGATGGTTTTATCAGATGAGGAGGTTCGTTTACCCTTCTTTCCTGTTATTTTCTTTATGCTAAAAAGTTTTTTTCCGTTTTATAGTTCAAAAACGTATAAATATGTGTCTTTACTTACAAAAATCCAAACATATTTTAGGTTATCAACACTATAATCTTCATATATATGTTACCTTTACGGTTGATTATTCTTTAAAAAATTTAGAACTAATATCCAACAATTTATGTTTATAGGGCACGAGAATACACGCATCCATCGAAGATGTCCTTACAAAGAAATTTCAAAATCAGTTAGCAGTTGGTGAATCACGGATAATAAACACTTTCAAACTAGCTGACTATGATGGTGATTATAGGACTAATCCACTGCCCTTCAAGATTGTGTTTTACCGAACCACTACTGTGAAGCCTTATAATGATTTCCCGAAACAAGTACCGGAGAATTATTTCGAAGAATTCACTGATATATTATCTGGAAAGAAGGACATAAGCGTTTTGATTGGTAAGCTCCCCCTTTATTGTGAGTTGTTTTATTTGTTGTTTGGTTTATCAAAAATTAAATTTCTAATTGCTTGATCCTTTTTATGATGTTTTCAACAGACGTGATTGGTTAAATTGTCAATGTGGGTAGTTTGGATACTGTCAAGGCGAGGGGAAAAGATACTGTTAAGATTAGTTTTGAAATGCATGATCGCATGTAAGCTGAGATTTGTTTTTTTTTTTTGGAGTTTTAAGATGGATATGATTTAATCTGTAAAGCAATTGACATTTACACTAATTATGTTCTGACTTGGTATAATTTGTGTTTAGGGATATGCAATTGCAGTGTACACTATGGGGAGATTTGGCTTAAGAGGTCTCACACTATACAATACAAAATGGATCATCACCAGTTGTATGCGTTATTAGATTTGCATGTATTAAAGAGTGGAGAGGTTAGATTTAGGTTGATTGTTCGTGATATATTAATAATTATTATTTTTATTTTTTAGGATTACAATCTTTTGATCTGATGTGTTATTAAACGCAGGTAATTTGAGTATTTCAAGTGCATTTAATTCTACTCACATTTTGTTTAATCCCGAGATTCCTGAGGTGGAGAGTTTACTAAAGATGTACGTGATATTTTGGCAATTTACTTCCACTTTTTATATTCCACATAATTTGGACCAATTTAATTTTCTTAACATCTATTACGAAATGTCAGGTTACCCGATGAAGATGTCAATCTCAGTGGGAATGTCGAAAATCAAAAATATACTCCGCCTTCAGTTACTTTGTATGATGAATTCTTCGTTTTGAGTACTAAGCGCACCATTGGCGATATTCGTTATTCAGATGAGGTTTTTGGGAAACATATATTTAGTAATGTGTTCTATTTCTAACTGTATTACCTGAAAACTAAGTTTACCTGTATTATTTTCAAGGTGGGCGCTTACGTAACGATTGGGAAGGTGAACTCAATACAGACAGTTCCTAAGTGGTATTACATAGCTTGCAAAGTATGCAACAGGATCGTTCAGCCATATCCTGAAAATTCTGATGATGATAGTGGACCACCGCTGTACAGTTGTGCTCAGTGCAATAAAGATGTTTCAGATGTCCTTCACAAGTAAGTTTTAAGAAAATAAAATACACGTCTCATAAATTTTAAATATATTTATTATTCTTACGATGATGCAACCATTGTTATAAATCATAGATATAAGCTAATTCTGCGTGTCTCATATTCCTCTACGGATGAGATCAAATTATTTTTTTTTGATGGACTTGCTCAGCATCTTCTTGGGAAATCAGCTTCTGAGTTATTTAACGAGGTTGCTGAGGTATGACTATCATGTATCTATTACATTATTTTGATTTCAGTTGCTTTAATTTTTCCTCATTCGTTGTGAGATTGTACTATAGGAAGACCCTTTTGTTCTGCCTGTATCAATTGTCGATTTGGTCGGGAAAACTTTGTTATTTAAAATTACGGTCACACCTGATAATCTTAAGAGTGAGAAGGCGGCGTACGTTGTTGATAAGTTCTGGGACAAAGAGGACATGGTTCAGAAATTTGCAAAGGTGTTAAAATCTATTTGCTTGCTTATTTGTTAACTTATTCGCAAGAAAATTCTCTGGAATTCATATATGTTCTGTTTTGTAGGAGATCCTAAATCCAGAATTTGAGGAAGATATCAAATCTCCTGCTCGCAAAGAAGTGGATGACGATTCACCAGTATTAACAACTGTTCACACGTCAAAGAAAACAACCGCAACAAGTTACCAGACTTGGTCAAGAAAGAAGATCAAGACTGAGCCTAATGATTAGAATTAGATTCTGCTACTGTATTTTATTGGGATTATTTTGGATTTGTTTTTCATTTATTTATTTGTTAGATTAATGGTTTGAAAATTAGACTAAATATCAAATAGACCAATCTTTTTCCATCGTTTATATTTCTTGAATTCCCCCTTAATTTGAGCATTATATCTTAGCTGTAGATTATGTGAACAAAAAAAAAATTCAAAAAGTAAGCCGAAGACATAAATTTACGTGTTTGATACCAAAAAAAAGTGTCATAGTTTCATGATGATAATGTCATGAGTAGGGCGTCTTCACATAAATGATGAGTGGTCTTATTGGGTATGGTTTATTATTAAATATCTTTAACGAATTCGTTCAACATAATGGATGAATAAAAATTGTAACGTAAACACGAAAGAAATATAACTCAATCGCGTTAATACTTTTTCAGCAAAAGACTTCATCGTAAATCATATTGGATGGAGACAGATCCTAGATTCTTTCGAAAGCGAGCAATATTGACTCCTATGAACGACGATGTGGACAAAATAAACGAACTAATGCTCTCGAAGTTAGAAGGTAAATTTCTCAAATATGTTGCAACTATATAAATGTGATATTTCACTTCATGTTTAATACAATTTTGTTTTTGTTGCCCAATAGGAGAAGCAACAACATACCTCAGTTCTGATAGTATTGAAACTTCAGATACTGGACTCCTTGACGATATGGTTTACTCTCAAGAATTTCTAAACAGTATGAAAGTTTCCGGATTGCCGAACCATGAGTTAAAGTTGAAAATTGGAGTGCCTATCATGCTACTTAGGAGCGTTGACCCTAAAGGTGGTTTGTGTAATGGTACAAGGCTAATTGTAACTCAAATGGCTAAACATGTCATTGAGACTCGAATTATAACAGGTGATAAAGTTGGAGATAAAGTGCTACTTCCTAGAATGTTTGTGACTCCACCAGAAGCAAAATTCCCATTTCGTATGAGACGTCGACAATTTCCTATTGTTGTAGCTTTTGCAATGACGATTAATAAAAGTCAAGGGCAAACTTTAGAGAAAGTTGGTATATTTTTACCGAGACCGGTTTTTACTCATGGTCAGTTATATGTTGCTATTTCCAGAGTGACGTCTAGAAGCGGATTGAAGATACTGATAATTGACACACACGGAAATCCACAGAAAAAAACTATGAATGTGGTTTACAAGGAAATCTTTCAAAACATTTAGATTTGACTTTATTTTCATTTATTCTTAGTGTTCGAATTTTTTTAATGTACTTTTATTCTATTATCTTTTAGTCTAATTTATTTTTACTGTATACTCTTAAATAGAATAAAGATAGTCTAATGATATTGACATAGTCAAAAATATTTTTCACATTAAGTCAAAAATATTTGACGAATTAAAGCGATAAGATTACATATGGATATTAGATGATGCTTTGATACCATCCAGTAAGCATGTTGTTTGGTAAATTTAAAACACTATGTACAACTGTTAGAAAATGAAATATCACAATAACATTAATAACAAAATATCATTATGATGTACATATTTTTTTTCCCCGCACAAGGTGCGGGTAGCTACCTAGTATATCATAAACATATTCTCTGCTTTCGTATAACAGTATAATTACATTGAGAGTTTATGATCTTCAAAAAAATGATCATAACTCTACAATACTAAAAGAGTTTTGTTTGGTTATCTGGGAGAAGAGAACACAGAGATTTATTTGTTTGGTTTGATGAACGAATACTATAATTTTTCTTTTTTTTGACTTTGTTTTTTCTTATTTCTTTATTTCATTTTTAGTTTCATATGTTTATTTTTGTTTTTGTTTTTGTTTATCCAGGAGGAAATTCCATTGTGGCAATATTATAAGGTTGGAAGATTTATCGGAGACTAATGAGTAATGATAAAATTAAATAATGTTTTAACTTTCAAATCTGTAAATAAATAAATTATAGTATTTGTTCATATGTGATACGTGAGGTTTTTGAACTCTTTTGACCAAAATAAAGATATCTATTCCCCTTTTCATATATACCGATGGAATATCATATTATTTGTTCATCAAACTGATTAATAAATATTTGTGTTTTTTCAGATAATCGTAGAAAGTCTCTTCAAACTGACAAGAAAAGGAAAGTAGAGATGAGAGAAATACATGATTAAAAAGATTAGAGTAGAGTTAAAGTTAGAGTTTCAAGAACGATGAAACTAGCTAAGAAGGAGAATCAGTCCAATAGGATTTTATAGTATATAAAAAAAACTAACCTTGCTACGCTTCAATTTATGAATTTGTAACTCCATATTTTTTGAAATTGGCTAACATCTCATCCAACTCCTCCTACCTCAAGTCCTGCTTTTTCGGGAATCTGGGCACGACCATAAAAATTGGCCATTCGAAGTCAGCTACTTTGATTTTGTCGTAGACGTCCTCCTTCACCGTGCACAACCGCACCACCATCTCTAAGTCGTTTTTTCTAGTAAAGCTAAACAATTTCTTCAAAGAGTTTAAGTCCACGGGATCCAAAACTGCACACCCTCGATGATGATATCTAGAAAAGTAGGACATATCCGAATCATCCTCATTTGGTAAACTTCCGTGAAGAAAAAAAACATGTTTCCCTTTTGGATCCACTTTTTAATGGCATGATGCTATCAACATAAACACAACAATACAAAAGATGTTGTGAAATTTAGCATAGTTTAATATACTAGTTGTTAAAAGAAAGTTGGTTTGATAATAGTGTAGTTTGAGTAGCTAAAAGAAATCAGTTTGATAATAGTGTTGTTTGAAAAGCTAAAAGAAATCAGTTTGATAATAGTGTACTTAAACTACACTATTATCAAGTTGACTTCTTTTAGCTACCGTAAAATTATTAATTTGCTCAGTTGTTTGCTTTTCTTTTGAAAACGCCTTTGCTTTTAGTAAGAAAAAGTGATTCCGCAATTCCGCCGTTAGCTTCGATTAATAACTTGCGGAATTGCGTTTTCTACTCCGATTCTACAAAATTTTACCAATCAAAGAAAATTGCGGAATGACTTAAAAAGGCAAAAATGCAGAGTTTGACTCTGCATTTTTTTTTGAAAAAATACAAGTAAAATTCCATTAAGCAATTAAGTGAGATTGTAGTAATTTAACTTGTGGTAGAACCAGAATTAGTTGTTTAATACATGCAAATTCTTAAAAATGAGATTGCATCTATGATTTGGCTTTCATAACATCATTAGCCTATTTTATATATATTATGAATGTATTAAACAAAATAAGTGTCTAAAATATTTATTTATGTTATTTTACTCTTAATATATTTAAAATGTTTCATCTCTTTTTAATTTTAAATATATTTTTAATAAATTTATAATTATCAAATGACATCTGAAATATAAGAAAATTTCATAGTAAATATTTTAATTTTTTAAGTAGTTATATTGTAATTCTGCAAGATTTTTCCAATCGCACATTTTTTAGTTATATTGTAACTTTTGATTTAGCAAATTAAGTCATTCCGCAACTTAATTTTGTTTTCTGCGATTCTGCCGTTACGTAGCTCTACCAATGGAAGCCAAAATGTTGGAAATAAATTGTCATCTTTGTCATATAGATTATCTGCTTTCAGTTATTAGTATATGTATACATTGAGAGCTTATGATCTTCTAATTTTCAAAACAAAAAATGATCAAACACGAGTTTTAGTTAAACCGAAGCGCGTGTAGTGATTTTTAGCCATCGCAAAAGCTCAAGACAACCTCGGAAACGTCCCAAGCTTCTTCGATTAAAAGTGTAGAAGCTAGATATTACCAACTTGGACTGGATGATAATCTGATTTATGAGTCCTAATGATGCAGGATAGCTTTCCAGTGCCATAAAGCTCACAAAACACGTGTATGAAACGACATAGCAAGTAAAGACCAAGATCACCAATCTGAGAACAAAAACATTTTACAACTCAGATGAACCATATGATCAAAGAATCTATAATGCAAGAACAGAGCAAGATTTTGAAAAATCACAAGAGAATTCACCAGCTGTAATTTAAGTACTCCAATTCAAAAACTTTACAGAATTTAGTGAAACCAAAGATCAAACACTAATTAAGGAGCGCATAAGGCTTACATAACCAATCCAATAACTCAGGAGCTGCATTGCATCATTCAGATGCATATCTGAATTAAAATCATGGTAAGCACGTACCGAAAACGGTTGATGATCCAAATTAGTGTGCTGATGGGGAAGCAGGATTCTGATGGAAGAGAACACAGTTTTACAGAAGAACCAAAAATTGAAACTTTTTATTTTGGAGGTTGGATGAGAAAAAGGGGACTGTTTGGGGTATTAAGTTTCCAAATCAAATTCAACCCACAAGAATCTTCTCATCTGTTCTAAATCTATAAATAAAGAACATTCTAAATTTACTGTCTCTGACACTTCTGAGGGTTTAAACTTCAATGGTCCAGACCAAAAAGGGCAAAGAACAATAAAACCAACAAAGAAAAATATAGAAGGAAAGGATTCAATTGAGGGATTTCATATATTCACTAATAACACCAAGATCCTTGACAAGCCTTATGATCTATGAAGCAAGATAGATAGCCATCAACTCAGCAACAAGCTGCTTGTCATCGTGCTTCCTCACATACCGTGTTAGGAACTCCTGATTGCTATATGACAAGACGGACGACATTGGGGGGAGTTTACTTCCAATCAATCCTTTGGACATGAGAGCTTTGATTACGTTACACCTTGGAACAGTCCTCTTCTCCAGGCTGTATCCAAATACAGAAGGGTTAGCAACAAGAACCTTTAGTGGCCAGTTCATCTTCTTCAGCAGAAAGTCAGCCTTCTTCTTCACCATTTCTGCAGATAATCCAATACACGGAGGAAAGTGCTTTACCATCATCGCAAACTCATTTCTGCTGAAACCTAGGCCAAGAAATGTTTCAATGGAGTCCAACATCTTCTTCTCCGTTACTCTCAGAGAGACTGGACACTTCTTAAAACTTGCCCATACATCATCCACATCAATGCCTACCCTTTTATAGAGATTGACTTTTTCTTCGATTGTTTTCTCGTTCAATCCATAAAGAACGTTTAGAGCTTCGACAAACTTTGAGGTGGTTGGATCAAAACCCATCTCAACAACTTTCTTGAGGGATTCTTCAAATTTTTCTTTTCCACATACAGGTTGGCGATCGGAGATGAGCAAGGAGAACAAGAACCTCTGAGGCACACCTAACTCTCTTAGAACCGAAACGTTTCTGATTTTATTCTCCAGATTACCCTGTAGAAAAGAATGACGTAACTTTTTGTACTTGGAACTCTTATCATGTAAAGTGTCTTTGATGAAATTATAGTATACGCTAATTGTTTTGTGCCCTTTCTTTCCCAAGATTTTTGGAACTGCTGAAACAATCGGAGTGAGCTCAGAGCTTGAAGCTCCTCTGGACTGAAGAAACTGAAGCTTGGGACCAAGACATTTCTCAGCATCAGCTATAAGCAATTTTGGATAATCCGTAATGATGGTGGAGATCTGAGAATCTGTGAACCCATGACGTCTCAAAAGATTCAGAACAGAATCAGGGTTTCCCTTGTCTTCGAAGCTTACTTTCCTTGAAATCGATTCTGCGAGCTTTTCAGCTAAACCCAATGAATCAACGAGGTAAGAGACTGTAAAGTTGTTTCCTTTTCGACCAACCCTAGGACTCAAATCTGTGACAGTGGCAGAGGAGAACGAATTGAAGAAAGAAGATGCATTTTGCACTGAAACTCTCAAATGAAGCAATTTCTGCAACTCAACTGACCTTCTTCCATGGCGTATCAGAGAATACATGACACAAGTCAATGGGATTACTGAACCCAAAAAGGAACAAAAGAGAAGGCAATACGAAACCAACAATTCGAGCAATTGAATTTCAAAGGCATAGAGGATCCCAAAATCTCTACTGATGAGCGGGGAAGAAGAACAACGGTCTCATTCATCTATCAGTGACTCGTGCCGGTAAAAACTTGATGAGTGTTGGATATTTCAAGGATTCAAATTTGGGGGAGAAGAAGAGAAAAACGAATTTTTAGGGTTTATGATGTCAAATTGATTTTAGTCAGCATTTTTTTTATAAGAAACAAAAGAAAAAATCTGAATCCAACGGTTTTAATTGTTTAAAGCATATCAATCTAACGGTTACAATTGCTTTCATCTCTCTCTTTGTTTGGCATACCTTAAACATATGATAACTATTTTTTTAATTTGTTTAAACTGCTCACAAAATGGGATTTTGTTTCTCGCTAAGTTTGATCAATGCTTGAGTTGCTGGTCTTTTGTTTTTTTTTTTTTATTACATCTTACAATATTTGTGATTTTCAAAGATGAAAGCATCTTCGCTCTGGTTCTATCACAATTTTTTGGTTACCGCTAGAATTCATCATACCGTTGTTTGAAATAATACTAGTTTATCTCAACAAATAATTTTTAGGTTTATAACTGTTAATTTGAGAGAATATAGAAATATTATGTAGAGCTGTCAATTAAGACTTAAGCTCGCGGATTATAGCTCATTTCGATATGCAATAATGCGGTTTAGGGTTTTAAAATAAGCGTCCGCAGTTTGGTGTGTTGTACCCGTTGCAGTCTGAAAGCTCTAACAGATTGTGTTAAGCAGTTTCGCAGGCTAAACTACAGTCAAAATAATATACCTAAATTTTATGTCGTAGTATTAGGTTTAATTGCTTTAACATTCTCTTATCGTAAGGATGTATAAGAGATTTACGTCTTAGACTCACATCCATAGTTTCAAATCAGTTTTCTCCGTCGCTTTGTTTCTTTTGTATTTTCTACCAATAAAGGTATCGTCTTACGGTCAAAATTCTTCACTCAAGACCACAATCATGTCTCTGTACATATATATAATGTTTTTATGTAAGTGATTGTGTGTGTCTAACTATTTTAGTGGTCTCGATTTCATAACGATCCATCATATGGATACTTTGATTTTTTTTATTTTCTTCTTAACTTCTTAACAAAGTCTCGTCTAGATAATTCCATTTAATCACGGTAATTTAATAATTACTATATTAGCTTCTCTTCTTAGGATCATGGACTTCGATTAACAATACAGTTACTTTGTGACACTAACATTCAAGCAACACTGATATTATACCAAGTGTTGGTTAGCCACAATTACTCTTTATTAGTGGTGTGTGCTCTTTCGTCTCTGTTTGGAATAGATCTTGATCTTGATTACAGATTCAAGTCCTAAAAGATCGTTTCTTAGGAGATGAGAAATGGTTGAGGTTTAGTGCATATAGTTTGTATGTGCTTGTTTATATAATCCTTCTTTATTTATGAGTTAAAAAATTATGTATGAAATGAGTGTGGTCTGGCCCGCTATATCCGTAGATATTAAGCGGTTTGGATTAGAGTTTTTACTTTTATGTTTGCGGTTTTAAACGGGCTGACCCGCTAAATCCGTTGAATAAACAAGGCTGTTGCGGTCAGGGCTATATGGGCGCGGGCTAACTCTAATTGACAGCTCTAATATTCTGTTACAACTACTTAAATATATTTGTTAATATTGATTGTATCCCCGATTATGTAGAACATCTCCGTAACATCTTTGGCTATATATAACCTTGTATACTGATCAATTCTCTCAAGGAGAATTATTCCACTTTCATGGTATCAGAACTATCTCGCTCATGGCCGTCTCTCTTCTCTTTTATTATCTCTTTCTTTAATCCTCTATTTCTAAAATGGTTGCACCGCAGGCTCCTCAAATGATTGAACGAGCATTTGGAGTTACCAACATCAAATCTCACATTCCTCTCATTCTCAATCTAGACGATCACAACTACGATGCCCGGCATGAATTGTTCTTGACCCATGGTCTCACGTTTAATGTCCTTGGGCACAATGCCGATTTGTCAGAAGATCAAATCCCTTGCCGATTTACTCACAATGTTGATGCTTCTGTCAATGAAAGAACATTAGTCATGTATCTTCTTAATGGCCTCAATGAGAAATTCGACAACATTATCAATGTTATCAAACACAAGGAACCATTTCTAACATTTGAAGTAGCAAAATAAATGTTGGAGATGGAAGATAACTCGCCTCAAACAGTCAGTATGTTTCTCTGCAACGCACACACATCACTCATCCTAATCGACAACTCTCACCGTTGGGGATGCACCTTCAGCTACACGTTAATCTCGTCAGCCTATTCAACCTCATTCAACAACAACAGAGGTAACAAACGACACAACTATCGCTACATAGAAGGAGGCAGGAACACGTTCAAAAATCGCCCTACTTACTCCAATTGGGCTACACCACAGTTTTGCCCTGGCCCATTTCCCACCTGACCCAACAACTATGGTAACTGGACACCATTCAATCACGGCCGCCAAACAACCTAACATCAAGCCCCTTTGATGGAGATACTACCAGAAGCACACACAGCAGACACTCTAGCTGATCCAAGCGGTGCATCTTGGTACATGGATTTAGGTGCAAAATCTCATCTCTCATCGTCGGCAGGTAATCTCCACTCTAATCTTAATCATAATATCATGCACTTGGTCATCATTGGTAACGGTTCAAAACTTCATGTCACTTATGTTGGCTCTTCTTCCCTTCGTACTCAAACTAAACCCATTTTTCTCTGATGTCCTTGTGACTCCTCAAATTGTCAAAAAATTAATATATATATACGTAAATTTACAACATATAATTGGTTCACTATCGAATTTGACCCGTTTGGTTTTTCTGTGAAGGACATTCAAACATAGAAACTTCTGCTACGATGTAATAGCTAGGGTCATCTCCTTCACCTGCTCTTTTGGCTTATACTCTGACACTTTGGCACAAATGTCTCGGGCACACAAATAATTTTGTTTTTCGTTCTATTTTCTATGCAAATTCAGATTTATGTAATAAATAGCTCCATAGGTACCATAAATAGAGTGGACTCTAGGGGCCAAGACAAGATTAAATTCATTGTCAAACCGTTCCAGCCTGACATTTTTGCAGGTCGTTCTTCACTACCTCTATACATGCTTCACACAAAAACAATTGTTGTGCATACACAGAAACAAGGCATCTACGCACACTAAATAACCATTCCTGTCAATAGAACAAGGTTCCAGATTCTTGTCTACCTTGTTTTTTAGGAAAGCAAATAATATTACCTTTTCATTCTTCTCAAACTCAAACCAATCAAGCTTTCGAAATAGTGCATTATGTTGTTTGTTCTTCACCTATTCCAAGTATAACTGGAAAACGATATTACGTCTTATTCTTTGATGATTTCACTCATTATCTATGGGCTTACCCAATTCGACGTAAAAGTGAAGTTTACTCAAAATTTCTTCACTTCTGCACCATCATAAAAACTCAATTAAAGGGTAAAATTCAATCGTTCCAATGCGACAATGGGGAAGAATATAACAACCAATAATTTCTTGACTATTTTAATAAGCATGGAATAAAGGGTCGGTTCTCATGTCCTCATACGTCACAACAAAATGGAAAATTGGAAAGGATGATAAGAACAATCAACAATGCAATTCGAGCTCTTCTATTCCAAGCTCGACATTTGCCTTGTTATTGGGTTAAGGCGCTTCTTGTTGTAGTTCATATCTTGAACATACTCCCATCTTCCGCTATATAAAACCAAAACTCCTTCACCCTTCTCTTTCAAAAACAACCCACCAATGAACACTTGAGAGTTTTCGGTTGTTTGTGTTTCCTGAACTTAAATCACTCAAATCTTCATAAACTCTATCCAAGAACAACACCATGTCTGTTTTTTGGCTATCCCTCACAACATAGGGAATACTGATGCCTTGATTTGAAAACAAATAAAATCATTATATCTCGTCATGTTCACTTTGATGAAGATGACTTCCCAGCAACAAATACAAATTCAGATCAAGTCATACCGTATCGGTTTCTTGACGTTATCGATGAACCTTCTCCTCACTTCAAACAAATACTTCAAACGCCATTACCAAAAACACCATTGCATACTCCTCCGATTCCTACAGCTCAAACACAATCTGCTCAAATCCCATATCTTCCTTGTCATCCTTGACTACACGTTCCACATCATGCATCATAAAGCAAAAACAAAATCTGACGCTCCCCACCTCTTCCTCAAATTCATATCAAAGCTTTGTCTGATCCGAACTGGAATCCATCGATGTTTGATGAGTATGATGTTATGCTTAAGATTAAGATCCAGACTTTTGTGCCTCGGCCTCCTAAGGTCTATATAGTTTGATCTATGTGGCTTTTCAAACATAAATATGATGTAGATGGCGCACTGACCCGTCACAAAGCAAGGCTTGTAGCAAATGGAAAATCATAGGAACATGGTGTTGATTTTACTGAAACGTTCAATCTAGTAGTCAAACCAGCAACAATACGTATAGTTTTTGATGTTGGTGTTACATAGGATTGGCCCATACATCAACTAGATGTGCAAAATGCATTTCTACAAGGTGATCTAGAAAAAACAGTCTGCATGCACCAGCCACCAGGTTTTGTCAACAAAGATTTTATGAATCATGTTTGCAATCTACAAAAGGTGACATACAAATTAAAACAGGCATCGTGAGCTTGAAACTCTCAATTTACAAAAATTCTAGCGTACCTTAGCTTTGTAACAAGCAGGGGAGACACGTCTTTGTTTGTTTTCAAGAAAGGAGATGAGCTAGCTTACATCCTGTTATACATCGACGACATTATCTTGACAGCTTCATCTTGACATCTTCATCAACAAGATTAATGCAAAGCATCATAGACAAGCTAAAAGAACAGTTCTCGATAACAGACATGGGCAAGCTTCATCACTTTCTCGGAATAAAAGCATATTTCAACACAAAGGGCATGTTCTTAAGTCAGTCTTTATATACTCAAGAGATCCTAACAAGAGCAGGTATGGAAGATTGCAAACCATTTGCGACACCGGTTGATCTGAAATCAAAGCTCTCCGCTAATGTTGGTGGGCCAGTCCAAGATCCAACATCATATAGAAGTCTCGCCGGTGCCCTACAATATCTAACTTTCACGAGTCCAGACATTTCTTATGTTGTCCTCTAGGTCTGGTTGTATATGCATGACCCAAGTCTTCCACATCTTCATGCATTGAATAGGATAATCAGATACATAAAAAGGACAATGGCTCATGGTCTGCAATTGGTAAAAGGCAAAATAAATTGTCTCACGGCTTATTCAGATGGATATTGCGGATGTTGTCTAGATGCACGAAGATTGACTTCAGGTTATTGTGTATTTTTAGGCCCTTATCTTGTCTCTTGGTCAGCAAAAGCGAAAACCGAGAATATCACAATCCAGCTTAGAAGCTAACTATAAAGGAGTAGCAAATGTAGTTGCTGAGTTAAGTTGGCTGTGAAATCTCATAATAAAACTTCATCTCAAAATCAATAAAGCATATGTGGTGTATTGTGACAACATCAGCTCAGTTTATCTAGCTACCAATTCGGTGAAACATCAACGTACAAAACACATAGAGCTCGACATACATTTTGTTCGTGGGAAGGTTGTTGTTGGAGAAGTTAGAGTTAAGCATGTTCCATCCTCCTTCCAATATGCAGACATATTCACCAAGGGTCTCTCAACATCTATCTTCAAACGATTTTTGGTCCAATTTAACCATCAGGGAACCCGATGCTTCAACTGTAGGAGGGTGATAGAATATAGAAATATATTGTTACAACTACTTAGATATATTTTTTTAATATCGATTGTATCCCAGATTATGTGGAACATCTCTGTAACATCTTTGGCTATTTATAGTCTTGTATATTGATCAATCCTCTCAAGGGGAATTAATCCACTTTCAAGTTTCACACTAAATCTCGATCAAATGAGATAAACCCTTCGAGCTTTTTCTGTCTATATGTTTATAAAAGTTGTTGCTTTTGAGTTTCAAACATGTTGATATTTGATGAGTGAATTCAAAGATTTACAGTGATTTGAAAT
Organism: Crucihimalaya himalaica; assembly: GCA_004349715.1. Classification (NCBI taxonomy): domain Eukaryota; kingdom Viridiplantae; phylum Streptophyta; class Magnoliopsida; order Brassicales; family Brassicaceae; genus Crucihimalaya; species Crucihimalaya himalaica. The sequence goes on along the minus strand of SMJT01000026.1, from coordinate 1,819,714 downwards.
AAATTGGATGATTATAGTTTATATAACAAATCATTATGAATATATGTGATGTTAATTAATTGAGTATTTGTGATAAAAAAAAAAAAATTGACTGTTTAAGAAGTGATATTCTCTTTGCATTTTAGAGAGTTATGTTATGTGATGTCTCACGCCAATAGACTTGTTTGTTTTGTTCAAGTTTATAGAGTTAATCATGTTCTTACATGTTGCAATATAAAGACCCAGCACATGACGATTATCTAATTACTCAAATCGCATGCACATTTAATACAAGAAAATTTTGGATAACGGAAAACTTGATAAATAACAATAACACATTAAAATATTTCTACTTGTCGTTAACACATAACAAAGTAGAGGGTTAGGACACTTGTTCAATCGTGAAACACAGAAGTACAAAAAGCAATCCAACCATATAAATATTATCTTCGGATTCTCATTAATCATCCAGTGGAAATTGTTCCGAAACTAGAAACCTGAATTTGTCAATTTTAGAGTAGTAGAATTAATAAATGCTTTAAACATGCATAAAAAATTGAATTCATATTTCAAAAAAAGAAATCTGTTAAACTTGAAAAAGAAAATTAAAAGGCAAACATGTATACACATTTCTAAAATCTCAATTGTATGAAACCTCGTAAAACATCAAAAGAAAATCATATATAAATATCGTATTGGAATTGAAACCCTAGAATAATGGAGCTCTATGTGGAGTCCCTTTTCTCCTATGTCGTTTCACCGGTTCAATCTCTTTTGGATTCTTTGTAATCATCAAATTCTCCATCAACTTATCTGATTGTGACCTAAGAGCGCTCTTAAACTATCAAATTTAAGATAAACAATATTACCTTTCAATATTGTTTACCATCTCAATAAGTCATTGATACCTTCTGATGCAGCTTAGAACTTCAACACTTTCTTACTTACTTTCTACCATTATAGGTTCGATGTGGTTGGAAGCAATTCAATTAACTTGTGACTTATTTTGTAATGTTCTTTTTCAGTTTTTGAACTTTTATATGATAAACATTCTTACTTAAACCAAAGAACTGCTAGTTAGGTGATTCAACTTGGAAACTCAACACAATCTATTTTCACAGGACAATGGTTTTAAGGTGCCGAACAAAACACTAATAGATATTACCGGTGACAAACAAGAGACAATACATGAGATGCAATTCTTAAGAAAATTTCGAGGAGTTGAGCCTATATAAAAAAATCACCCTAAGCAATAATATTGATTAGGATCTATAACATAATATATCATTTCTCTTCTATTTTTCCTGTTTTCCGAAACAGAAAATGAATACTTAGGTTTTGGTGAGCTTCATACTTTTATTTGAAATTGGTAATATTAATGGCGCTTATTAAGGTTGGAGAAAGTCTCGGTCCATTAAATTTTTTAAAAGAAACTGCTACCTCAAAACGTCGTTTTTTCCTTATAACTAAAGATCACGTACAATGCATTTGCAATAATTAACTTAGAATTTAAAAAAAAAACCATTTTGTTGTAATAGGTGTGTATATAAACTGGTACAATTAAATTTCATATTAACAGAACATGTCTACAATTGGCATAAAATGTACATTCATGTCCTATGATTATGATTCCTATATATTAATGTTAATGTTAATATGTTAACGTTAATGTTAATTAACAAATGTACAGATTATAGGCATCGATGTCTATGATTCCTATGTATATAATTATACATTATAGGCATCAATGTATAAGCATCAATGTCTATTGATTATAGGTATTACTGTTATTAGACATCTGATTATGGACATAGGATACATAATCAGATTATAAGCATAAATGTATATAATTATGTATAATAAAACAAAACAATCAGATTATACATCCATGTCTATGTATAACAGATGTACAAATTATGCATAGTCATCATAATCATAGGACATGGATGTAAATTTGATATACAATTCTAGACATGTTCTATTAATATGAAATAAAAATTTACTAGTTTATATACACACATTTTACAACAAAATGGTTTTTGATTCCAAGCTAATAATTGTAACTGCATTGTATGTGATCATTAGCTATAAGGAAACAACAATGTTTTGAGGTTTCATTTTCCTTTGAAAACTTTAATAGGTCGAGACTTTCTCCAAACTTAATAAGCACCAATTTTAAATTAAAGTATGAAACCTAACAAAACCTTAGTATTCCTTTTATGTTAAGTATTCCTTTTCTGTTTTGGAAAACAGGAAAATAGAAAAGTAAAAAGGAATATTATGTTATAGATCATAATCAGCAGTTTGGAAACTCTATTTTTTCTATATAAAAGATCAAAAACTAAAGAAGAAGATTACAAAATAAGTCACAAATTAATTAAATTGCTTCCAAACACATCGATCTTGTAATAGTAGATTGTACGCAATTGTTGAATTTCTAAGATGCATCAGAAGATATCAATGGCTTATTGAGATGGTGAATTCGAAGATTTTCCATGAATCATGCGATACACACGACAAAAAAAAATGATGTTACTTCTGTTGCGATTGTATGAGTCTTCTTTTTTGCAGTACTTGCTACAAAGAGAACAGTCACAAAGACCACACTTTGATTCCAGTAACAACTTTTATCTAATTATTTCAAAAAAAAATTGCTTTAATATAACTTCCCACATTTAGTTATGATTTATTGGGTTTTGATGGAAACATGCTGACATATATAAATTCGTACCAGACTGGAGTAAAGAAGAAGACGGTATCAAAATACATGGTTATATCTGGGATACATGTGTATACGATAAATGGGTTTTTAATTGTTTATATAAATTAGAGACGTGGTAATGACTATCCTCGTTTTAAAAACAATGTTTTGCATAAATGCCAAGTTTGTGAATGGGACTTGACGTTGATTCTTCTTATTTGTTCTGTTCAATGGAATTCAAAGTATAGAATTATGTGGTTATTTCTGGTTTTAGTTCTTATAGTTTAACTTTTACGTAAAATTAACGTTGTTTATCGTAAATTTGACAGTTTATGAGCGCTCTTGGGTCACAACTTGATGAGTTAATGGATAATTCTAAGATTACAGAGAATCCAGAAGAGATTGAACTGGTGAAACGACATAGGATAAAAGGAACTCCACATAGATCTCCATTCTTCTAGGGTTTCAATTCTACTACGATATTTATATTTGATTTTCTTTTGGTGTTTTAGGAGGTTTCATATAACTGAGATTTTAGACATGTGTATACATGTTTGTCTTTTCTTTTCTTTTTTTAAGGTTTAACAGATGATTTTTGGTTTTTGAAATATTATTTCAATATTAAAACAAATTTATGCCTCGTGATGCCTATACATTTTTCTATGCATCATAATCATATTCAGATGTCTATAATTAAGGCATTATGTATAGGCACCAATATCTATTGATTATGTACATATATATTATAGGCATCAATGTCTAAAATTCCTATGTATATGATTAGGAATCATAATCATAGGCAACCATAATTATAAACATAGACATGGATTTACATTTAATTATGTGTCATATGTCCTATGATTATGTATCCCTACGTAAAATGTACATATGTTAATGTTAATAGTATAAAGAAGGTAAAATTCTATGATTATGTATCTCTATGTAAAATGTACATTTGTTAATGTTAAAAGTATAAAGAATGTAAACTCCAAAAATTGAAAAGGGCTGAAGCAAGTAATAGAAACCAACATAAGAAGGCCAATGTAGTCGAGACTTGGTATTGGTTACAGAGGTTACCATCACAGACTTTTTTGTCGGCAGACGAAAGCAATTTAGTTGCACTAGCTACAACACAAGCCCCACCAAGAGAAAGAAATGACAATACATGTTACAATGAAGAGGTCACAAAAAAAAGAATACATATCGTCTTTTCGGGTTTATGAAGATGAAGGAAACTCTTTTGCATTTGTTTATCAAATCACCGGCGACAACGATGGAAAGAAGTCTTAATTCTTGAGGAATGAGTTTCACTAAAGGTGCAAATGGTTGACTTAGTTGAAAGAAATTGAATGAGTTGGATGAATATTCAACTAATTTTTTACCATTTAAGATTAATAAGTTGAAAATTGATTCAATCCATTCAAAGAAACAAATTAGAAAAAATGATCGAATTACAAAGGAAAGTTGTTCAATTCATTCAACTTCTATTATGTATATGGATGGGTTGATAATATAACATTTTTCAACTCAATTGTTTTCAATCATTCAGTCTTTTTTTTTTTTTTGTGCAAATTCAATCATTCGTCTAGATATAACCATTTACACTCTAAGAGAAAATGTGTATCGGTTAAGACAAGTAAGATGCTCTATAGAGTTTACAATTGCCACTACAGTCGCCAAATATCCAAAAACAATCGATAAGACACACATATCAAAATCAGTCCTTACTAATTGTTTCATTTATTATCTCACATCTTTCACCAAATCATTCACTAACTAAACATCAAAAACCATGACACCAACCAAACTCTATCCTCAGAGTGACTTTTGATTAAAAACTCCAACTTTTGATCCAATCAAAACTCTATCCTCAAAAATGTTTGATCAAACTTTAAAATCTCAACAAAATAGGTATTGTGTTTGGTTAGAACCCTAACAATGAAGGAATGAGATTAGAGAAGAGAGAGATATAGGAGAAGAAGATAAGTGGTCAGATAAGCTGAATAGTTCCTTGATTAGTTTCATAAAAAAAACCCTAATGTTTCAGACTTCATTTAAATACAAACCTCTTAAGTAAACAACAACCAACATTAAAATGTATTGCATTATTTATGAACATAACTTCAAACCCTCTAACTGGATTATAGGTTCTCTTTCACTTAGTCTCTACCTTCTCAGCCACTATTAACTCTGTTTGCTTTTCTCCATTATCGAGCCTTTCTCTATTGTCGAGCCTTTCTCCCTTTAGTCCTTACTTTCTTTTTCATATAAGCCACATGGACTCTTAACCTATCATATTGATTAAAGAAACCCATATCCAAAGTTTACTCCTTTTGATGATCAGATTCATCAATTCGAATTCAAAATTCGATAGTTACCGAAGAAGTTAACAGAACTCAGAACCCCAAAATGAAAATTGAATAAGAATTTGAGGGGAACTTTGACCAGAAGGTACTAAAATCATAGAAATCGTAATCGTAGCACATGAAGATCAACGAAGCAGCTGTTAAATGGTTTGGCCCATAGGGAGAGCGAAGCTGGCGCTAGTGCCGAACGATCCCGGCACATTCTCCATCCGATTTCAAACCTACTTCTCTTCATCATCCGAACCAAAATTCAGCTCATTTGGTTATACACATTCCACAAACAAGATGAATCATATGATCAAAGAATACAAGATGAGGTTAAAGCAACGACGGAGGAAGATTTTAAAAGTAACATAAGAGGATTTTGATATCACCATCTGTGATTTAAGTACTCAAATCCCAAAAATTCCAAGAATTTAGTGAATTATTAGCCTCTCAGGAAACCAAGATTAAACACTGATTAAAAAAAAAAAAAGGCCTTTTCATAACCAATCCAAGAATACAGAAGCTGCATTGCATCATTCCAATCAATATCTGCAGTAAAAAAAACTCTCCGCTCAAAGAAAAAAAAAGGGGAATTTGAATAACAATGTTACCATATATACTGATATCAGACAATTGAGTATCCAAATGACAATACAATTAAAAGGGTTTAAGAGAAACAGAGCTGGTTTACGGGTTCAGAGTCCAGACAATCAAACATAAAAATTCAGAACATAACAATCCTTAACGTTATTGTGAGTGGTATGTGCTTTCAGCGAAGATAGCCATCAACTGAGCCACAAGCTCCTTGTCATCGTGCTTCCTCAGACTGTAATGAAGGGAGTTCACTTCCTTTGTCTCCGACCAATCCTTTGGACATGAGAGCTTTGACAACGTTACACCTTGGTACAATCCTCTTCTCCATGCTGTATGAAACTACCTGTGGGAACAAAGTCACGGCCTTTAGCGGCCAATTCATCTTCTTCACCACAAACTCAGTTTTCTTCTTCATAGTATCTGCTTATAGTTTTGTCCTCTTTCATTCCTAAGTTTTAGGAATGTCCTAAATCGCAGAAAAAAAATCCTAATTTGGTGAGGAAGAAGATAAACCTGACTAACCAAGTTGCCTTGTTTCTGCATTTCAGATAAAAATGTAAACGCAAAGCAACATAAGTCTAAATAGGTTTCAGAGGTTTATAAATAAAGCTCCTCTTTTCACTTCTCATTGTCTGATGTCAAAAGATTCATGGACGCATCTAAAACTAACACAACAATACAAACCTTAATGCTGCTCATTGTTGTGGGGTAGGCCTTCTGATCTATAAATACAAGCTCCTCTTTTCACTTCCCATTTTCTCCAGTGAAGATAGCCATCAACTCCGGCACCAGCTTTTCGTGCTTCATCACATACCTCCTTAAAAAAGCCTGATCGGTACTTGTCAAAACAGATGACATTGGAGGGGTTTCATTTCCGTCTTTCATCAGTCCTTTTGACATGAGAGTTTTGATTACATTACACCTTGGGACAGTCCTCTTCTCAAGGCTGTATCCATATACCTGAGGGATCATAACCAAAGCCTCTAGTGGCCAATTCATCTTCTTCACGATAAAATCAGTTTTCTTCCTCACTGTCTCGGCAGTATAGTCAATGCACTGAGGATAGCGCTTGATCATCATTGCAAACTCGTCTCTGCTGAATCCTAGGCCTAAAAATGTTTCAATGGAGTTCACTATCTTCTGCTCTGAATTACAAATGCATTTTGGATGCTTCTTCAACAGTGACAGGACCTCATTTTTGAGAAGACCACACCTTTTAAGGGTTTCAAATGTATGAGTTATCTTCTTCTCTGAGTATGACAAAAAAGAAGGCCACTTCTTGAAGATTGCCCATACATCAGCCACACCAAAGCCTAACCTTTTATAGACATTGACTTTTTCTTCTATTGTCTTGTCACTCATTCTGTAAATAACACGCAGAGCTTCAACAAATTTTGAGGTCTCCGGATCAAAACCCATATCAACAACCTTCTTGAGAGATTCTTCAAATCTTTCTTTCCCACAAACAGGTTGGCTATCAGAGATGAGCAAGGGAAATAACAAACGCTGAGCCACACCCAATTCTCTCAAAACCGAAATATTTCTAATCTTGTTCTCCTTGTTACCCTGTGGAATAGAATAACATAACTTTTCATAACTGGAACTCTTATCTGCTTCTATGATGTCTTTGACGAAATCATAGTATACGCTTATAGATTTGTTCCCTCTCTTTCCCAAAATCTTCGGAACTGTAGAAACAATCTCAGTGAGCTCAGAGCTTGAAGCTCCTTTAGACTGCAAAGACTGAAGCTTTGGAGCAATGGATTTTTCAGCATCTAATAAAAGCAATCGTGGGTAAATCGTAACGATGCTGGATATCTGAGACTTTGTGAACCCATAACTTCTAAGAAGATTCAGAACAGAGTCTGGATTACACTTCTCCTCGAAACTAACTTTGCTTGAGATTGATTCTGCGACTTTTGTAGTTAAACCCAATGAATCAACGAGGTAAGAGACTGTAAAGTTCTTCCCTTTTCGACCATCTCTAAGGCTCGCATCAGCAGTACTAGCAGAAGAAAACGAACTGGACAGAGCAGTGACCTTTTGCACAGCAAATCTCAAATGATGCCATTTCTGCAATTCGACTAACCTTCTTCCATGGAGATTTAGATAATACATGACAAAGACAAGGTAATGCGATTACCAAACTGTTGTTGAAACGATTCTACCGATCTATCTGACTCAATTCGAGAAAATGGATCGCTAGTGAATAAAACCCTAAATCGTCCAAAGAAGAACAAAACGGTTAATACTTAACCGAAATTGGTTTACAGAGAGTACAAAACCAATGATGGGTATCATTTAATTTTGAACAAAAAAAAAGGAAACAAATTACAGTATGTGGAATATTATGGACAGTTTTATTTTCCAAATTACATTCGAAATTTATGTACTTAACCGATTAAAAATAAATAAAAATCAATAAAAAAATTGGAGTCTTTTGGTCCTCAATTGGATTGAACCAATTTTGATTGATGTGATTGTGAGCAGCTCTTCATCATATTGCGAAACTCTTGATAATTGATACTTCCATCCTTTTCAAACAATACAAAAAATGAATTAGAAATTTAAAAAATATCATTAACTTAATCAAATTTCATAAATTGACTTACATTATCAGCATCAACTTCTGAGATAATCTCTTTAATCATGGCATCATCTCCCATATTATACTCTTTCATAGCTGTTTCTAATTCCTGTCTCGAAATATACCTTCAAAGTACAAACACATATACAGTAATTAGCTAGTAATCCGGTTTAAGTCTGGTTTATCAGTTTGGTAACACATACCCGCTATTATCTTTATCGAAATGTTGAAAAGCTTTGAACAAATTCTCCTCTCTTTCTACTCTGTACCGGTTCATCGTAGCTGAGATGAACTCAATGTAATCAATCGTACCGTTCCCATCGACATCAGCCTAAACCGAAAACATTAACCAAATTAATCTAAACCGGTTAATTTAAGTTACAAAGAGAGCACAAATAAGTGAAAAACGCCTTACATCTTCCAAGAGTTGTTTAACTTCGGTTTCGGTTAACCTCGAACCGAGTTTTTCCAGTCCGGATTTTAATTCTTCGTACGTGATTGTACCGCTCTTATCGGTGTCCATGTTTGCAAACATCGTCTTGAGACCCTTTAGTTCCTCTTCTTTGAGATTTTGCGCGATAAACTATAAACCAAATAAATTAAACCAATGAATCAAAACCGATCTAACTTCACCACTAAACCGAATCCTCAGAGATACTTACTTTCAATGCAAGCTTCTTAAGCTTATTCATAGCTCGGAGTTGCTTCATCCGCGACAAAACTGCACTATCAATCGGCTTATCAGAAGCTTCTCCACCTTCTCGTATCCACGGATGTTCTGAAGAAGAACCAAAACCGGTTCAATCTCCCCGAGTTTAAACATTTAACCGAAACAAAACCGAGTGTACTGGTAACCTTTACCTAGGACTTGAGCTGCGGTAAACCGTTTCTTTGGATCATACTTTAACATGTTCCTCACCAAATCTTTAGCACTCTCTGAAATCGATGGCCATGGTTCCGACTCAAAATCAATCTCTCCTCTCAAAATCTCCTCAAATATACCCTTATCAGTCTCTGCCCCAAAAATGTAAGAACTTGTAAACTAGAGAAACTACAAAACCAAACCAAGTGGTTCAGTTTCGTCGGGACACAAAGGTAAGCAACTTGAGCCAAAAAAGCATTTTACCGGCCCAAAATGGAGGAGTGCCACAGAGAAGGATGTAGAGAATAACTCCGGCGCTCCAAATATCTATTGCTTTGCCGTAGTTTCTCTTCAGAACTTCTGGTGCAACGTAATATGCACTTCCAACAATGTCTTCGTACACTTTCCCTGAAACAAATGGATCGGTTTAGTCTTTGAACTCAAGGAATCTTGCTCGGGTTTTAAATTTTAGATTCATTCTAAACCATGACATTCAAAATCAGATAGCAGTTGAAGAAAGAGGACAAAAAACAAAAATAGAAAGATAGTTTCTTGAGTAAGAAGAAACAGGATATTTCTCATTTTGGGTGTATACCTTCTTCGATGAAAACTGAAACACCAAAATCAGTAGCCTTGAGCATTGAGGAAGCTTCATCTTTACTAGATAACAAGAAGTTTTCGGGTTTAAGATCGCGATGAATCACCCCCATGAAATGACAAATCTGCACAACTTTAACCACACTTCTAATTATCTCTGCAGCTGCTTTCTCTGAGTAATGCCCTCGTTTAGTGATCTTATCAAAGAGCTCGCCGCCTTCACAAAGCTCCATTACAAGATGAACACTTTGTCTGTCTTCATAAGCTCCTTTGATCTCCACAATGTTTGGTTGTCCTGATAAGTAATGCATTATCTGTATCTCCCTTCTTACATCCTCTCTGTCCTGTCATGTTAAATTTAATCAAATCTCTGGAGATTAATGCTATAACTGGTAACATTTCTTATTGGCAGATTTCCTAAATTTCAAATCAAAGTAATGTAAAAATGTGAGGGTTTATAAGATTCTTGCCTGAGTTCTGATGAGTTTTCTCTTCAAGATGGATTTACAAGCAAAGTTCTTGCCTGAAGAGATCTCTGTACATATATACGTTATACCAAATTGGCCACGACCTAATTCGCGACCGAGACTGTACTTCTCCTTAATGTCTTCAAATGGTTTACCTAAGATCGGTTCTGGTTGTTGCAGGTTGCTTTGCTTTCGATTATTCATTAACTTTTGCTTTTCTTGAGGTTGAGGAACTGGAAGTGGAGGTGGAAGTTTATGAGGTTGCACCACGATTTGGAAATTGGCTCTTGGAGCTGTTTGTCTTTGACGAAATTGTTGTTTTGGTGTTGTTTCTCTGTTCTGTAACTCTGTGTTTTGTTCTCCATTATTGTCTGGTTTTGGTTTCTTGAGCTTCTTCTTCAGATTGATGCAGAGACATCCCATTTTTTGGTATTGAAGAAGGAACTTTTAGGACATAGCCTTAGAAGAGTTAAGAGATCTGATGTATGTTTTAAGGTATTTGTTGGATTTCATAACGACACCTAAGCACGTTAGTGAAATATGTTGCAAGTCAAATGTGAGATGTAATTTTTATAAAACCGAAATAAAAATAAAAATTTCAACACTTGCATCATTTTATTCTTATTTGTAATATCTCTATATTAAAATTGAAATTTCCGTGTGGTATCTTTGAAAACTTCCATAGACACCAAGAAATAAAGAGGTCAGATAATAATATATACGCAAATATTTATACAAAACTAACAATGTGAATATGTGATTGGCTTTTAAGTGGCAGGCATGTTACTAAATGATGATTTCATTAGTAGAAAAAAAATGGCTGATAAATAAAACTAGCTTTATGCCCAAAATAAAGTATCTCCGTGACCGTATATGTAAATCCTATATACAACTAAGACATTTACAGTAATAAAATATTTCATCATTCTTTACTCTGTTGAGCTTTGGTACCTTCTCTTACAAAGAGAAGGTTTACAAATATGAAGATTAAGGAAAAGAATTGGTCGTACTTTTTAGTCCAAAACTTAATTACACCTCAGAATCAGATTAGCATTTGGCCAGATTCATCGTTGTTGTTGTGCGCAATGATATAATTGTTGTCGCTGTTCAAGATCATTATTTTGTCATGATCATCTGACAAAGACATGCATGTTGATCGAGCACAAGGGAGTTCACTTGTCAATATTTATAATTATATTGCCTCAGATTAGCGTTTCTTGGGAACAACAGACACTCTTTTTGTCAACTAGATGTCATTAATTAAGATCTCCCAAACGAAAAGCTCTCCGCTAAGAAGAGACGGTTAGTCTCAATAAGGACTAATATAAATAGATAGGTTACGAGTTAATATGATGGGAGTTGTGATTAATTGATGATAATGTGGAGGCGATATTTCCGTTTAATATGACAGATTCGATAATATTTAGCTCGGGTCACGTATGAACAGTTCGGGTGTAAGGTCGGAACCTTGTATTTCACTAAAAGACGGTTGTCGTATAGAACGACGAACTGAATCAACAGGGATTTCAGTTCGGTGTTCTAAACGATTCGTCGGAAGGATTACAAGTATTCAATTTAGAGCTCGGTATTAATTCTAGAGAGATTTTGCGGACCTCTTCATTAATGAAGTGCAGGGTGTATTTATAGCGATCCAACTGCATTTTCCGCCCATTGCGTGTTCGTCGAGGCAGTTTCCCCGCCTAGCGCGTGAACGGCGAAGTCAACTCGGTAGCCGAATCGCACTCGAGTGGCTGTAGGGTGTCAGAACGGCTACTCGCTTCCTCTCGTACACTGTGCCCGACGTAGCAGGTCGTAGACTGCTGGTCGAAAGGGTTGGGTTATTATGGGCCTCAGAACCGGGCTTTTGAACATGGGTTCGTCATGGGCCGGGCTGATAGGTCAATCCTATCTCCAACAATAGCCCCCCCAGTCCTGGGTGTGAAAAGGAACATCGAACAGACCGGAGTATAAATTGTCAACTCCAGACCGGCCCATTTTTCGCCACATCGGATGTTTTGGTCTGCTAGGGTTTCAGCTCCCCGTGACTTACCGTGTTCGGGAGTCACTGTTCTTATGACGTGCGTGAGATCCGCGTCCGCGCGTGGAGAAACGATCATATCACCGCACTGACTGGTAGTAGGCCCCCTTTGCGTGTCGATCCGCGCGATGTAATCTTGGGATGCTCCTTGATGTCTGCCCGTGTGCGCCACGTGTAGGATCAGGAGTGGGTAATAGAACGGCATCTTCTTGGTTTCCCGTGTCGAAGCCGAACCGTCGCTTCTCGGTTTTATAAGGTGAATCCTCGTTTTATTTCTGCCATTTCTGCGAAAACACGTAAACACTCTTTTCTCGCTCCTCTCATTTCTCTCGTTTCTCTGATTTTCTCGGGAAAGATTACGCCGGATCTCCCTTCATCTCTCTCGATCTCTTCCTCCTACTCTTCGACGTCATGTCAGATCTGTTTGACGGAATTCACGCTGAATCTAGCACCGATTCTGGCTCCATTCACCACAGCGGCGACCGGGCTAGTTCTGGGAACGTCTCCCTGAGAACGAACAGGGCGACATTTTCCGATGAAGAAGATGACGGTGGTGCCGCCGCTCTGGTTCGCAGAAGATCCCAAGCTGCTGAGGCCGGGACATCATCAGCCCGTCTCCAAGTCGGTGTCCTTAGGAGGCGAGGGGATGGGAATACTGTCGCATCTTCGAGTCGTGAAGGCAATGAAGATCAGATCGGTAGCAGTATGCCAATGCTTCAAACTAGCCTTATCCCAAGACCTCACGTCGGAGGCAGGTCGGAACCTTCAGATAGGGCCTCCAATCAGACCGGTTCGTGGGGACGCTCCTAGGACAACACGAGCTGGTGGCCGAAAAACGAAACTGCAGAAGGCCTCATATTACGAGGGAGGTGCACCGACGAAACTGCAGAAGACGAAAAACGAAAAACGACGAAAAACGAAACTGCAGAAGACCACCAAAACAATTTCCACTCTTGCAAACATGTTCCCGACCTGTAGATTTATCCTGCCAACACAGCATCAACGTCCCTGGACGCCGCCGATCGGCTACACCTGCTTGTACGATCATTATTTCCTGAAGTGCAAGCTTTGGCTTCCCCTGCCCGAGGTGTTTATCTAATATTGTCGCACTCGTCAGCTCGCCTTTTCTCAAATAAGTGCGTGATTAACATGATATCCGCCTATGTGCTGGCCGCTGAGCACGGGATCGAGTTGAAGTCCGATCTCTTCGAGGAACTGACGTCTCTCAAACTTACCTCGTCGGAGCCCGGCACCTTTTATGCGTCGTTCGAGACAAAGGCCAGGCTTATTACAAACAAGCCCAGCAAGGTGGATGATTGGGCGCAACGTTATGAGTTCGTGAGGATCGGGAGGGAGATGGGCCTGGATCCCGAGGCGTCATATCGGTCCGAGTGGAGTCTTTCTCCGGGTAGAGCTCTATCGGGTCGACTGGAATTTCTTCTTGTCTTATATCTAACTTTTTCATTTTTTCTTTCAGAGCGTCATCCCGTCAGATCCAGACTTCCGGAAGATCTTATTGCGGCGCGCGCGGATACGGAGAGCGCGGGCATTAGTGGCAACAGGTAACCGAGCTTACTTGTATCCGAATTCGTTCACTAACACCGCCTTAAGATCGAGTACTGACTTTAGTGATTTCAGGCAAATTGAAGAGAATGTATTTCAACATGCTTGATTACTTGTCGGTGCGAAGACCTACTCCTCCGATAGCTCGGGATACTTCAGTCACAGAAGCCGAAGACGTGGTGGATCTCACGCTTAACCCAGATTTCGACATGCCAGATTATGTCGAGAGATTGGAGACGCCACCTTCAGCTCGGGCTACTCCCGCGATCTCCTCAGAGGCCGATGTGTGTCAAGTCTCTGCTGCTGATATTGGGGGCACAGATGAAAGGCCCGAGGCATCTCCCACTTTACTCCCCAACTCTGAAGTTGTTCCTGACCAAGATGCGGCTGTCCACGAGGGCGGTTCAATAAGCCCGGAGCACGTGATGGTGGACCCTCCTGTCGAAACGGAGGTACAAAGTCCTGCTCATGTTCCAGATCTAGTCCAGAGACCCGACGAGGTAGGAATCAAAGAGCAGGAAAAGGCTGAGAGGGCGGCGAAACGGAGACAAGAAAAGAGGTCGACTGCTGACGAAGACCCCCGCTCTGAGCGTTCTTCAAAGAGGCTAAGGACTTCCGAGCCCGAGGTGGATCACCGTTTTAAGTTCCAATACCATAGGCGGAGTCAGCCAATTGTCAGTAACCGAAAAGGTTGCGCCAACCTGATACGTGCCATAGCCTCACCTGACGTGATCCTTCCGTCTGATGAAGAAATGGCGGCGCCGGACTCCTTTTTCCTCGCGTCCCAGTGCGTTGTGAAGGTAACCACTCAACTTGCCTCGTTGATTCTGAACAAATGCTAACGCTCTTTCTTGCAGATGGGATATGCGCTTGCCGGACTGGCGCGTGACTACGAGCAGCAGGTTAGGCTGGCATGCGATTTTGCTGATGTTGAGAAGGAAGCAACTCGGGGTCAAATGATTGATTCGGAGAGGCGGATTGAGGAGCTGGAGAAGGAAGTTGATCTGGAGTGTCACAGATCTTCTGAGTTAGCCGCGGAGGTGGATGAGCTGAAAGATAAAGCCGATCTCCTAGAAGATGAACTCGCCAAAAGTCGGTCGGAATCGATGGCTAATCGGGACCGGTTAGTCAGCTTTGAAGTTGAGCTTGAAAAAACCCGGTCCGTGGCAGCGGAGCGCGAACTGCTTTAGAAAGACAATATTCGTCTGACGACTAATATTACAAATGTTAAGGTCCACCTCGGGATAGAGAGGGAGAAAGCCGTGCAGAAGTGGCGCGCTTATAAAGCCAGCTGTGATGCGAAGCTTCGGCTTGTGAAGGAAAACATGGAGGCTCGTGAGAAGGCTGAGCCGATCAAACTTCTGTACGCCAAAGCTCACGGGGCGCGGCGTATCCTCGAGCTGATCCAAGAGGAGGATGGTGTTCCTGTGCCGCCAGCTCGGCTGCAACAGGTTAAGGATGACGCGGATACTTATATGGCTCAGCTGCAGGCCAGCCCTATCTCGAAGCTTCGGCCGGAAGATTTCGAAGTACCCTCCGGTTCCTCTTCTGTTTTAGAAGGTACCGAGGATGTGTTATCGAGAGCGCGGGTTTCTGAGCACGGGTCGGGAGATGGGGATGAAAATCCCGAGTCGAGGGCGTCATAATCGGAGGCTGTTGTTTTCTTTGCTTTTTTTTTTTGTTTTTATTTGCTCCCTTTTTTCTAGCTCGTGTGTAAAACCCGAACGATTTGATATATATAATGGTTTCTTTTATTGCTTTTCTCTAGTTCTTTTATCGCTTAAGTATTAGCTCGGTCATGATAAGTATAAGTGAGAACTCAGTTGTACGTGAGATTGGTACGAGTGAGAACTCGGCTACACGTTTATAGATTGTACGTGAGATATGGGTGCGAGTGAGAGGCGGCGCCGGACTCCTTTTTCCTCGCGTCTCAGTGCGTTTTGAAGGTAACCACTCAACTTGCCTTGTTGATTCTGAACAAATGCTGACGCTCTTTCTTGCTGATGGGATATGCGCTTGCCAGGACTGGCGCGTGACTACGAGCAGCAGGTTAGGCTGGCCTGCGATTTTGCTGATGTTGAGAAGGAAGCAGCTCGTGGTCAAATCATCGATTCGGAGAGGCGCATTGAGGAGCTGGAGAAGGAAGTTGATCTGGAGTGTCACAGATCTTCTGAGTTAGCCGCGAAGGTGGATGAGCTGAAAGATAAAGCCGATCTCCTAGAAGATGAACTCGCCAAAAGTCGGTCGGAATCGATGGCTAATCGGGACCGGTTAGTCAGCTTTGAAGTTGAGCTTGAAAAAACCCGGTCCGTGGCAGCGGAGCGCGAACTGCTTTAGAAAGACAATATTCGTCTGACGACAAATATTACAAATGTTAAGGTCCACCTCGGGATAGAGAGGGAGAAAGCCGTGCAGAAGTGGCGCGCTTATAAAGCCAGCTGTGATGCGAAGCTTCGCTTGTGAAGGAAAACATGGAGGCTCGTGGGAAGGCTGAGCCGATCAAACTTCTGTACGCCCAAGCTCACGGGGCGTGGCGTTTCCTCGAGCTGATCCAAGAGGAGGATGGTGTTCCCGTGCCGCCAGCTCGGCTGCAACAAGTTAAGGATGACGCGGATACTTATATGGCTCAGCTGCAGGCCAGCCCTATCTCGAAGCTTCGGCCGGAAGATTTCGAAGTCCCCTCCGATTCCTCTTCTGTTTTAGAAGGTACCGAGGATGTGTTATCGGGAGCGCGGGTTTCTGAGCACGGGTCGGGAGATGGGGATGAAAATCCCGAGTCGAGGGCGTCATAATCGGAGGCTGTTGTTTTCTTTGCTTTTTTTTTTTTGTTTTTATTTGCTCCCTTTTTTCTAGCTCGTGTGTAAAACCCGAACGATTTGATATATATAATGGTTTCTTTTATTGCTTTTCTCTAGTTCTTTTATCGCTTAAGTATTAGCTCGGTCATGATAAGTATAAGTGAGAACTCGGCTGTACGTGAGATTGGTGCGAGTGAGAACTCGGCTACACGTTTATAGATTGTACGTGAGATATGGGTGCGAGTGAGAGGCGGCGCCGGACTCCTTTTTCCTCGCGTCCCAGTGCGTTGTGAAGGTAACCACTCAACTTGCCTTGTGATTCTGAACAAATGCTGACGCTCTTTCTTGCTGATGGGATATGCGCTTGCCAGGACTGGCGCGTGACTACGAGCAGCAGGTTAGGCTGGCCTGCGATTTTGCTGATGTTGAGAAGGAAGCAGCTCGTGGTCAAATGATCAATTCGGAGAGGCGCATTGAGGAGCTGGAGA
The DNA here is from genome assembly GCA_004349715.1 of Crucihimalaya himalaica. Lineage (NCBI taxonomy): Eukaryota > Viridiplantae > Streptophyta > Magnoliopsida > Brassicales > Brassicaceae > Crucihimalaya > Crucihimalaya himalaica. The sequence goes on along the minus strand of SMJT01000026.1, from coordinate 1,802,689 downwards.
AGGAAGTTGATCTGGAGTGTCACAGATCTTCTGAGTTAGCCGCGAAGGTGGATGAGCTGAAAGATAAAGCCGATCTCCTAGAAGATGAACTCGCCAAAAGTCGGTCGGAATCGATGGCTAATCGGGACCGGTTAGTCAGCCTTGAAGTTGAGCATGAAAAAGCCCAGTCCGTGGCAGCGGAGCGCGACCTGCTTAAGAAAGACAATATCCGTCTGACGACGAATATTACAAATGCTAAGGTCCACCTCGGGATAGAGAGGGAGAAAACCGTGCAGAAGTAGCGCGCTTATAAAGCCAGCTTTGATGCGAAGCTTCGGCTTGTGAAGGAAAACATGGAGGCTCGTGAGAAGGCTGAGCCGATCAAACTTCTGTACGCCCAAGCTCACGGGGCGCGGCGTATCCTCGAGCTGATCCAAGAGGAGGATGGTGTTCCCGTGCCGCCAGCTCGGCTGCAACAGGTTAAGGATGACGCGGATACTTATATGGCTCAGCTTCGGCCGGAAGATTTCGAAGTCCCCTCCGGTTCCTCTTCTGTTTTAGAGGGTACCGAGGATGTGTTATCGGAAGCGCGGGTTTCTGAGCACGGGTCGGGAGATGAGGATGAAAATCCCGAGTCGAGGGCGTCATGATCGGAGGTTGTTGTTTCTTTGCTCTTTTTTTTTGTTTTTATTTGCTCCCTTTTTTCTAGCTCGTTTGTAAAACCTGAACGATTTGATATATATAATTGTTTCTTTTATTGCTTTTCTCTAATTCTTTTATCGCTTAAGTATGAGCTCGGTCATGATAAGTATAAGGGAGAACTCGGATGTACGTGAGATTGGTGCGAATGAGAACTTGGCTACACGTTTATAGATTGTAGTAGAGATATGGGTGCGAGTGAGAACTCGGCTGCACGTTTATAGGCCGTACGTGAGATCAGTGCGAGTGAGAACTCGGCTACACGTTTATAGATTGTACGTGGGAGATGGGTGCGAGTGAGGACTCGGCTGCACGTTTATAGGTTGTACGTGAGATCGGTGCGAGTGAGAACTCGATTACACGTTTATAGATTGTACGTGAGAGATGGGTGCGAGTGAGAACTCGGCTACACGTTATAGATTGTACGTGAGAGATGGGTGCGAGTGAGAACTCGGCTGCACGTTTTTTTTTTTTTTTTTTTTTTTTTAGAGGACGAGATTAGTTGGGAAAGAGTATATTATAGCTGCACCTTTGTGAGAGGCTGCCTACGTACCCCCTATCAGGGGGATCAAGCCAGTCGTAGTTTGGTATCTGAATTGTTACAGAGAAAGCATTAGATCGGGACCCTAATAATGGAATCGTTTGAGATTCATCGTGTTCCAGGAGCGCGGGATTGCTTCGCCGCTCATTGTGGTCAGCTCGTAAACACCAGGTTTAACAACCCGGGAGACGAGGTAAGGGTCTTCCCATTGTACGCCGAGCTTCCCGGTGTTTTCTACCGCGGTGTTTTCGAACACCTTCCGTAACACTAAGTCTCTCTCGACGAAGTGTTTGCCTTTCACTCTTTTGTTGTAATACTTGGCGGCGAGCTGCTTGTAATTCTGGATCCAAAGCAAAGCGTCGTTGCGTTGCTCTTCTAAGAAATCCTCTTCTGTTTGGTGCAACTCGATATTGAGTGCGGGGTTTTGTACCAGCATTGATCGGCGGAGAGTTGGAATCCCGACTTTAGATGGGGCCATTGCTTCCATTCCGTGAGATAAGGAGAAAGGAGTTCGGTCGGATGCGGTGCGTGGTGTCGTACGGTGACTCCAGAGTACGCCGTCTAGCTCGTCGGCCCATAATCCTTTCTTCGTGCCGAGCCGCTTCTTCAGACAGTCGAGTATGGTCTTATTCGTTGCCTTGGCCTGCCCGTTGCCCTGAGGGTACCGCGGTGTTGACTTGCTCAGTCTTATTTTCCATTTAGCGCAGAAGTCCTCGACAAGTCCCGAGATGAACTGTGGGCCGTTGTCTACGACGATCTCGTACGGGAGTCCATGGCGGCAGATAATGATTTTCCGCACGTCGTCGGCGAAGATTTTGTTGTAGGACTCGACTTTAACCCATTTAGTGTAGTAGTCCGTCATGATAAGTATATACGCCTTTCCTCGAGACCGGGGCATGGGCCCTATGATGTTCATCGCCCATCGCATGAAGGGGTAAGGTGCGGTTGCTGTGGTGAGGAGCTCGATGGGTAGATGTATCATGGGAGCGTGTCGTTGGCATTGTTCGCACCGTGCTGCAAACTTCTCAGAGTCTTTTAGCAGTGTTGGCCAAAAGTGCACCCTGATTCCTGATTTTGAGTGCGAGAGATCGGCCATTTGAATGGTTTCCTCCGGCGCCTTTGTGTAGTTCCTTCATTACGCCGATTGTTTCATCCCCGTATAGACAAGTTAGGAGAACGTCGGAGGAGCTCCATCTGTACAGGTTTCCGTCTAGCTGAACATAGCGTGCGCTCTTCCTTTTTATACGCCGTGCTGCCCATTTGTTAGTAGGGATCATGCCGCTTTCTATGTACGCCATTATCTTAGTTCGCCAGTCCGTGGAAGTTGGCTCTTCGGGTGGTGGGGGGAGATGATCCGCGATGTCTTGCTTGTTTCCCTGGTCGAGGTCGGTGGTCGGGGTGCTTTCGACGAGGGCGACTCCCCTGGGGAGGTTGATGCTCAGACGGTCAATGCTTTTGACGGGAATAACCCGGCGTTGGGTTGGATCGGAGGTCGAGGCCAAGGCGGCCAGCGCATCAGCAGAAGTATTCTCGCCCCGGGGTATCCTTGTAAGGCTAAACTCCCCGAACTCGGTGGCCAAGTCTTTCACGACTTTTAGATAGGCATCCATGCGGTCGTTCTTGGCTTCATACTCGCCGCTGAACTGGTTGGCGACGAGCTGCGAGTCACAGTATGTCCTGATGTTCGTTTCTCCTATGCCCTTTGCTAATTTGAGTCCGGCGATTAAAGCTTCGTATTCGGCTTCGTTATTTGAGGCTGGGAACGCCAAGCGAAATGATTGCTCTAATATTTCGCCCGTAGGGGACTCGAGTTTGATCTCGATGCCGGAGCCGTGACGCGAAGATGAGCCATCGACGTGTAGAGTCTATTGCGTGGGAACTTTAGTGGTTATCAACTCAGGGGCGAGCTCGATCAAGAAGTCTACTAGTACCTGGGACTTGGCGGCATGTCGGCCCCTATACTCAACATCGTACTCACTCAGCTCAACTGCCCACTTAGCTATCCGGCCTGATTGACTCGGGCTATGAAGAATCGTTCTCAACGGTTGGTTGGTCAGAACGGCGACCGTGTGCGACTGGAAGTAAGGGCGGAGCTTCCGGGCTGCCGTTATAACTGCGAGGGCTAGCTTTTTGGGTGCGGGATATCGACTCTCGGCCCTGAATTGCGCCTTGTTGACATAAAAGATGACTTTTTGCTCGCCCCGATCTTCTCGAACAAGGACGCCGCTTACGGCCGAATTGGAGACCGCATTGTAAAGGTACATGGTTTCTCCCACCTCGGGTTTGGAGAGGACGGGGGCGTAGAAAGGTAATTCTTCAACTTTTGAAATGCTTCTTCACACCGTTCGTCCCATACGAACTCTTTATTACCGCGAAGGAGCTGGTAGAACGGCAGGCATTTGTCCGTTGATCGGGAGATGAAACGGTTGAGGGCGGCGATTCTCCCCGTTAGTCTTTGGATCTCATGCTTGTTTTTTGGTGATGGTAGCTCAAGGATCGCTCTAACCTGTGCTGGGTTGGCCTCGATCCCACGCTGTGTCACGATGTACCCCAGGAATTCGTCTGATGTTACTCCGAAGGTACACTTCGTCGGGTTTAATTTCATCCCGTACTTGTTGAGGGTTTGGAAGCAAGTCTTAAGATGGCCGACGTGATCCTTCGTTAAAAGGGATTTTACAAGCATATCGTCAATGTAGACCTACATTGTGCGCCCGAGCTCGTCGGCGAACATTTTGTTAACGAGTCGTTGATAAGTGGCTCCAGCGTTTTTCAGCCCAAAGGGCATGACCTCGTAGCAATATGTTCCCCGATCTGTGATGAATGCAGTCTTTTCACAATTATCCGGGTGCATTCGGATTTGGTTGTATCCCGAGAAAGCATCCATGAAGGAAATGAGCTTGTTCCCAGTGGTTGCCTCGACGACTTGATCGATGCGAGGAAGCGGAAAACTGTCCTTCGAACACGCCTTATTGAGGTCGGTGAAATCTACGCAGACTCTCCACTTCCCCGATTTCTTTTTCACGACCACTGGGTTGGCCAACCACTCGGGATACCTTATTTTGGTAATGAACCCGGCTGCGGTCAGCCGCTCTACCTCGTCATTTACGGCTTGCGCCCGCTCGGGGTTCATTTTGCGACGTTTTTGCTTGGTTGGTTTATACGTCGGGTCGACGTTGAGCTCGTGGCTGGCGATCGCTGGATCTATCCCGGGCATATCATTGGTCGACCAAGCGAAGGTTGATACGTTCTCCTTTAGAAAATCGACGAGCTCGTCTCTCACGGCTGTCTCGAGATCGGCCCCTATTCCGACGCAGTGCTCTTTATTGGCCGGATCGATGTTTGTCTGAATTACCAGATTCCGAGCTGGCTGGCTGTGGAGGTCGGGATCATTTGAGATATGGCAATCGATCACTTGGCACGTCCTAGCTGCCTTTCGCAGCTTGTGCTCTACTATGAAGCAAGTTCGGGACATACGCTGGTCTCCGCGGATTGTACAGACCGTTGACCCAACGGGGAACTTTAGGCATTGGTGGTAGGTGGAGGTCACTGCTTTCATCATGTGAATCCAAGGGGTGCCAAGGATTACGTTATAGATCGCCGGCTTGTTGATAACCTCGAACTTGACAATCCTGGTGGTTCCTCCGATATAGATCGGGAGTTTGACTGTTCCGATCGTTTCAGTTGTATCTCCGTTGAAACCGGTGAGGGAGCGTTTGAATTTCTTGAGGTTGAGGCCGGTGAGACTCATTTTGTCTCAGGTGTCCTTGAAGATCAAGTCGACCGAGCTCCCTGTATCAACCAGGACTCTGCCGACGTCGCAGTCCGCAATTCATAGCTTAATGACGAGCGGGTCATGACCTCCGAACTGCTGCTGGCCATTGTTTTGTCGGATTGTATTCCCTCGAGGAGGAGGGCGATCGTCTAGCCTGACGGCGCCCTTTTCATATTGCGCTAGGAGAGCTTCGTGGAGTGATCGGCATTGCGAGGTCGGGTGACCTTTGATCTTGTGAAACCCGCAAAACGCCTCGTTATCTCTGGGCTGGTAGTTTGCGTTCTGCCATTTGTTCCAAGAGAGCGGAGCATTCTGCTGTGAGTTCGGCGGAGGTTGGGTGCCGCCGCTGATCGCGAAAGAGGAGTCGACAGGTGATGGGTCCGGGCTGTCGGTAATAGGGAAGGCCGCAGCCCGTTTACCCCTTTCCTGCAAATATTCCTCGTCGTAATGTTGACGAGGCTCGTATTGCTCTTCCCGGGCTTTGTCCTTTGGGACAGCCGCTTTGCCCGGGGCGTACTTCTTGGTCATGAGGGCTTGTTCTTCCTCGATTTCGACGAAGATGGAAGCTCGGCACAGGGCATCTTCCAGGGTTCGCGGTTTGTTCAGAGTTGACAGATACCGGCCTCTCGCTCTTTGGGGGCAAATTGGTGTCGTCCGGTAGCGACGATGAACGCGGTCATGAATTTGCTAGGGTCTGTGAGTCCGCTGTACGGGAGGATTTTGACCTTCCCGGAATACCTGATCGGTGTGTTCTGCGGACGGGGGCTGAATGGGGTGTTCTGCGTTTCTTGGAGGATTCGATCGATCTCTGGTGCTGAGCTGGTGGCTTGATGTACGGTGGAGGTCATTCGGCGGAGCTCGGCTCTAATGCTTGCCACCTCGCGGTCTCGCTCCTGGTCATCGAGAATTTTTTGAAGGGCTCCGGGGCTTTGGTGCTCTGGTCTTCCCAGCTCGCTTGTGGGAGCTCTTTCCGTCAAATGCTCCTCTGCCCTATGAGGACTCCGGTGTGTGACGTGTTGGTTCCTCCAGAGTGAGGCGTGCGCGAAGTGCCTCCTGCTCGTCAGACACCGAGAAAGTGTTTAAGATTGAGCTCGGGGGTCTCCAGGTTTCTTCAGCTGTGCGATCGACAGTCGGGTTGCACCTAGGTGCCATGTTGTCTAGGCGTTCATGGCAAATGTTTTGACCGGCTGCGAGCTCGGCGAAACGCTCGTTGTTGCTTCGGACTGACTCGGTCATTTGCGCGATTAAGGTCTGCAGCAGTGCGTTCGTCATGGTGAGCTGGCTCCCTGGCGTGAGGTCGGTTTCAGGTCGTGGTAACTGAGTGCGGGCTGGGATTCCGCCTCCGGGAAGTGGTCGACTGCCGCCGGCGACTCCGGGCTCAAGCTCTTCGGTTGGGGTCTCTAGGGTATGAATCTCGTTGCTCTGTGTCAGGGGCCTAGGCGCCGTGGCTCGCATTGTCGCTTGAGGATCAAGCTCCCTTATGTTTTGTTATAGGACGAGCTCTCCAGTGTCTGACGTGAGTGGTAACGATGACGCATTCGGTCCTGCCATCCTTGAATCTGCTCTGTGCGTGTAGGAAATGTCTAAACCCCCCTCTCTTTAGTGCCAAATGTTAGTCTCAATAAGGACCAATATAAATAGATAAGTTACGAGTCAATATGATGGGAGTTGTGATTAATTGATGATAATGTGGGGGCGATATTTCCGTTTAATAGGACAGATTCGATAATATTCAGCTCAGGTCACGTATGAACAGTTCGGGTGTAAGGTCGGAACCTTGTATTTCACTAAAAGACGGTAGTCGTATAGAACGACGAACTGAATCAACAGGGATTTCAGTTCGGTGTTCTAAACGATTCGTCGGAAGGATTACAAGTATTCAATTTAGAGCTCGGTATTAATTCTAGAGAGATTTTGCGGATCTTTTCATTAATGAAGTGCAGGGGTATTTATAGCGATCCAACTGCATTTTCCGCCCAGCGCGTGGGGGTGTCAGAAATGAGAATATGAAAAGGTAATCGCTTATATAGAAGAGGATATCAAATTTGAAAAGAAGAACATTTTGAAATTTTTCTAATTAATTAATTAGTTATTGTAAATTGTATTAATGAGTTAAGTTATAGTCAATTAAGAGAAATTATTATCTTTGTATATGTCTTTTTGTTATATATGTTTTTTTTAAGAATGAGAATATCAAAAAGTAAAATAGAGAAATAATTAAAATAAAGGATGACAAATTATAATAATTAATTTCTTTTGTATATTTTTTTTGTTAAATTATTGTCAAATTGTAATAATTGATTTTAAATGTGTAATTAATAGAAATTATTGTTCTTATATATGTTTATTTTAGAAATGAGAATATGAAAAGGTAAAATAGAGAAATAGTTAAAATGAAAGTTAAAAGAAGGATGACAGATGTCAGCTTGTGGTTAAATGAACATTATTTTATTATATAAGATACGTAATATTTTTTTTATAGAAACATGTCGGCAAAAAAAAAAAAAAAAAGATTCTAAATTATTATTAAATGAACGGTGAATGAAAAGAACTCTCTAAATTCATTTTCAAAAGACCTTTTTTCTGAAAAAGGCAAAGGCCCAACAAATGGGCCAAAGAGACCCCAAAACATTTTTGACAAATTTCCTCTATCATATGCTTTGACACAACACTCTCCAAACTTATGTCACTCTCTTTGATCAGTATTATACCCATTCCTCCATTGTCTTCCATATTTGTACATTATTAGGTGTCGATATACGATTTGATAAGATTTCGATTTTTTTTTTTTAAAAAAGATTGTTTAGAAATAGAAATGAGTTTCTATTTGAGTTAGAATATACATAAAAGAAACAATGTATTCATTTCACATATATTTTGATCGATAAGTCTTAAATCTATAAAGATTACGCATCGAAATACGCTTTAAGGAGAGACAATGATCAACTATAATTATTTAGAAATCACTTGGAACTTATGATATACAAAACTACGTTGTAGGAGTTAGTGACCGTATGATATGGTTTTGGGGCATCGACCTACACTTGTACACGTAAATGTTTTATAAGCATAAATATCCACTGTACATTGCATATGTAACTCATTTAGTCAAAAGTGATGTTGGGTCGGTTTGTGTATGTGGGGGCTTCGAGGAGTTACAAATATTTGGACAAAATAATTTTCTTCTTCTCCTATATCCTATTAAAAATTCAGGAATATTTTTTTTTTTATCTTCTTATCAAAACATTAAGAGATTCATTTAAACTTAGTGGCTGTTGAGTTTTATATTTTTTTTTAACTGTAGGGATAATTGGAATGTTCCCAGATGTTGGTTGTCTTGTCATAATCATACCATACGTTGCTATTAATTTATTAGATATGTATCTCACTACAATATTTTAAAGATATTCGATTAAGTAAAATTAGTCAAATACTGTATGCGCATATGAAGGAAACACAATTGTCTAATTCTGTAATTTAGAGATCTTTTTTATTCTATCATTATTGATCATGAAATTTTTTACTTATTTTAATGTTCTACAAGCATAATACATCTTTGTCAGCATTTTTATTGTTATGTAGACATTATAAGTTTCAAGACCATATTTTTATAAATGTTCTGGTATGTTGGTTCTGATTGGTAACATAAATCAGTATTATTTTTTTATCAGGCAGAGAAAACAGTAAACGATACAAAAAAAACTAAAAGAATACAAAGTAACAGTACGAGATAGCGGTACAAAATAGAATTTTTATGATTGGTAATTATCAAAGCAATATATCTGATTAACAATAAAACCATCATTTAAAAATCGTTTTTCCTATGCAACTTTATAATTCTTAAAATTTAATTTTGACTCCTTCTATCTCGAAATATATGATGTTTTGGATGAAAATATAGAGTTTAAAAATTAATAAATATTTTCTTTTTTTTTTTTCAACAAAAAATTATATTAACTTAATAGGAAATGTCACGATACAATTGTTGAAGAAGCCAAGAAGGCGGATTAGAAATAGAAGAATAAAAACTAGAAGAGGAGCAGCCAAAGCGAGCTAACTTATGGGTCAATTCATTACAACTACGGTTAGTATACCGAAATAAAATAGAATGGAATTTCCGAGCCCAAAAATCTATGTCAAAACACAGATTTTCTATGGAAATGTCCATATATAAACCATTGATCGAGTGAATAAGTAATTTGCAATCGCCTTCGAAGACAACTGAAGAGAATCCTTTGATCCAAACTTGTTGCAAAGCCGCTAATAAAGCCAAAGCTTCAGCTTCCAGAGGAGACTGCGCGGAAGGAAGTCGAGCGGATCCCCACATCAGTGGACGGCAGCCAAAATCCCTAACAATCCAACCACCCGTTACTTGAGTAGACAAAGGATCATAGCCAGCATCAAAGTTACATTTGACCATCGGAGCTAGCAGGGGTGACCACTGGAGCCGAGGTGGCATGGTGGACGTATCTTGCAACTCTGACATAGGAAGAGAAAGACGAATAGTGACACGATTCCACTCTAAAACCTCCGTCTTATTTATAAAAATTCTTATTTATAAAAATTTAACTAATAAAAAAATAGTACAGAATTCAAATAATTATAAACTATTAAATTAATATATATATTTTACATTAAAAAATGAATAAATCTTATATTTTTGAAATACATTTTATTTTCTAAAACATCATATTTTTTTTAGATAGAGAGAATAAATTTCAATAATAATATACATTACTTCTCTGCCCCTCAATTTTTATATGGCTAAAAACTTTCTATCATTCAAATCATCGGTTTTCCTCTCACCATCATCCCATATCATTTTCGTTTTTTCTCTATATCACAAACTTCTTTTTTTCTGATTCTCTCCTTCCTCAGTTCCTCACTTCCTTCATTTCTTTTCTCCAATCTAAGTTTATTTCAAGATAGCTAAAAACTAAAACTTTTACTATTCAAAACTTCTACTACAGCTAATCTAGATGTAAAATTGATAAGACTCAATTATTAATCGGTTATTTTTATAATTGGGGTAACCTTTATTGTGGTAGTAAAAAAATTATCGTTTAATAATTATAACAATGAAAACTAGCGTATACCAGTACTGAAAACGGTATTCTCAGTTTTTTTTTTTATCATTATTTCTTACAACTACTTAGATAATGATCCTGTCTGGTTAAGAACAAAAAATTTAAAATTCGTTAATAAGTGACCCACTAAAAATTATTTTATTTTAAAGATCCTTAGTATATACTACGCCATTGATTCACCATCATGGTCTTTGCTGATAAAAAGACAAATAAAACTCTAAAAAAGAGTGTCATCTTCTTGCTCGTGAGTGCCCACTTTGAAGTGGATTCTTTCGACTGTTTACATAAATTAGTTTCAAGGACACATCTGTTCTTGTTATTTTACAACTTCCCTTTCACATGATATCAATTACCCAAGTTAATTATGCCTAAAAGCACATTAATACTCTAACATTTACTAATTAGATTTTTTAAATTTATTTCTAAGTAAACCTGACCTATGAACCGTTCTACACATTTAAAAATAATTGATGACAGCATCTGATCTTCATAAATCTAAAATAATTATAGAATTATAATTGTGGAAAACTGGAAATACAAACTACTTTCTATCTTTCACAAAAAGTGTATTTGTGAAACGATGGGAGTAAATAGTAAACGTTTCATTGAAGACATTATCTTGAGTTATTTAATTATAAATTAGACATTATCTTGAAAACTCATTTTGCACTTAATAATTATAACTCATTTTGAAAACTCATTTTGCACTTAATAATTATAACTCCCAGCTAATTAAACTAATTAGTACTTACGACAAAATTATTTTTGAATTAAAACATACTTATGGACAAAACAACAACATACGAGGAACTTGAAATTTTGGCCTCGTTCATATAGGAAAAACGCAAAATAAAAGATTTGCAAAATCACAAAATTACTTCTATACTGACAAAAACAAGTAATTTTAACTGAAATCTTAAAATGTTTTTAGTTTTATTAGTTAAATTATACTTAGCCGTAGAACCCTGTTTGCCTCCAAATCGCATCGCGAACGCGTCTTAGTTCTCTGCCTTTAAGAGTCCTTCCGACGCCTTCAAACACCGACGCGCCGCCGTCTACACCTCCGATCTTCCTGCTCCGCCGTGCTTGACTCTTAGCAACGTACTCGTGCGGCGGCATCATCCTACACTCCTCATCCTCTTCATCATCGTCGTCCAACTCGTGTATTGACTCAACCGAGTCAACTCGGTATATCTTACTCCAGTCCGGTACGTTTACCGGCGCCGACGACGCCAGTTTCCGCCGGCTTTCATCTCCTCCTCCGTTTATCTGCTGCATGATGATCGGCGAAGACGACGGCGGCGCAACCAAAGAGCCCTCGAAAGCCAACGACAATCCTCCCACGCGCCCACTCTTTCCCAAGGTAGCGCGTAAGTTCCACGCGCCGTAAGATTCGCCTGTCTCGGTGGTGTCGTGAATGACGGCCGGTGACCAGATGTCTTCCTCGGCGAGCTCCAATTCGTCGGTGACGGAAGTACCGTGGCTGTCACCGTAACCGTAGCTTCCAAGGTATCGATCGCTTCGGTTCATCGTCGTCGGCTTTCGACCCTTTGCCATGCAACTACTTCACCTTCCTCTTACTAATCTCTAAATTTAATCACTGATTAGTTTCGATTTAATTACTACTTATAAATTTAACATTAATTTAGGGATTAATTATTAGAGATTTTGCTATAAGGTTCACACCGAGTGAAATGGAGGAGTATATATAGCATCTTAAGCAGAAGAGTTCAAAAGAATGTGATACAATAAAGAAACTAAAATTCTTAAATATGGTACCTATAATATGTATTTCTTACAAAAGGATCTCTACATTTATTACAGAACTTTAAAACCCAAAATTCGTCTTTTCCCAAAAATACCAATATATATTCTTGGATGATCCTACAGCCACATCCAGTAAAATAGATACTTAATTAAGTTGGAATGCAATAGTTTCTTTTTCTTTTTTTTTTTTATGCTGAGGATTTATTCCAACTCGATCATACTCTATATGTTTAAAATTGGGTGTCGTTTTAACATATTTTAAACGAATATATATATATATATATATATAGAGTACGACTAACTTGAAATTTCATTATGTTTTACATTTCTATTAACATAAATTAGGGAAAATCTTGTACAAAATTAAATTGAAATCATAGGACGAGTCTTTAAAAAAACAAAATATAGTTCCAAAACCAGAATTATTTGAAAACAATATTTTTTTTTGCGTGAAATTCATGTAGCATTCGCGGACTAAAAGAAGAATAGTTCAAATATTGATTAGATCAGATCAAGTGTAATAAAATTAATGAAAAGGTGAAGTTGCATAAATATTAAATTTCATAATTAACTTTCTGATAAATAAATAAACCTTCGCACGGAGGAATATGTTGTTCAATAAATGTCCTTAAGATTCGATCATCTAATAAAAATCGAATTTTAATTTCAACCATCTGTTTTGTATTTTTGGTCAAATCAAAAGAGGAATCTATGTGACCTTGATATGAAGGTGAAGGACCTTTCACATAACGCAATAGAAAACGTCAATGAATTAACAGGAATTTTTTCCAAATAAAAAAAAGGCCACACACACAAATAAAGATTAAAATTCTGATAATTTTCGGCATAGTAATATTGTCTGAATAATGTCGATATTATAAAGATAATTTTTTTTAGAATACCATTAAAATAGATTTATTTTTCAAAAATATCATTATTAATTTTATTTTTCAAAAATACCATAAATTGTTTTATTTCCAAAAATACAACAAAAGCTAAAATATTATTTATAAGGATTTGTAATTTAAATATTTGGGTTTGGATTTAGTATATTGGATTTAGAGTTTAATTTTTTAAGTTTAGAGTTATTTTTTAGGGTTTAAGGTTTAGTTTTGAGGGTTTAAAGTTAGGTTTTTAATTTTGTGGTATTTTTGATAAAAAAAAAATCAATTTTTGTGGTGCTTTTTGAAAAATAAAACTAATGATGATATTTTTGAAAATTTAACTTATTGTAGTGGTATTTAGGAGAATTGCTTTAATATAAATGATCCAATTATAACTTATAAGCCCTACATAATTCACACGTAACTATTTAAAGATAACACTACAAATTGTTTTCTTTTATAAATAAGTGTTATCCGGGTTTCTCATCACCCGATTAATCTTCAGGATGAATATAGCCATAATGTAGTGCACTCACCGAATTTTCTAAATAAGTCTAAAGCATAACACCATTTTAACCGACCAAATAGAATGATTTAGTAAATTTAGTTTCGCGTTTATGGAGAATTGATCCTAATACTACAAATTATTGGAAAATCTAAAAGAGAAACTTCATACACAGTAAAAACTAAGGTAAACCACGTAACGCGCTCTTCGTCAGCACAGTAAGTAGGAAGTTTCTAGAAAACAGTGTAATTATCAACTTGCCAAATTGGGATGAAATAGAACAGTTTTGGTTAGGTCATTTTGTATGTGATCTAACTTAAAATCATAATTAATCTTATACAAAATTGATCTGAATGCATGGGTTTATGATACTATATCATTCAAAGAGGATTTAATTTCTGTTGCAACTTACAAGTTACAAAAGTACATTTACATTTATACTATCACTCAATAATAACCAGGTTTATTTCACAAGTACTGGTAATGAACTAGTTAATTAAAAGTTAATAAGCCTTTTGCGTTGGAATTATTGAATAACAAAAGCAAGAGTCCACTTGTAACATTCTGCGACCTACTTTGTACAAAATATAAGGCCCCACTGCGGTCACATTGAACGGCTGAGAATGAGAGACAAGAGTATCAGACAGGTTTTAGTAAATAGCAGTTACAACTTAAAAACTATTTTTATTTTATTTTTCTATCTTATAAGTGTACATTGGCATAAATTTGAAGTAACACGAAAATATTAACACAAACAAACTAAAATACAAATGTTTTTTTTTTTTGATAAAGAAAATACAAATGTTGATCAATTACAAAATTATTTATAGGGTTTGTTCATTTTTTAAATTATTTTTTCATTAAGTATATCATCAATAATTGTGGCCAATAATCTCGTAATAAGCATATACCAAAAAACAATCATCTATTTACATGTGTACAAAACTTACATAAAACACGACCAACGATTCTATATGCATTATTTAATTTGTTTCTTTCTACAACAACTTAATTTGTTTATTTAGTCACTTCCATAATTGTAATGTTATTTAGAAATTATAATGTTACGCAAAAGCAAAAATTTTAAAAAGATAATCATATCGATGCAAAATGAGTTAACATATAGAACCTTTTTTCAACAAGAGAAAAACTTATCAAACTTTTTTTTAATACATAAATTTAAAATTTCATAAAAGTTATATTATCTGGATGATACTACATAATTTTTGGATGATAACACATCAATTTACAACTGTAGCATACATCTTTGTTACTATGAAGTATATTCCAAAACTTTTGATGAAAATTACTAAAAGCTAAAGAAAAGGAAGCTTTTCAATTTTGTTTATTTTCAACAACAACAAAAGTAATCGAGAAATTTATATATTTAACGAAAATGTTGAAAACAACAAAAAAAAATAATGTAGTTATTACTCCATCCGTTTCATAGTAAATATTATTTAATATTTAATCTTCGTATTATAAATAGTATTGTTATTTAATTTCAATGTAAATTTTAAACTAAATATATTTTCATCCCTATTATTTCAGCTTATTAATAAAATAAACTTGTCTACTGCATTGATAAAAATTAAAATAGAAATTTAGTTTTGAATGACACGAAAACATATATTTTAACTTTCGAGGGAACTAATATATATATATATATATATATATATATATATATATATATATATATTTCTATCTTTTGTTATATAGGCTCTACTTTTTAATATGATTTTTAGTGTCAGTGTACTTGTCTTTTTGTGAGATGAAACGGTCAGTGTTGTTATCACTCAGTGTCCCACAAATAAGTATTATTGTATTTTTTTCCTCGTCATAGTTCATATTTCATCATTGTATTTACTATATTTCTTATACATTGTAAAAGATATTAAATTGCTTTCATCAAAGATATAGGCCGTAGGCATATAATTAGTGCAAATTATCATACCTTTGTTTCTAGACATACCAAACAATTGAATTGATCTTGAATTCTTGATCATATAGCTCATGAATTTTTTTACGAAGAAAACCATAAATAATTTGAATTATACGTTTGGTTTACTTTTTATTTTTATTTTGCATTGATGCTCATCTTACATTTTCGATTAAATCACTATTTTATTTTTATATGAAAAGATAACATTTTTTTCCTCTTGTAGAAATTGGAAACGCGTAGGGATATATCCTAGTCCGTCCATTTTGTAATGCTTTGTTCTATTCATTAATAGTCGTAAATTTAAAGTACAAAAGTAGTTGCAACTAATAAAAAGACAACATTTTCTATAAAATAATTTTTAGTGACTTACAAAAAAAATTTCTATATGAATTTTGTTTATAAAATTTTCTTCATGTTTATAGAATACCATCACGAGTGACCTGCAAACATAAATAAATTTTTTTTCTCATGCACCTTAAAATTTATTGTCTAACTT
The DNA here is from genome assembly GCA_004349715.1 of Crucihimalaya himalaica. Lineage (NCBI taxonomy): Eukaryota > Viridiplantae > Streptophyta > Magnoliopsida > Brassicales > Brassicaceae > Crucihimalaya > Crucihimalaya himalaica. The sequence goes on along the minus strand of SMJT01000026.1, from coordinate 1,787,017 downwards.
TATTAAGTGAGAACAGAGAACACCGTATAACAATATTAAAGTACTTTACGAAGACACGAATCTTTTACTATTAGTTTAAAATGTTAGCTAATTTAGGTGGCCAAATAAAGTTCACTAATCCCACTATTTTAGTTCAATGAAAGAATGATTCCTTTAATGATTGCAACTTATAAATTAAAACTTTTATTATCTAATAACGAATCTTACTTAATATTTAGCTTTTTCAAAACTAAAGTTTAAAGGAGACTCATGTTAAACTTGTGATATGTGACGGCCTTTTATCATTTACATTAACATGGTACTATTCTAAACATTCGATAATCGTAGCAATTATTGCTTATTTTTCACTCTGATAAATAAATATCTTTAACTGAAATATTAATTAAAATATCTATAACGTTCAATAAACCACCAAAATCACAATAAAAAGTTTGAACTCTAGTCGACTAGTACTTTCTTAAGTTACATAATTAATATTTAATGGTTGGATTACCATGAATTAATTTTTGCTATCTTTTAAGCTATAAACATTGGTTGTCAAGAACTATATAGATCATAAAACTGATTGGCCATGTGTACAGCCGTAAGGCCGGCCAAGATTGGATCTGTAGATTCCCTCGATCATTCGCCAACCAATGAACAAACAAACTTTGAGATTACATAAATATGTATGCATGAGAAAAATACAAAAATAAATAATAGAGATGAATAATTTTATTTTTAATAAAGAGTACTCCACTAATTTATAAAAGAGACATCTTAGGGGGAAATAAAAAGACATCCAACAAAGTTGGAACCCATGAGACTGATTGGTACTTTGCTATTTTCTAGCTCTCAAATTGACAACATTTTTGATCGTGATAACACTTAATATAGTTATTAAATATGGTTATTCTCAAATCTGAACTTTTAAAATAAATTTGAAACCTGGCCTAAGGAATTTTTTTTTCAATGATCGAAGACATTAGTATTGGGATTGTTCTTTTAAAACTGAACTTTTTATCGGATTCTTTAGGTTTGGGGGGTTTCTCCGCCACCCATCGGCCCAAATATTTTTTGCTTGATCGATTTTATTTTTCCTTTTTGCTTTCTTTTTTGTCAACAAAGTTACTTGAAATTAAAAATTTTGACTAAAAATAGAAGAACAGAAAAAGACACTTGCTTTAAAAAAAACTTTCAAAAATCCAACCCACAAATGAGGAAACCACTAAAATGGATTGTTGCACTACGAGCCAAACTTTTTTCTTTCTTTTCTTTTTATGCATGCTTATATGTTTTTATTTTGTACTTTATACTAGTGTGGAACGGGTATGGATAGCCTAATCGTTGGTGTCTCAACATTTTACAGTTGGTATCGTAGCATATACTATATGAGATTAATTGCTCAAATTTCCAACAATTTCATCGCTATTCACGCGAACGTTTTTTTTTTTAGTGGTTCAATAGTGTTCAGGAATCAAAGAGTGAAATCTATTCTTAAATTCTATGTATACCAAAATATGTTGAGGAAATCATTAAGAAGATGGATGCTCAAGTCCTGTCAGGTTAAACTACATCTTCTTCTCCTTAAGAAACAATTGTAGTCAATTCTTCCGATGGAAGACATTAACAATTACTTCCAAATCATCAATAAGAAGCTCGACTTTATGAGTCTCTCCTCCCCTTTTTAATTTCTTTGTTCAGTTCTTAGGGTTAATATAGTTCATACTGAATTGGATTGGCCACCGATGGAGCTAAAGAAAAAGCTTCTTGATGTTTCTCTAGACAGTACTCTTGCGGTGTCTAGTGCTCCCGGGTGCGGGAAGATCACGTTGGTTATTCAACTATGTGACAATGAAGATATCAGTTGTAACTTGTAAGTATATATCATATTAAGTCTTCAAGATCTTCCAAATCTTGTAGAAGGCGAAGGTAAAACGAAAACATGTGACTGTTAAAATTAACTTTATAAGCGAGAAAAAAATGACAAGATCTTAGCTCACTCACAACCTTACGTAGCTATGTATGTTCGAAAAAGAATCATAATCTCAACTGCCATAACCACATCCAATCATTCTAAAAGACAAAATTAAAATAGAACATTGAAATAATTTAGTTTTGGCCATAGAGTATTGACGTCATCATATCATATATTATTATTATTATTATTATTATTATTATTATTATTATTAGTATTATTATTATTATTATTATTATTATTATTATTATTATTATTATTATTATTATTATTATTATTATTATTATTATTATTATTATTATTATTATTATTATATATTATTATTATTATTATTATTATTATTATTATTATTATTTATTATTATTATATTATTATATTATTATTATTATTATTATTATTATTATTATTATTATTATTATTATTATTATTATTATTATTATTATTATTATTATTATTATTATTATTATTATTATTATTATTATTATTATTATTATTATTATTATTATTATTATTATTATTATATTATTATTATTATTATTATTATTATTATTATTATTATTATTATTATTATTATTATTATTATATTATTATTATTATTATTATTATTATTATTATTATTATTATTATTATTATTATATTATTAATTATATTTTTATAATATTTAGATTGGCCACTAACTATAATTTTTTTTGTCAACACCCACTAACTATATATAACCAGAAAAATGAGCAGACTAACCGGTTAGGAGCAAAGCCGTGCTTAGGAGCAAAACCGTGCTTAAAAGCAAAGAGAAAAGGTATTTGCTCAAAGCCACCAAAAAAATAAATAAATATATATATATATATAAGGCCACATTTAAATAAAAATTTAGCTTTATGTATTGATAAAAATATGTCTATATTTTGTTTAAGAAGCCCACACCATTATAATATTTTTAATATATTTATAAAGTAATGCACATACTTTACTTTAATTTACGGTTTGAAATAAAATATTTATCAATTGAATTCTTTTTTATAACAATAAAGGTCACATTTCTTTTGTTTGCCCTAAGCCTTTAATTGCTTAAGCACTGCACTTGTTAGGAGGATGATAAAATTGAAGTGTGTGATGCCAATATACCTTGCATGATAAAAAGACACTAAAGTTCCATTTCTTTGTTTTCATCTCCAATCCTTGCACTCATATTTGTTTTTGCATATGTTATGATTTTGATTTTGAAAAACAAACATGAATTACACGATCAAGTCATTTACTGTTATAAAAATCGTACAATGAAATGATATATAAATACAAATGCACTTTACGATGGAAGACGAAAAAAAAAATTTCGTTATAAAAACAAACATGAATCACGGATCAAGTCATTTCGTCTTTCATTTACTGTTATAAAAATCGTACAATGAACTATATAAATAAAAATCGTTTACGATGGATTGTTGGCGGACAGCGTTTTGGATTATAATATCACTTTTAAAAAACAAACAAGTTTTTCTTTTGTAGCTTCATGTCATAATGAAGAGCGGTCTTCGAACGAAGGGAGTATAGGAGTTCGATCTGTTGTCTTAGAAAGGTGACATGGTCATAAATGTTATTTAGAAGACAATTATATATGAGTTTGTTTTTTTTCCAATATGTCGATTCATGTGGACGAAAAGTTGGTTTATCAGAAAGAAAAGTATTAGTAGTGATTTGGAGTACAATCTGGTGTTTGGTAAAATTAGAAAAGAATTTAATAATCAATTTAAATAGGGTTGAAGATCTCTGAAGTCTGAAAAACAAAAAAGATCAAGATGGATCTAAAGAAAAAGAAGAGGAATATACGTGAGTCGAACGATCGATGAACCATATTTTCCTCTCAAAAATATTTTTGTAAGCATCATATAAGTTGTATCCTCTTTTTATGAATGTTGAATCATACTTGGTACGATTTAGGGAAGATATATGAAATATTTGTAAATTTACAATAATATATTTAGATAATAAATGAATTGATGTAATATTTTACAAAGTACGTATTTTTTTTTCAGTTAAATACAAGGGATGATGAATTTAGCGGATGTATCACAGAAAAATAAGAAAGAAAATTGATTGTTTTATCATCTCAAATCTCAATCATGTTACTATATTATGGGCCTTGTAAGCCCGTTAATAGTCCAGCATAATGCTCTTATCTCCTAAAAGCATTAAGCATGGCTCCGCTCACGTGACATTTGCCATACCCTACGCCTTAAGCACAGTCACATGCCATTAGTGTTCCATCCATTTCTTCAGCACGACGAAACTATCAGAAAGTAAAACATCAATAAATATACTATGAAAAATAAAACTATTTATTAATTTACAGTTATTTTTTCTTTGTGTCAATAGTAATTTATCGATTGTTAGGATCTTTCATATATATATTTTTTTATATAAGAAAACTATTCCCACTGTTAAAAAGTTGACTTTGATAATAAAGCTTGTGAACCCATAAATTTACTATAGATAGTCGTGTATGACTTTCCCCCATAACTAGCGTAGATCCTAAAATGTCTGAAATCAATATGAACTCAAATTCATTGACTTATTAAGTTTTGTACTTTGTAGAATCAATTAATTTATTATACTGGTTACATGCTTTAAGATTTGTACGAAAAATTTTAAAATTATGGTCCCAAAAAAACTGAAAATTATGGGCAAGAAAGTAGAATTTTTTTTTAATAATGTAACAACATATTTAGTTGAATTAAATACGACCACAATAGTAGCCTTACTTATATCACATATCTTTCATGCCCCAAGTCACGAAGTTATAAATGCTATATCCAATTTTATTATCACACAAAACCAGTTTGGACCGGTCTAACACCAACAGGTTTAATGACAGCTCCAAATCCACTGGTTTGGTGTTATTTTATTTTCTCGTTACGATGAACATTCAATCCAGTAGATGTAGTAGTTACGGTAAATTGATTATCGATCCGGTTTGATAAATTCCGGTTTTCTAACTATTGAGGAAATCCAGTTAAGATTCCGGTTCGGGTTAAATTTCCGGTTATCAAAATCAGAAGAGAGGGAGAGAAAAAGGTTGGGGGGGGGGGGAATTTAATGGGAGGAGTAATAAATGCTCTTCTCTTCTCTTCCTTCTTCCACAACAGACTGTGTTCATTGCTTGTGGGGTCTTTCTTTCTTTCTCTCTCTTTCTCTGTGAAGACGAAGACAGCTGTTTCTAAGGTTCCACTTTGGTTTTGTGTTTATCTTCTCAACCAAGTTTTTTTTTTTTGTGTCTCCAAAATCGAAAAGAAACGTCTTTCTCTTCTTCTTCTTCCTCTTTGTTCTGTTTCTCGGACTTTCTCACTAGTGGGAAAAAGACAGAGAATCTTCAAAAAAAGTCTTCACTTGTCCAAAGTCCAAAGCTTTTGAAAGAGAGACCATAAAACAGTGCTTAATCTCTCTCTCTTTTGGGGGGCTCGAGGAAGGGAGAAAAGGGCTGAATTTGAGATGGGTTTGTTCGTGTTTCTTCTTCAATCCATGTTTCTGTTGTCTCTATGTGAGTTTTGATTTCTCTTGTTTTATTTCTTCAATTTGGGGGGGGGGGGGGGTTTATAAGGGGAAAGGGTTTAGAATTATCTGTTTCTAATTATGTTTCTGTTTGATAAAAAGTTTGTATTTTTGGCTGAGAAATCAAAGCTGATTCGAATCAGATTTCGCTTGTTTTGGAACAATCTACTTGTTTATTGTGATGGGTCATTGTAAATTTACCTTCTTTATGTAGAAATTGATTGAATTTGTGGTGAGAATGTTGAACTTAGCTGGGTTTAGAAGTTTCTCAGTTTTTAGGTTACTTAGATTAGGGTTTATAGATGCTCTAATTCTTCAGGGTGTTGATCTAGTTAGGTTGAAATTTTAGCATTATCAACACAAATTCTGTAGAAGAAGTGTGATGATTTGATTATTTTTTCTTGGTTTAGGTTCATCTGAGAAACCTGAGGAGTTCTTACCTGAGATATCACCAGATACTTCTCCTCAACCATTTCTTCCTTTCATTGCACCTTCTCCAATGGTTCCATACATAAACAGTACCATGCCGAAACTATCAGGTTTGTTCTTGTTTTAACCTGATCATATTCCTCTACTGTAATTGCCTTCGGTATCAATGTGTAAAGCTCTATACTAACCGGTATCAGTTTTTTTTCCGGGTTTGGATATCTTCAGGGCTTTGCTCGCTGAATTTCACTGCTTCTGAGAGTTTGATTCAGACAACTTCACACAACTGTTGGACTGTGTTTGCTCCGTTGTTAGCCAATGTGATGTGTTGTCCTCAGCTAGATGCTACAGTCACGATAATCCTTGGTAAAGCGAGCAAAGAAACCGGTCTGCTTGCTCTAAACAGAACCCAGTCTAAGCACTGTCTATCAGATTTAGAGCAAATCTTGGTGGGCAAAGGCGCTTCAAGTCAGCTTAATAGGATCTGTTCTATTCACTCGTCAAATCTCACTTCTTCTTCGTGCCCTGTAATCAATGTCGACGAGTTTGAAAGCTCGGTGGATACAGCAAAACTTCTCTTGGCTTGTGAAAAGGTTGATCCTGTGAAGGAATGTTGCGAAGAGGTTTGCCAAAATGCAATACTCGATGCTGCTACGAATATATCTCTTAAAGCATCTGAACCGTTAACCGATAACTCGGATAGGATCAATGATTGCAAGAACATAGTACACCGCTGGCTCGCTACTCAAATTGACCCTTCTAGGGCTAAGGAAACTCTCAGAGGATTAGCAAACTGCAAAATCAATAGAGGTAAAAGCAATCTGATTTTACTTTTAACTTTTGATTTTGGATGAACATTTCACATTTTTGTGGCTATTGGTTTCAGTTTGTCCTCTTGTCTTTCCTCACATGAGGCATATTAGCGGTAACTGCAGTAACGAATTGAGTAACCAAACGGGTTGTTGCCGTGCAATGGAGAGTTACGTGTCTCACTTGCAAAAGCAAACACTTATAACCAATTTGCAAGCTTTAGATTGCGCAACCAGCCTCGGGACAAAGCTACAGAAGCTTAACATCACTAAAAATATATTCAGCGTTTGTCATATCAGTCTCAAGGACTTCTCTCTTCAAGGTTTTTACTTTATTCCTCAATTTCTCTCTTTTCTTTTCACACTCCTTAAAGTTCTATATATCTTTAACCCGTTTTGTTTATTTCCCGTGTTTGATGATGCATCGTGGTTGGATACAAACAGTTGGAAACCAAGGTGTGAATTGATTTCCTGGATTTTTATTTAGTTATTCATCATCTCAAAAACCATTTTTTAACTTAATATTTTTGTTCTTTTTGGTTTAAAGAATCTGGTTGTTTATTACCAAGCTTACCATCCGATGCGATATTTGATCAAGACACTGGAATAAGCTTTACTTGTGACCTTAATGACAACATTCCTGCTCCTTGGCCTTCATCTTCTCAGTCCTCAGCCTCTACCTGTAAAAAACGTGCGTAGTTATCATATTTAGTTTCTTGATTTCTGACATTTTCCTCTCTTTTGTTCTAAGCTTTCATAATTCATATACAGCTGTTAGAATCCCTGCTCTTCCGGCTGCTGCATCCTCGCAACCCTGTAAGTTTTCCAGTCTTACATTTCGTAAAAAAGAAATTTATTGGTTCTTTCGAGTAATCCTAGATATGTATTCTCTTTTTGATTTCTCAGGTCTCTACGATGAGGGAGTGAAACGTTTGGTGATCATTGTGTTTTCTATGGTTCTTGTGATGCTTCTGTCATAGTACCAGAACTAAACCGGATCCAGTCCTATATCAGACTGGTTTACTAGTCAATAGCTGTTCTTTTGTAGGTCAAACCGGTACAGTCACTGCGGAACTCGTATGTTGACATGACCGGTTCAAGTGTTTGGGTTGTTGAGGTATAAGTTTCGGAAAGTCTTTTATCTTTATTGATTCATGATTCTTAAAAACCTTTAATGTAAAGAAAAAGGTCTTGTAGGGTTTATTGTAAGCTTATAATATATTTATTTTCTCTACATTGTAATTTTTATTAGTTTATAGACTTTCGATCTCATAATTCAAAAGTGCTACTTAAATAACAATTGGTCTATGCAACCGTTTAAATGTTAAGTAATTTTGTGGCTCTCTCTTTAACTTTTTTTTTTTTTTTTTTGTGTGAGAAATTTGGTTTCATATCGATATATACATGAAAAAATCGACTTTATATGGTGCATATAAAAGCCTGGCCAAAGAAGCCAATGTCCGCGACCGGCAATGATATACATAAATAATCTCACTGGTACGAGTACGACCATTCATGTTTCATAGCACCTGTCTTCCAAAGACCCACGATTCAAATGTTTGTGTGTAAAATTCAATGGGTATGGTGAATTACCAAAGATGGACCCAAAAAAATGTACTCCTTGATTAAACTGTCGCATTGAATCTTGCTAACCACCAATAACTCACCCTAGTGCCTGTGACACAATGATGCACAACCGGACAACCCCATCGATGCACATTCCGTTAGTTTTGGGACGGTGGTGAATATTACATTCAATCATCCTTCATCCATCATGACATACCAACTCTCAATGTGAATACTTTATGTTTAGAAGATGAAGCATGCCAGTAATCATATACTTTTTCGACAGGCACAATACTTTATAATAGTCTTCGACTAGATCGTATACGAAAAAGCTTTCAGTGACATTCTTTCTGGTTTTTACTTTGGGTTAATTTATGGACTTGCCTGACATATGATTTGTTGTCGTCCATAGCCAAGACTTTAACCATTGACGACATATAATACCGTATATATATATATATTTTTTTTTCTGTATAGCAAACAAAAAATAGTATTTCCTCATTAAATAGAGTAGCAAAAATGTAAATGTAGACATTGGTCAAAAGGCCCATAATTAAGTTAATGAGATGAATGCCCTAGTCTAGAGTAAATAAGGGGCTATGTGGGCCTCTTTTTGTCTTTGATTTATTTTTTTGGCATGCAAATTATTGGTATATTTTTGACAGCGTTAAGTCGTGTGATCTTTCCACTTTGACCTTCACACATTTTTGAATCTAACCTTCACACATTTTTGATGACTTTTACAAGTTTCTTTATAAAATAATAATATCATCTGCATGACTACATTCATAGATTTGGAAGTGTCTATGCAAATTTTTAAGCAAATCGTTAGTCTGATATGGAAGCGCGATAGTGATTCTATGTATTTTATCTTGACGAAACAATCAGATAGTGGATTTTTATCTAGGCGAGACAATTCGTTCGTGTATTTTTTTCCTCAAACACGAAAAATTATATATCATATAGAAATCGTTAAGAAATGATAAAAAAAAAATAATGGATGTTTCCTTATCAAAATTAAAATATTTTAATAAACTTTGAATAGGTTAATGGGATAAACCGAGTAATACATTAACACACAAAATAGTTTGAATAATGAAAATTTTAAAATTAACTCAAAATGCAGATAGCTAATATATGATAATCAAAATAGCTTGTCATGATTTTTTTGTCAATGATTTTCTAAAAAATAGGATAAGACAAAAAAGTGAAAAGTAATAGTCAAATTGCGCAAAATCATCTATTAACATAAGAACTTATTTTTAAAAGTTGAAATTTTAAATTAACACCACAATTTGTTATATGGTAAAATAGCATGATAAAATTGTTATCATGGTCCACAATTTAAATATATGTAATCTAATAATATTCTTTCCGTTGCATATTTAAATGTTTTTTAGATTTAAATTTTTTATTTCAATTTAAGTATCGTTTTGTATTATCAGAGTAGATGTTTGGTTAGATTTCCAAATTTATTCCTATTATACTAATGAGAATAATTGTATGATATATATTAATAAGAGGTGAAACAGAAAAATTAATTGTTTTTTAATGTGTGTTTAGAAAGAGTATATGTATTTATTTTGTCTTCTCAACTACAAGGACAAGATAATTGAATTGAAAATTTTCTCTCACACACGAATCTTAATGTGTTTTAATGAGATTTTGCAGGGCCGTCTGAGATTATAATTTTGTATTTCATCTGTTGTAATAACGTGATTCAGAAAATGAATGGTTGAAAATAAAATAACTACGAAAGCTTATCTTTATGGAATTGTTACAAATGGGTTTATCTTTGCCTATGTTTGGAGACTTGGAGTATAATATAAGGTGAGGTGGCAAGAAAAAAAAAAACCTCAACCATTCAAACGATACAAAGTTCCAATTTTCTACTCCGAGTCTTATCCATCCACTCTAGCTAAAAAAAACAACTCAATTACTTATTATAGACGATAAAAAGTTCCAATTTTCCACTCGGAATCTTATCCATATTCTTTCTCATTCATTCATCAATAGACGTGGACACAATGCACAACGCCACGAGATTCTCGTGTTCTTGGTCTCACACGAACATATATGAATACAGCTTACATAATTCCAAGTCGGCATATGTATGCTTTTATAACAACGTAGCCTACTAATTATAGCAACCTACGTATGTCATAATGTTATGGTTATCAATGGGAAAAAGATATTGGTAGATACTAGATACATTAGCTAGAAAACAGTTCAGCTATATCGTGACCATCTGTCAATTCACTATAAATTTGTAACGCAGACGAATCCAAGATTCTGATTTAAATATGATGATTAATAATTGTATATTATGAATTAATCATTGTTTTACTTGTAGCGACAACTCATTTGCGCATTATCTTTTCCTCTAACTAGACAAAGTTTGACTAGACTCTAGGTAAGACAAAGTTAATCTTATCTTAAATTTATGTTTACTTCATTTCCTTTATACAGTAATAAGACCACATTAAATCATCTTTTATCTAGACGATAATTGCAATATAGAAAATCAAATTCGGCATTTATGATAGTAAAGTTATTTAATCTTCATTGAAAAAAAACATTTTAGAATTAAGTAGAATTTTCGATAAATTTCATCATTCAGTGTTCGACTGAAGTTATTATTTAATAAGAACAAAGTTATGTTAATTATGTGGTTTCATCGTGTTCGTCAAGATATGAGTTGATTCTTATAAGAGATGTCTTTGGATAATATGCAACTTTAGTAGTAATAAGAATTAAGTTAGGATTTATTTTAAGAAATACGTTTTTTTTTGTCAAACAATAATTTTCATTAAATTAAAAGCCTCAAACTCTAAAAGAATTAACTTCTATTAAGTTAAGTTTAAGAAATACGGTTTAAAATATATTATTTGAGAGTATAAATGTGATCCCCCATGTGGCATGTCAGATAAGTTTTAACTTTTCTCCATTTCTGCATCTAGATATGTTCAATATCAATCACCTGTTATGTTAATTGGGATGACGATTTTTTTTTTGTTGCTTTTTTAAAAACAATAAAATTGTGTTTTATAGGGATGACGAATCTGAGTTGAACAAAACTATCTAGATTTTTATGTACCATAAAAATATAACTCAATATTCCAAACCTAAGAAAAGAAACCTGCCGTCATAAAACCTTCTATTTGGCTTTAAATAGTGATAAATAATTTTAAATAATTTTTGACGAATTTTTGTATATGAAAAGAAACAAATCACATGTTTATGTTATTATCATATATACATAATATGATAATAATATCTACAAAACAAACTATGTATTTATGTAAAAATCACAAAATAAATTGAGTCAACAAATTTCAACAAATCTTACACTCGTATATCACAAGATGCACCACACTTTAGTATGATAGCTTGAGTAAATTCTAATATATTACTAGTATAAAAAGAAATTGGCTTGACACTTTTCTTCGAAGCAAATACTTGAGGTGGTCTCTTGACCAACAATAAATGCCAAATTTTATCTTATCAGAGCTAAGATAAAATATATACTAAACTAAAATGCAGAAAATCTTGATAATGAGGTTCAGAGATGGATTAGAAGGAGCTAAATGAATTTAGTTTAATTTTCTGCTAAAACAGTATTATGTTTACTAATTCGATCTACTGCATCATAAAATAAAACTGCATATTTTAAATAAATTTTCTCATTACAAACAATATAAGATTTTCAATCATTAAACTCTTGTTAAAGTTGCAATACATATTTCGCATACATATACTAAATAGATAGCTTATCTTCTTCTATATTTTAAGCTATTGTAGTCAAATAAATCTAAAAAGTGTGTTACAAATTAGAATATCCTATATTGAAAATGAAATGATTCAATATGAATTAAAGGATATGATTTCTCAATCATTGCCAATTGATTTTACATTAACATCCATAATCTTTCACTACCTTAATATTGTGGTCCAACAATTTCACTAAATTGAACGTTGATATGATAGACGAATCTTTAACATTGTGGTTGATATGAAGGAAGAATCTTAACATTGTGGTCCAGTACTACAGAGAGAGATCCCGACAAAGAATAGCAATGTAGTTCATATAAACAAAGTGCTAATGCAACAAAGATAAGCTCAAAAGTTTCATACATATTCTAAGTGGTCCATTGATAGTTGGAGGGATTACCCATGGTAAAACTTAAATTGACATTAGATTTTCTGTTAACCAAAAAATTATTTCCAATTAGATTAAAAAACACATACGCTATAAAAACACATAGTTGTTTTTGACAACCAAAGGATAGTAGTACGTCGCAGAAATTTCCAACGAATTACCATCAGTTTTACGATGAATTTAGGTTCGTCTGTTTTCATTAAAAAATCTGTTTAGTTTGGTAATTTAATTTAATTTGATGTGTGAATAGTTTTTTCAAAACTTTACTACTACTTTTTTTTAAATATGAAACAAAAATGATGGTGTTCCTCTGGATCATCTGACGTTGATGGTGGATACGCAGACCAACAAGCAGACATATCTTATTCAGGATCCGATAATCAACGAAGTTGTTGAAAATTGTCTACGAACAGCGAGAAAAAAATCATATCTCAAATGTCTGAAGATGGAATGTTAGGTTCAAATTCCATGTCTCGAAAACATCTCAACTGTATGGTTATTGATGGAAGTATTATTTCTTCGTCATATTTTCATTGATTGATTCACAGTAAATAAAATTTAAAACCTCGCACTAACTCTGAAATGCAAGGACCGCGCCTACTCGTCTTTTCCAATCAACTTATCCTTCTTCCATATCGTTGTATACCATCGATCCAGAGTTCGTCTAAGCACTCATAGAGAACAATGCATAGGTCTAGGCATTGGAGAAATCAAACGCGATGATATTGGTGCAAAACGCGATGATCAAGCCACAAAGTGAAGAGAACGCTCGGTAGCTTGCATCAAACGTGAAATTCATTGAAGTGATGTGAAAGAAACTCAGAGATATTTTATTTCTTAACGTTTCTTAAATTAAAAACAATTTAATTTTAAGTTTTATGTTTTTGTTTACAAAACTGTTAAATCTGAAATAATTTAATAAATAATTATGGATTTAATATATATATATATTTGTTTAAATTGATTAATTTTATTTTTCAAAATGAGCAATAATAATTAATAATTTAAATTTAACCAGTATGTCGGAAATTCGTTCGGAAACCAAGATTTGTCAGAAAGTTGACGGAAATATTTATGACGAATATATCCATCGGAATTTTTTTTCATTGGGATATCATCAGTAATATTATAAGCTCTTTTTCCGTTGGAAAACTTTTCTAGCAAAGTTTCCATGAGAAATACTCGTCTAGAACTGTCCGTCATAAATTTTTTGAAAAACATTTCAGACAAATTTCCGACGAATATGTTCCAACGAGAAAATGCGTGAGGGATTCATCAAAAAAGTGACGTCATGTAACATCAAGAGCATCAGATTTTCGATGATGAATTTTAATTTCCAATGCTATACACTCGACGGATTTTCGACAAAAATAGCCGTCTTAAATAGCCTATATATTTGTAGTGATATAATAAGAATTTAAGCTATTCTAAAGAAATATATTTCGTTAATCAAATCTTAAACCAAAAATATAGTATAGTATTTAATTAATTTTTAAACATACTATATTCTTTCAGATTTAAATAAGACTTCATTTGTCGTGTCTTGATTCTTTTATTTGCTATCGATATTTGATCAAAAAAAAAACTATTTTGACTATTTTCTTTATTTTTGAAAATTCTCACGAACTGATTATTTTTTCCCCAACATTCAGTTATAAATATTGAATAGTTTTATAACATGACATTATATTTTTGTCATTGATTGTGTTATTATGTTTCTTCTTATTCTTTTTGTCATGTTTGTGTTCCCACTGTATGATAGAGAGAACACATGAAAGCCAAATTCATGCTTGACATACCAATTTTTGTCATGACCTAATTAAACCAATTAAATAGCATTTTTTTAATAGTAACTTGGCCAATTGTTTCTCAAAAATTTTCTGTGAACAACCCCTCGTATCTTGTTTGGTTTTACAGATTTCATTTTAAGCTTACAGGAGTGAAGAAATGGGAACAAAAAGAGAGAGAAGGAGACTGAAAGTATCAAAGTGAGCAAAGAGATAAACAGTCTTTAGTTGTTTAACATTGAGAACATTTTGTTGGAACTTCAATTTTGGACAAGTGGCTCCGGCCAACTTTCCGGCGACTTTTCCGGTGAGGTCCGTCACCAGAATGACCGGGTCTTGGAGTTTTTGAATTCCTCGTAATGAGCACTATAACATAGTGTAGTTACATGTAAAAATTGAAGTGAAATTGAATGAGAAATTGAACTCCAAAGTGGTTAGCTTGAAAGCTTATAATACCTTTATATTACAAAGTCTCACATTGGTTGAGTGAAAAATTTCCCTCTAGTATATATATTGTTACACTTATGAGAGTGTTTAACAACTAGATGGGAAGGAGAGACCATGGTGCAAGAGTTGGAAGACCATTATGCAAAAACACACACGCGCGCGCTGCCGCCGCCGGGCGAGGCTTGGGTCTTGGGTCTTGGTGAATGTGGGCCTACAAAGATTGATCTTTTTGGAAAAAAATTTTACGCAACTTTGCTTAAAGATTTGACCAATTTAGAATCGAATTTTTGCATAATAAAAGTGATTAATTACTGAGTTGACTGAGCCTTAAACGTCCGCACGAGATTCTCTCCGGGTCGTGCGCCTCACGCAATGCTCCACGATCTCCGCACGTTGCGGATTGCGAAACCTCTCCCTGCGTTTTTAAAAAACAAAGACGCTCTCTTCATTTTCTCTCTATCGTTCTGACGAAAACAGAAAACTCTCTCCCACATTTTTTCTTCTGCAAAGAGTAAGTGTCTCAAGAGTATATCGTAGATATCCAGTTCGTAGATTCCGTTTTTTTGAGTATTGTGAAAACGGTCTCGCCGTAGTTGTATCCTGGGATTCATCATCTCACAAACCGCCACTCTGCAGGAGATTATTTGAATTAAGGAAAAAGATCATAACTTGCCTCTACGAGTTTTTCTTTAATTCAGTTTTATATTCATGTTTTGTTCTTCATATTTTCGCGGTCTAACACATTTTTATGTTTGATTTAGTTTTGAAAGCTTAGGTTAATCATTAATAGTGATTTGACGTAAAATCAATAGAATTCAATTTGGTACAACATTTATAAATAACTATGTGACGCAAGTGACAAAAATACAAAACTAGAACGAAGGGAAATTTTTTAAAATTGTGGAATGTTTTCATTTATTATTAAATTTGTTAGATATATTTAACTAATTTAAAAAATTTCTTTTATAGCCAATGAAAACTGAAGTATTTCAATTATCGTCCAAAGGGAAAACAGTAGTTCCAGTCCCCTCCAATCAATTAAATAGTCATATAGGTTTTTGTCAAAGCTTGAGAAATTCACATAAAGTCAATAAGATACTGCATATACATATTACGAAAGAATAATTTCAAAATGTTTTTTTTTATGTGTTTTTTTTCAAAAATGTCACCATCAAATGTTTATTTAATTATCCCTCATTAATGTGTAAATTATCTATGTTATCCCTAACGAAATTTCTTCTAATATTTCTCAATTATGTGACAAGATTTATAAAAAGACAAAAATTCATTATAAAAAATGGATTATTTATGGAGATGGGAGACGAAGAACAAAAATTTATGAGCAACCGCTGTGGTGAACAATTTTTGTGAGAAATTTTTTAATAAAGGAACAAAGGTCAAGTGTCATGAAGGATTAAATGGTCAAGACACTAATACATTTGTGGTATTTTTAAAAATATTTTTGGTATGTTGTATTTTTGAAAAGAAGTACCTTTTAAAAGAGGCATTTCTCAAAAATTCTCTACTAATAATATTTTTTCATTTCTTATAGACTCAAAAACATATTTTAACGATAAATATTATTATTTTAATATAATTAAATATATAATTAAATGTTAATTTTTGAAGATAAAATTAAACCATTCATAGTGATAAATGGAGGAAGAGTTCTTATTTAAGAATCCATTCTCATCATCTCTTAATACTCTCTCAAAACTTTCCGAGATGATTTAATAGTAGTCAAAATTGTGGACTTTCGTGAGACTACATTTGTTTACAGCTTATGCAATCATTGTGGACGGAAATTAATAGTCTCAAATGTCAAACTCATGAAAAGACAATTTCATGATCAAGAAGACATTCAAGTACTATAAAATTAATAATTGTGCTAATCACCGAAGTATTAGGCGATACACATTCCTGGTCAGCATGTACAACATATCTGATACACATACCAAAAAGATTGAGATGTTGTAGTAGTCCTTCGACTACACATAAAAAAAGAATTGTTTTTCCATTCAAATCAAAATACATAAAATAATTAAGTTGAATCCGCCAAAACAAAAAAAATCTCTTGAAGGATTATCGAAATCAATACAAAAAAATTCTACGTACTTTTAGCGATAGTAAAAACTAATTTCAGTAATTATTGTTAGCGTTTCAATAAAAAGGTTAACAAAAGTGGTTAGAAAAACCTTTTCCTTTAAACGAAATGTTCTTTCAATATTAATTGTGATAAAAATTCAAATACAATTACACTCTAAGTACTATACTTCTTGATTGGTTTTTAATAAAAATTGGAACTTCAAAAGTTATACATTGTACTACATATCTAGAATTTGAGGTAATCGCCTCTTTCGTTACAAAGTAAGTACGACATTGCATAAAAACATTGACGAAAGACTAAAATTTGTAAAACTTAGCGAAAATTCCAAAATCTTAATATTTTTGTACAATTGTACTGTACGTATGAAATAAGATAAAATGAGTCACAACATTAAATTTTTAGGTTTCAATGGACTTAAATTTTCTTCAAGTCGGTTTGAATAATTTGCTGAGCCACTTTACACTCCTTACGTTCACATATATTTGGTGCAACAGACGCATATTAATCAATTTTTGAATTTGTCGTTGTTCTCAAAATTCTAAGCAGAGATGTTAAATTCGAAAGTATCCTTTATGAAATTGTTCTTATAGTTTGGCGTTTATGAGATCACCGCGTTTGTGGTCGTAACGCGTTGACCAAATTAGTCTCTACTTGATTTTGATATGAAGCACGAGTTTTGTGTGTTATTATCCCACGTGGCATTATTACTGTAAGTATATGCTTGGTCCTGTAAAGTAGCTAACTAACTACAACTCATCTTCTTTACGTTTTTTCTAAGTAACGCCTCAGCTCTCAAGGTTGTCCCCAATTTTTGTTATTACGATAATGCCCTTTATTTCTGTAATTTGTAGTATACCTTTGTAGTGTTTTTTTTTTTTTTTGTCAATATATCATTAAATACGTAAAGTCATTTAAATATTTTTCCTTATAATCTGAATCTCTACTAAGTCGAAACATGGGTTAAGTTTTATTGGATTTTAACCTTTGGTAGTAGTGTAGTACAGTATTGGGTAAAGCATGAATAATTTTAATATGGGCATTAAATATTTACAATCTTGTTTAGAAACATAATTATTTTTATAATTAAATAGTACTGCATCTATTAACTTATTAAATTAAAATCGTCTGTAATACGGAGTAACCAAAAATGGCTCAAAGATCGTTCTTTTTTTTTCCTCTCTTTCTTTACTTTAACCCCACACACACACAAAATAAGATCTTTTTCTTTTTAGGTCTCGAAGGCTTTCAGTTTTGCTTTATATTGAGTTGATTTTGCTCTATTTATGCCATGTTATGTGACCACTTTTTTTTGCTTTTTTCGAGAAACGTAACTCCCGATTACATTGATTATTTATATAGTAAAAAAGAAAAGTACAAAATGAACTAATCAAAATATTAAATAATTATAGATTTTAAATAATTATTTTTACTTTATATTGTGTCAATTGGAATATATTTATGGAACAAATTATTTGTTCACTGTCAGAAGTCAGAACAATTTTTTTTGATTTACCATGCAAAATTTTGGTGTATAGAAAATATGGATAGGAAAGGGAAATAATTATCAGCATCGTATAAGTTTTATGAAACGAATAAACAGTTAACGTATTTTGAAGTTGAGGTAGTAATAGTATGGTTTAATTTTGTTTTATGGAAGCAGATCCCTAGGTTTGAATCATATACTTTTTCATATTTTGGAGTAATCATCAGTGATATACCAGTAATAAAATTAAGAAAAATTTTCATTTCAATACCACACACAAACCAATATTAAATTTCAATTTGTTAAAAGTTAAACATTAAATTTTCATTTAAATTGTTTGCCTGTATTAACTCAGATCTGAGCTAACCACTTAATTTTTCTCTGTAAACGATTAGTCTAATCGTTCATATCTCTGCTTGGCCCAAGAGCCGGTTCTGATTACATAAATTGAACTTAATATATACTTCTTGTTACTGGTTAGGTTGGACATAGAGATCGATATGATTGATCAGGAGTTAGGCACAAGTTCAGTTTATTACTTTATACGTGTCATGCAGAAGACCATATACAATTTATAATTTGGTCGTTTGAATGATATGTTCGATAACTTTTGGGCATTGATATGCATGATACGTCAACACTATATAAATATGGACACATGTCTCTGGATACACAAGTCGACATGCAACTAAATGACTAAAGATCCAATGATACAGTGCCACGTATCAATATCACTACCTCAAATTTTCGTAAGAGTTATCTTCCGTCATTAAGTTGGTACATTAAATTCTTTAGCTCACCAAATAGTTGTCGTTTCCTCCCTTTTCTGGTATTTTCTTTGAGGCATACCAAACAAGTATATGAAAATAGATAATTATTTTGCATAGTATGCATTTGTGGTTGGACGATATAGAATAAATATTCCAGGGTAAAGAATAAAAATAAAATTCAATATTGCTATATAAGAGACCAAATTCGGTATCTTTGTATATGTTTCGTGCGAATATAGTAGTCGCGGTAGGTCTCTAGAATCTTGTATATATTCCAAAATCTTGTCTTCGATAGACCCGAATTATAATTATATTTTTTAGTGGTATTCCAAAATTTATGTTGGATTCTAGTGCAAATGTGAATTCATTTACATGTGTATAGGGGTGAATCGATATTTAATATCGACCATATATAAATCAAAGCAACTTTTAAATATCAAGTAACAGTTATTGAGTATTGGTTAGTATACAAAACGAATTTTGGGATTTACTAAAATATTGTCGTCACATTCGAATCTCTGTTGTCGGGATAATCCTGTATTTATTAATTTTTATTAGAAAAAACTAAAGTATTTGCAAAATCATTTTCATTTTTGTTGATTGACCAAGTTTTCTGAATTGAAATTTAGACTATCTTAAAATCTGATATACGCATGTTTTAGGTTTAAGAATTAATCCAAGTGAAATATAATGAACCATATGTTTCGACAGCATTTGGAAAGCTGGTATCAATTAGTGAACGACAAGTATTTTTAGGTAACACGTAGTATCATTTTCCCCTCTAGTATTTTTGATAAAAATTTAATACTAATCAAATTAATAAAAGAGTATATTGATTTAGCACTATTTTAAATTATTCTCATCTTGATAGACATGTTTTAGTGATGTTATCTTCACTTTATGTGTTCTTACCCATAAGTTTCAAAAATGGAAAATTAACAAATTGACTTATACGTCCTCTGTTCTATTTTATAAGATGCTTTTAAGATTTATTTTTGTTTCACGTTAAAATTATGTGATTCTTAAAGTTTTTATGTAAATCTTAATTTATTTGATGCCTTTGAAGTATCTGTATTATGCAGTATATTTGATTATTAGATGAACTATTTTAGTGAAATTTTATATAAAAGAAGACAAAATGGAGCAATATAATTAATTTTTGACTGGAATTTATATCACATGTTCTTTTGCCTAAATTATACTGTAGTGTAAATTATATCACTTGCTCAATAAATTCTAGCCTAAATTCTAAGCACCATGGCCCATAATAATAACAAGGTCAGATGCAGTTGAACGTTCACTAAAGGGTCACTCGTGTCGTGTCTTGTTTAGTACTACTAGTAATTACTACTCTCACACACAATTAGTTTTTCTTTTGGGATTAACTGCTGAAAATAAGTAATTGGTTATAGATATATCAACTTGATTAAATGAATTCTAAAGAATAAAAATCCAAAATGTCATTGTTTACGGCGATGCGAGTGGGTGGTTTGCTTTCTTAAAATGTTACTAAATCAACACTAATTAAACTAGTAGATATCATGTAGTTAATGATCATAATAAATATGAGTGGGATGAGTCGCTGATGTATCGTCGCATTATCGCAATTAGCACAAACGCAAACGCAACATTGTCCTATTATTCCACGTCTTACAGATTCTCAAATGCATGCACTTTAATAAAAAGAAGAATAAGAAATGGATATTAATAGTATGTTTTCATTAGGAGATCAACGAGAAAAATCACGAGGCCAAAATAACACGCCTACACATCCCCATGTTATATACTTATATGTCATTTTCGTATCTATTATATCACCTAATTTTTTGTTTTCTTTATAAATACATGGTTTGAATAGAAATTAAAGTTGGACTCACTGACCATGCAAATTGTTCCAACCATAATTTGTTTCATCTTTAATACTCTTCGTTATCCAAATAAAAATATATTTCAATTTTTGTAATACACAAATTATTTGTAAATTTTACTATCAATCTAAAAACAATTAAACCAATAATGAAACAAATTGTAAAGTACACAAAACCACAACATATAAAATATAATTAATTTTGTATTGAAATGTTAACAACACTTAAAATGATTTTTTTTTGTCCAAAACGTCACTTAATAAGGATACAATGAAAATTTATCTATTAAATACATTATCCAATATCCAAATGGAAAAAATGTCGAAGAAAACATGAACTTACACTTTTATTGATTTTACATTTAAATCACAAATTTTCATTGACTTTACATTTAAATCACAAACTTTGTTTGACCAAGCCATTTGAGGCATGCCGCTAAGTATCCATCCAACAGATCCGTTTAAATATTTAACGGCATGCCTCAAATGATTTGGTCAAACAAGGTTTGTGATTTAAATGTAAAGTCAATGAAAATTTAATTATGATTTAAATGTAAAGTCGATGAAAGTTTGTGATTTAACGCGTACAAGTAAAAGTTCATGTTTTTTTTTTAACTAAACTTGAAAGTTCATGCTTTTTCAACTAAAATTGAGAGTTCACGGTTTTCTTTTCTTTTTATTTTTACTTTTTCCTAGTTTAATGAAACAATTAATAAAATATAGTTTAATGAAAAAACTTATTTATTAAAGTATAGTTAATGAATTTAGATATCTTTCCAATAATGAAAAGTTTTATTTATTAAAGTGTTGTTTATTAAATTTCTAATTTTTAATGGTATACTTTAATAAATAATTTAGAAATATAATAAACTATACTTTAATAAATATTTTTTTTCATTAATGAAAAGACATATAAAATTAAACTATACTTTAATAAATACAATTTTTCTTTAATGAAAAGACATCTAAATTCATTACACTATACTTTAATAAATATTTTTTTATTAAACTATGTTTTACTAATTTTTTTATTAAACTAGAAAAAATTAAAAAATATATAAAAAATCGTGAACTTTTTTCATTTTGGTTGAAAAAAACATGAACTTTTAATTTTTGTTGAAATATGCATCAATTTTCATTTATACGCATTAAATCACAAATTTTCATTGACTTTATATATTTAAATCACAAATTTTCATTGACTTTACATTTAAATCACAAACTTTGTCTGACCAAGCCATTGGAGGCACGCCGTTAAGTAAATGTAAAATCAATGAAAGTTTGTAATTTAATGCGTACAAATGAAAGTTCATGCTTTTATTCAACCAAAAGTGTAAGTCCAAATCCCAATTTTATGTTTATTTCAACCCACATAACTGTTATCAACACTCACAACCCATTTAGGGGAAGGAGTAATAAAATCTGATTGAATAGAATTAAAGACACAAATTACATATCTTTAAGTATTGTAAGATATTCAAATCTTTCTCTATAATTCTAAATCTAGTGATTATATTTTGAAATAAAATTTTAATAGAACTAAAAAAATTTCGATTTTTCTAATTTCTCTATGTGTTCCCACTATGATAACATAACATAGCATCACGAGCACACACTCGAAACCTAGCTGTAGTCGCAACAACCAAAGCAACCGTGCCGTTGTCATCTTTCGTTCATGAAGAAAAGGAGATTAAGCCGAAGTTGTTGTGTTGTTGCTATCGTTTTCTGTTGTTTCAGTGTGAGCCGATGCTCGATCACTTCCAATGAATAAAAGAGAAGAAGCGGCTAGAGCAGAAATAGGAGAAGTGAGGTCTCACGTGGGTATGTCATGGAGGAGGCGGTGAGAAAGGGAGAAAAGGAAAGAGAGAGCGAGACGTTGCGAAGGTTGTGGAAACCACCAACGATGAGTTGACCATAGTTAATCCTTGAATTCTCAAAAACGTAGGAACATAGGAAATCACGAATTTGATTCATGTTAGAAAGAGTCTGCTCTTCAAATATGAAAGTTAATTTAACATGGTTTGAATATAGTCCTAAAGAAATTATAGGATTCGATCTGAAATCTCTTAAACATTAAAAAAAAAAAAGGTTGTAAAAACCACGAATGTGTCTGATAAGTCATGTCATCGTTGTGGCAAGACTCAGTTTCTTGTGTGAATTTATAGTTAGGAGGTTAGATCATATATAACAGGTTCTCGTGAATATATAACTAGGATCAATTTGGGTTCTTCGTGAAATAATTACTAATATAGTGATTAGGGAATCTACAATTTTACATTTTGATAGCTTAGAAGTTAGACCCCTGTATCCAGCATACAAAAAATTTAGTTAAACATATGGATTAATCCTATTTTACCGCAGCTAACTCGTATGTTTGGCAAGATCATGAACGAATACTGTTGTAGTTGTAGGGCATCGCGAAAACAAACTGAAGTATCATACTTTCCAATTGTTGTAATATGGACCATGTATCGGGTTTGCCTTGGACCCTTATGTTTGTGCTTTCTGTTCAAATCCTTTATTGATACACCCTGAATCATCAATAGTTGACGAAGTTATCTAGGTTCAAAACGTGTGATTTACCAAAAACTCACTTTTGTAACAAATTTTTGTGTGTTCAATTATTATTTTTTTACTAAATCCCGCTTAAAAATTGAAACATGATAGTTTATATATAGATATAGTTTATAATTTATAAGAAAATATTAATTGTAACAATACTAGTAATATTGATTTGATCGCAAAAAACGATTATTAACAGTGACTTTGACTGTTTGATTACACTAGGTATCTATACAATTTATTTTATTGTACTTTTATCCATATAAGTTCTACCAAATGAGAGTTTAATCATCAAATAAGATATTTGAATTTCTCTCAAATTCTAAATATTCTTTAAAAACTATATTTCCATTTTCAAAACGTTATCAATGGGAGGGGTTATTGTTTCTTTGATTCAATAAAGTTATTATCAATATAATTAGTTTTGGAAGTTTACTATTTATATACTCCCTTCGTTTCACAAAAGTTTTATTTTTGTTTCACAAAGAGTGTCGTTTTGTATTTCCAATGCAGATGTTTGGTAAATTTTTCAGTTTTGTCCTTACTATTTTAATGTATTGACCAATGAAAAAAATCGTGTAATTAATTAATAGAGAGTAAAATAGAAAATTTAAAGATTTTCTTAAACTATGTGCAAAAACCTTAAAAGACACTCTTTGTGAAAAAGAGTGTCTTTTAATAACAAATCTTTAAATTTTCTATTTTACTCTCTATAAATTCAACAAATCTTCACATATATCTCTACTAATTATTCAAAAAAACAAAATATTTTTCATCATTCATAATTTTTCTCTCTCTTTCTCTGTTAAAAAATCAGAAAGGGTAAAACTGGTATTACACCCTTTCCTCGTTACTTCATTTCCATATTAGTAGTCAAATAAAAAAAGTAAAATATTATTATTTCCGTCAGCACAACACGGCAAAGCTCACATTATATAACTCTGCCATGGTTGCAGAGAGACTCACACAGAAACAACACAGAAAAAAAAAAGTTAAGGAGAGAGATAAACACTATCATCTTTTTTCAGATTTCGATACTCTCAATAATATTTTTTTTTTTCATTTTCTTTAAAGAAGAAAAAAAATGAATTCAGAATCGTTAGAAAATCTCCACCGTCCATTGATTGAATCATCGAAATCATTTATCGATTATCGTCTGGAGACAGTGTTAACAGATCGAGAATTACCATATTTTCGCCGGATTTATCTGGCGATGATGATAGAAATGAAGTTTCTCTTTCATTTGGCGGCTCCGGCGATCTTTGTTTATGTTATCAACAATGGTATGTCGATTCTTACACGTATCTTCGCCGGTCACGTCGGTAGCTTTGAACTCGCCGCGGCTTCGCTTGGTAACAGCGGATTCAATATGTTTACATACGGTCTTTTGGTAATTACTACTTTCTCTTATCGTTACTTATTTTCTCTAGATTTATTTGATGTTATTAGCTGTAAATTCTGACAACCTTTTTTATTTATTTATTACCATTACTTTTTACTGCTTTTAACTATTTACAGCGGATTCATCGGTTTTTTTTTTCTCAATCTATTGAAAAACCAAGAAAATTTCTTGAAATTTGAATCATATCCTCTGAATCTAATTAATTTTTTTTTGTGTGACATAGCTTGGAATGGGAAGTGCAGTAGAGACGTTATGTGGACAAGCACATGGAGCGCATCGATACGAAATGCTTGGAGTTTACCTACAAAGATCAACAGTGGTTCTAGTCATAACATGTCTACCAATGTCACTTCTCTTCCTCTTCTCAAATCCGATACTCACTTCACTAGGAGAGCCAGAACAAGTTGCATCATTGGCTTCAGTATTCGTCTACGGTATGATCCCAGTGATCTTTGCTTACGCAGTCAATTTCCCGATCCAGAAGTTTCTCCAAGCGCAAAGTATCGTCACTCCAAGTGCTTACATCTCAGCCGCAACACTCGTGATCCATCTCGTTCTTTCGTGGATCGCTGTGTATCGTCTTGGTTATGGTCTCTTGGCTTTATCTTTGATTCATAGCTTCTCGTGGTGGATCATTGTGGTGGCTCAGATTGTGTATATTAAAATGAGTCCAAGATGTCGTCGGACTTGGGAAGGTTTTAGTTGGAAAGCTTTTGAAGGTCTTTGGGATTTTTTTCGATTATCGGCAGCTTCAGCCGTCATGCTTTGTCTTGAATCTTGGTACTCTCAGATTCTTGTTTTACTCGCCGGACTTCTCAAGAACCCTGAGCTTGCTTTGGATTCTCTCGCTATCTGGTAAATATTTCAAACTTTTTACTTTTTTTTTTCATTATAAACTTTTAATCCTTTCATCAAAAGCTATTTTGATTTTCTTAACTTTTGAGAAAATCAATTTGAGTAACGTCTAAAATCTAGTAAAAGTGTCCACGGAATTTAGCATTAAAATTTGCTGTAAAAGTCGTAGATATTGTAAGATTTATTTCCATCTTTAGTTCATTTTTTAAAAATTTTAAAGTTTGCCTTTAAAGAAGAAAAACTTCTTACCTTTCTAGACGTAACAACATAGGACATAAATTGCAAAGAGAGAAAATTAATATATGAGTAAAGTCGAGAATCTAGTAAAATTGTCCACAAAATTTAGTAGTAATTATTGCTGCTAAATAAAGTGGTCTTTGATATTATTTCCATTTTTTATACAATTGACAATGATTTGTCGCATCTTTAACAAAAAAATAATATAATTGTCCTATTAATGTGACACAAATTAATTATTGTAGTTGTTAATTATTTAAATTTAATATATTAATTTAATCTTTTTTCATTAAAAACAATTTGGATTTTTTTCTCATATATATTAATTTAAATTTTTGTTTTTTTTACCTTTTGAGACGTAAAAACATAAATTGTAAAAAGAAAAAATGAATATGTCAAAAATCTAGTAAAATTGTCCATGAAAATTAGCTGTAAATTTGTTTATTTCCATGTTTGATATGATGTGAACATAGGACAAATAATTTGTCGTGTTATGGTCCTGCTAGAACATGTAATTATTGTAGTGGTTAAGTAATTAAAGTTCTTTATGATTTCTTTCTTTCTGAAGAGTTGAAAATGACGACTCCTAGTCCTCACCTCGTCATGTCTTTCTCTTAAGATCTTTTAAGAGTTTCAGTCTTTATTTTGTCCTTTTGTAAGAGTTTTAACTGCGTGTCGTTTCCAATGAGCAAAAACGGCATTCACTTGTACATACCAATTATCAAACACTGATTTTTTTCTTCCTTGTTTTGGTTCCATTTGCAGCATGTCAATTTCTGCAATCTCGTTCATGGTCTCCGTTGGATTCAACGCAGCTGCAAGGTTGGTACCGAAATTAGATTTATTCACTTCAGTGATAATTGATATCTGTGTCTCGTGGTTACTAATAATAATGTTTTTTTTTTTCTCAATTTATGTATAGTGTGAGAGTAAGCAATGAATTAGGAGCCGGAAACCCAAGAGCAGCCGCGTTTTCTACAGTCGTTACAACAGGAGTATCTTTCTTACTAGCGGTTTTCGAAGCAATCGTGATTTTATCGTGGCGAAATGTCATCAGCTATGCATTTACGGATAGTCCCGCAGTGGCTGAGGCCGTTGCGGATTTATCTCCCTTTTTAGCCATCACAATTGTCCTCAATGGGATTCAGCCTGTCTTGTCAGGTAAAAAGAAACTCACATTTCACATCAAATTTAAATCTTCATAATAAAAGTTGTGGATCAATACTCTTAATTATTAAAATTCAATTATTTACAAATTTCTAGGTGTTGCGGTTGGATGTGGATGGCAAGCATTTGTGGCGTACGTAAATATTGGATGTTACTACGTTGTGGGGATACCAGTGGGCTTTGTTCTTGGCTTCACTTATGATATGGGAGCTAAGGTAAATAATAAATTTCTCATTTAATTTGGTTTACAATAATTGTTACATAATAAATTATAGGAGCTGTAATATTTAATGTGTATGTATGATATGATGCAGGGAATATGGACTGGCATGATTGGTGGTACATTAATGCAAACGATAATTTTAGTTTTTGTCACTTTCCGAACTGACTGGGACAAAGAGGTAATTAATTAAGAGCAAATTAAAACACTTTATGTTTTATAATAAAAAGTGTTAGGCACAAATCTTTGTATGATTTCGGGTAATTAATGGAAGGATTCATTGAATCTTAGTATTGATTAAGTTAATTTTATATGTTTAGGTTGAGAAAGCTTCGAGCAGATTGGACCAGTGGGAAGAGAGCCGTGAGCCACTTTTGAAGCAATAAATAAAATGATTTATTTATTTATATTTTATTTTTTTGGGACTTTTGAGGTCAAAGTGAAATCAAAATTTTTGTTTTCCCGAAATATATGGCGAATAGAGGATCACATGAAAGATGCGGATTCAATTGTTAAACTCTCGTTTTTCAATTCGAAAATGTATGTCGCTTTGTTGATTATATGATTTGGAAATTTGAAACTTTCTGAGTGTTGTGGGTTTTCAAAAGTGAAAAAAAAACATGGGTTGGTTTTTGTTTGTATTTAGTGTAAGAGTGAATATATATTTTACAGAGATGGAGTTCTTAATTTTGCGTACAAGCAAATAGAGTCATGCATTACTCGATTCGACGATTAGTAAATGGAGTAATTATTAGCAGTTAGGACCAATAGAGAGTGGTCCAGTCGATGAATCTGTTCATAGTTTTAATCTGATAATTTTTTTTGGACAAACCAATAATTTCATTAAAATTAAGCTTCAAACTCTATTAAAAGATGAAGACTTACATCCACAATAAATATGTAATTATTATTAGTTAGGACAAGTGGTCAATGAAACTGGTTATAGTATTTGATAAAATTTTGTTAGGTAAGCCGATAATTTTATTAAAATTAACCCTCAAACTCTTTTAAAAGAATAGAAGAGGAACTACATCCAAACGGGAAAAAACTAAAGATAACAAGGCAATAAATGCCATAATGTCCATAAAATAAAGGTTAAACTAGGGATATATGGAAGATACAATTCAACAAGAGAAACCAAAAGAGATTAGAGAAAAGAACGATTTCGAAAGCTTCTTCAGTGACCACATCTAGTGCTACATGAAGGGTTACAAACTTTGCACCAAAGGCAGTATAAACCATTAGCCGGGAGAAAGATCTTTAAAAAACCGGCAACAATTGTGCTCAACCCTAAATAAGAACTTGGCAATGGTCCGCAAGGTGGTGGCCTAGTGGTAGGACGAGTTTGGGAAAAAGGACTCAATTTTTTAACCTGGATTTGATCTTCCTCCCTTGTTATTATCAGCATTTTGTTGGAAAGTTTGTCAATTGGGTCTTGGCCCAATTGGTTTACATGGTAGTCAGAAATACAGGCGGCCTGACTACCCAAGACAAATAGTTGGAAGGCATCTCAAACTCAGTAGCTCTTTGGTAGTAGCCCTTCGGGGATAAAAAGTCCATCATATCATATTGGGGCCGACCGGATAGCCGATCTGGTCTATCCAAAAAAAAAAAAAAAAAAAAGAGAACCTGGCAACGGGTGCTTAGGGAAGAGGCTCAGCCCTAAACAGAGATTGCACTTTCCATGCCACATCTACAAAACCATAGATGTGAATGCAACATGAAAGGTTAGAACTAGTCAAACAAAGATCTCAATACAAGTTAAACCATAAATCACCATTAACGTGATCGGATAGATTCATACACCCATCCAAAACCAAGCCAAATTCAATGTTAGGGTAATTTGATAAAAATTTAGATCGCAAGTTCATGGTAAAATAGGCCGTGGTATATGTGGGATTGAAAAATGATTTATCTACGATGGAAAAGAAATTTGCTTTTCAGATGTTTCTATGTATTAAGCAAATAAGAATATGTGAATAAATAACATACTAACATGGACAAGTAAATGAAACTTTTTCGACAAATCAAACAATGAAAGAGATTTGAAGTTAAAGAATGTATAAGATTGGATCATATGAGGGGTTTTAACATAGGAAAGCAATAAACAATATCAAATAATGACACCATGTTTTTTTTTCTTCAACCAAACTTCTAAATTAAAATGATACTTCTTGATTTAATCCGGAAGGAAAAAGTCTCTATTAGTATCCAATTTATCTAAAGTTTTATTTACCAATAATAACAAACAATCAATAAGCTTACCAATTAATCATTTTAGCATTAATTCTCATTATGTTGTTTTATATTTCGGGCAAAAGCATAATTTTCTCATTATGTAAAGAAGAAAAATCAATCTTGTTGATAAATTTTATGGATTTTCAACTCAAAACCAATTGGTAATGAGTGAAGTGGCTCATGTCCCTTATATATCTCTTAAGTCCCTTCACATTTTCCGATATGAGATTCTTCTCTACACGTCTCCTCGAGATAATGACTATTTTTTCTCCATTAATCTCGACATAATCCATCACACTCCCTCAAGATAATGCTCTTCTAGCTATCTCGAGAATTGAGCCTTCTTTTGGGTCATCAATAAATAGGGGTGATCGGGCCACATTCTAGACCGAATTAATGGGACAACGTGTGTTTGGTCTCTGTATCATGATAAAGAGATGAGAGTTTAGGATTGAAAGGATTTAATATTTATTCTCATGAGAATATAATAGTGGTTACATATGTTTATATAGGAAGAGAATCCTAAACCTAGTTAAACCTAAATTCCCTAACTAGATAGATTTAAATCTTGACAATAATATCTTTACATATTTGATAATATCTTCTTTATTCTCAATACTACCCTTCAAGCTCAAAATGGTGATGAAGATAAAGCATAAACAACATCTTGAGATTGAACCGTTAAATCAATAAATTGATATCATTGACGATGCTGGTACTGGATCGTTGCTCGATCGTCACTGGATCTTGTGATGAAACACTTGAACAAAGCCATAAATGGTGGGAAGAACCTTTCACTAGAAGTGAACAAACCAATCAAAAGAAGCACAAACGATGTTTCAAACATGTGGAAAAATAACCACGAACACATGCTTCCAACGAAGCCACAAACTTGAACGAAGCCAAATCAAACTTGGTCAAACTTGACTACAAAACTTTGTAGGCCAAGTGAATTGAGAAACACGTCCCAAAAGAATATTAGAGAGTATGACACCCTCTTTCAATAGATCTAATTGATCCTCGACTTAACAAGAGAAATATCTCCATCTTTTCTCATATAATCAGAGAAAAAAAAATACACAAACTCACAACGAGTTGTGAAAACAACAAAAACAGAAACCTTAGGGGTACTCTTGAGAGTAAACGAATCGGAGCGACAATTTCTTTGCCAAGCTCCAACATCCGCCAATCAAGACCATAATTTTTTTTCTTCTAAAAGTCATAGATTATTAATTAGTGGAGCTTTTGTACTTTTGAGTTTGGTTTCAAGTTTTTTGGTTTTAAGTTTCATACTTTTAGGATTTGATTTGGTTTGATGCAAAAACAGATTCTAACCATGTTCAAGGGTTGGGTTTTGGTTATGTTTAACCATTAGGGGATCTATTGAAACGATCATGTTTTTAGATCATTTTTAGTCCGACTTTTGGACTGTCCGAGATATGGACGATTTTTGTGGAGTTGCAGGATTTGCGCCACAAGATATTGTTATTCCCCTTTACCAAAGACGAGCTGAAGTTTCATCTCTATTTTCGAATGAAGTTTGTACTCGGAAGAGTCTGTTGACTTATTTTGTCCGTCCTCGGCAAGTTGTCCATGACATAGATGTTCCGCTTTGTGATTGCATAGTTTGCGTTTTGCATTCCCACCTTTGTCATGCGGGAGAGTATTGGAGATAATTTGGAGAGCTAAACAAATGTCTTGCGAATCAAATATTGTGGGCCACTGAAGCTCAGTTATGAAGTGAAACCCGTGTATCCCAACCAAAGAATATTCTCTCAGATATCTTATTGTGATAAGGATTAGGAAGATTTATATTATTTGGTGTTATCAATTTGTCAATGATAAACATTATATATATGTATGTTAAATCTCATATCAAACACAACTCAATAAACTATTTTCCATTCTATATTATTTCTCACTTGTAGAAACTTGTAGAGTATATATGGAAATATGATTGTGAAAATATATCTTCTAGTTCCCTTCCTGTAATCTCATATATACCGTGTAATCTCATTCTAATGATATTCATTCACACAGTAGACCTATATGGTACGATAATATTGGAATCAAAGCATAAATACCTTAAAACCTAAGAACCTTTGTGGTTGCACCTCTCTTTTCAAATGTTCTTCTTCCTCTTCTTTCACTTCCTTCTTCTCCATGTCTACATCCTTCAACGAGACCATTGCTGTCTCCGATGCTCCCACTCTCTTCAATGTCGATATGACGAATGTGACGAAGCTAACTGCGTCCAATTTTCTGATGCGGAACACTTAGATCTATATATGCCTTACTTGATGGATACGATCTTCGTGAATATATATCTAGATGGATCTCTCGTTGTGCCTTTGCATTTTATCGAATTAGTAAAATTAGGGATCATAACAAACATTTTATCGAATCCTAAAACAAAGAAAAATAAAATTTCAAAATTTTACCCTTGAAGTTGACACATACGAATACGATTAAGTGAGGGAAAGAGACAAGAGCTTCCCTAAGGGAGAGAGAAAAATGGGATATAGACAGAGTTCGAAAAGATCAAATCTTTGATGATTCCATCATACATGATTGAGTTGCGAGTTTGGGTAGAGCCGGATCGAAATGTTGGCTAGGTAAACGTCCTGTAGTAAGAGGTTTAGAGGATTGAAACGAGATTTTTACATTTTCTTGGGATACTTTGTCGTTTAATCACATTTCGCAGTATGTGACCAAAAAAAATAAATCACATTTCGCAATAAGAACATAACCAACGGAGATACTAGTGAGTATCTTAGCATTATAAAATTAAAAAAAAAAATTGAAAGAAAAAGAAACAGTTATTAGATAAGAACTTCTTATACAAAGTTTAGATATCCATATGCCACATATTACAATATAATTAGTTAAATATAATTTATTATTTAAAATTTAATTAATTAACTAAACAATATTTAAGATAATATTATAATATAGGTAAGAACCGATAAAAGTGCTCTAAGATAAATAAACCTCAGCTACACATCTCACCCATCGTCACAAACCTTAAAGCAGAGAAACCCAAAAAACAAAAAAAAAGAAACTAAAAACTCTAGCTAACAGAGACAAAAATGGGCTCAACATCGGAGACAGAGATAACTCCGATGCAAGTCACCAACGACGAAGCCAACCTCTTCGCCATGCAGCTATCCAGCTGCTCCGTTCTTCCAATGGTTTTGCAATCCGCTTTAGAGCTCGACCTTCTCGAGATCATGGCCAAAAACGTTTCTCCTATGTCTCCGGCTGAGATCACTTCCCATCTCCCGACTAAAAACCCGGAAGCTCCACTCTTACTCAACCGTATCCTTCGGCTTCTTGCGGCTTACTCCATTCTTACCTGCTCCGTCCGTACGCTTCCAGGCGGCGATGGCGTCGAGCGGCTTTTCGGGGTGGGTCCGGTTTGCAAGTACTTGACCAAGAACGAAGACGGCATCTCGATTGCTCCTCTTTGTCTTATGAACCAAGACAAGGTCTTCATGCAAAGCTGGTATACCCATGACCTATGCTTTCATACAAATTATGTCGTTTATAACCTATGCTTTTTGATTGATGTCAAATGCAATTGCAATGGTAAAAGAGAGAGAGAGAGCTAGGAGAGTCTTGAAGACAAATGAGAAAAAAATACTAGCTAGGAAACGATATATCATATCCGAAATATAATTATTTGTGTGGTTAAACGATCGAGTTGCTAGACGACACTCGTGGGTAATTGTTAGATAAGCCACAATTTTTGTCGTGGTTATTCCGTGGGTAATTGTTAATTAAAGCCACATATTAACCGTGACTACATCCTCATGAGCATTGTTTGAAAGAGAAATAACAATAAAAAATTAAATAATAAATAACAAAACTTAATTCGAGAGTCAATAAAATCTAAATATTTTTAGTTTACAGAAGCATGATTTATATGTTTTTTTTTTATCTCCACAACACAACATAATACATAAGTGAAATACAAAAATATGAGTCATGGGTTGCCATGGACGTTAGTTAGTTACATAATCATAGCACTCATTATTGTTCTCAGGCTCTAGACGGGTTGTGCCTTGCATCACAGAAGTACCTTCAATAGTAGTCGGAGCAGGGGCTGAGTCACTAACCGTGACATGAGTTGTGTAGGGTCTCATCGGTTGTTGAGTTATGGGATCATTATCAAAACCCCTTAGAATCACATGTTGAGAAACCTGGCTTTAGTTGGAGTTTTGGCCCCTTAGAGCACCTTTTAAAGAGTATCTTACCAAAACTATAATAGTATTTTAAATATAATTTAGTTATTTAATTAAATTTTAAATAATAAATTATATTGAACCAATTATAGTATTACATGTGGTTCTAAACTTTCTACAAAAGGTTCTCATGTTATTCTCTCTCTCTTTTTTTTTTTTTTTTGGTAAGTATATCCGTTGGAGATGCTCTTAAGAGTCTCTAGTGGGCTAACAGGTTTGAGCATTTTTATGCTAGAAAAATGATATGCTCTGGTACCATTTTCAGAAGATGGTTTTCTCATATACAACTACTTGAATAGTTTCTACAACTATTTGTTGCTATAAAGTTTTCCTTATCAAGAAACAAAAAAAAAGTATGTGATGCTATCCTAATAGTTCGTTTGGTTATTGAGCAATAAGAAAAGAAATTAGAATAGGAAAGGAATAGGAAGAGAATCGGTCTTCGGATTATTGACCAACAAAAGGATACAAAAGACTTAAGGGGGTGATTGGTGGAGACTGTAGAGGCTTTTACTACATTTTGAAGTTTTCTTTAGTTAAATAGCCTCATGCCAAAGAGACTTGCAGGTACCATATGAAGGATGCAATTCTTGTTGGTGGGACTCCATTCAACAAGGCTTATGCCATGAGCGTGTTAGAGTACCAAAGGACTGACACTAGATTCAACAAAGTAGTCAACGATGGAATGTCAAACCATTCCACAATATCCATGAAGAAGATTCTCGAAACCTATAAGGGTTTTGATGGCTTGACTTCTTTGGTTGATGTTGGTGGTGGGGCTGGTGCTACTCTCAAAATGATTGTCTCCAAGTACCCCAACCTTAAAGGCATCAACTTTGATCTCCCCCATGTAATCAAAGACGCTCCTTCTTATCCCGGTTTGTCTTTATTTTCCCAGCATTTAAAAAAGACTCATACTCTTACATCATTTGTTTCAAGATTTGATTTAGAGAATGTTTTATTACTAAACAATACAGGTATTAAGCATGTTGGAGGAGATATGTTTGTAAGTGTCCCCAAAGGTGATGCCATGTTCATGAAGGTTAGTAATTTACTAGGTTTTCAAGAGTCAAGACCATATCTCCTAAATCTTGAGATCATACTTTGCGCAAGGAAATGAAATCTTAATACATTTTCATACGATTTCTAATTGTTGTAAAAGTGGATATGCCATGCTCGGAGCGACGAACAATGTCTTAAATTCTTGAAGAACTGCTACGACGCGCTTCCAGAGAATGGAAAAGTGATAGTAGCTGAGTGTATACTTCCAGAGACTCTAGACTCAAGCCTTATGACCAAACAAGCACTCCATGTAGACTGCATTATGTTGGCACACAGTCGCGGAGGCATAGAACGGACTGAGAAAGAGTTCGAGGCACTGGCTAAAGGGTCCGGTTTTCATGGCATCAATGTTGTCTGCAACGCTTTTGGTATTCACATCATTGAATTTCTCAAGAAAATCTGAAGTAAAAAGTCACTTAATTATGATTTATGACTAAACATGTTCTTCATGTCTACGTCGGTTTACTTCCCCACTTTTGTCTGTCATTGTGTTGTTGCTTCAGTTATAAACTATGCTATTGCTGTTAATAAATGTTTTACTAAGGATTTGATATAGAGTTTGTTTCTTTATTTGAAGAACACTATTGTACAAAAAGATATTACCCCAAACTATACCAACTCCTCTATATATTTACTCTTTTTTTAGTAAATTGTTTTGGCTCATATAATATCATGGTATCTAGAAGACTATAACTAGCTAGAAGTACAAAAGAAAATAAAAATAAAGAAACGAGAATAACTATGTATTAAAAACCCAAAAAGGTGCAATAGATATATTTGTCAAAATAGTAGCTACTAATGTTTCTCAATCGATTGAAAAATGAGTTATCAAATTGATATTTGATGATGGCACTAGCAACAAAATTTGTGTTTTGAGTTAGGAGACGAAATGCATTTTTAAAATCTCGAATTCGAATATCAAATTTACGGGAAAAAAAAACTAACATACTCTTTTTTGAATATAAACAATTTTGAGTGTCTATTTATCACCGGATCCGTGGCGCAATGGTAGCGCGTCTGACTCCAGATCAGAAGGTTGCGTGTTCGATTCACGTCGGGTTCAATCCCCGGTTTAATAGGATCCAATACTTTTTATTATTTATTTTACATTTCATCTCAAACTCATCTCAACCGTCCATTACGAAGACTTTTTAAAAGTCATCAACGGCTTTGATTAGATTTACACACACACACAAAACCCTAAAAATCCCTAATTCTTCAATCTCCGTCTTCTCCATTTCCACAGTCTTCTTCTTCAACATCTAAAACCATAAAAACAACAATGGCGTTACTCTCTCGAATCCGTTCATCAACCTCTCTCTTCCGCTACCTCAACGCATCACCTCAAATCCGATCACTCTCCTCCGCTTCATCAATCCTCTCACCAGATTCAAAAACTCCTCTCACCAGCAGAGAAAAAAGCAAAGCAGCTCTCTCTCTTCTCAAATCCGAGAAAGATCCAGATCGTATCCTCGAAATCTGCCGTGCGGCTTCGTTAACTCCTGATTGTCACATAGACCGAATCGCTTTCTCCGCCGCCGTCGAGAATCTCGCCGAGAAGAAACATTTCTCCGCTGTATCGAATCTTCTCGATGGATTTATCGAAAACAGACCGGATCTCAAATCGGAGCGTTTCGCTGCTCACGCCATTGTTTTGTATGCTCAAGCGAATATGCTTGATCACTCTTTAAGGATATTTCGTGATCTTGAGAAATTTGAAATCCCTCGTACGGTGAAGTCCTTAAACGCTCTTCTCTTTGCTTGTTTAGTAGCTAAGGATTATAAAGAAGCTACACGAGTTTATATTGAGATGCCCAAGATGTATGGGATTGAACCTGATCTTGAGACTTATAACCGTATGATCAAAGTGTTCTGTGAATCTGGTTCAGCTAGTTCGGCTTACTCCATTGTTGCGGAGATGGAGAGGAAAGGGATAAAGCCGAATAGTTCTAGCTTTGGTCTTATGATTTCTGGGTTTTACTCGGAGGATAAGAATGATGATGTTGGGAAAGTGTTGGGGATGATGAAAGATCGTGGTGTTAATATCGGTGTTTCGACTTACAACATTAGGATTCAGAGTTTGTGTAAGAGGAAGAAATCTGTAGAAGCAAAAGCTTTGCTTGGTGGGATGTTGTCTGCAGGCATGAAACCAAATACGGTAACATATAGCCATTTGATTCGTGGGTTTTGCAATGAAGATGATTTGGAGGAGGCGAAGAACTTGTTTAAGGTTATGGTGAACAGAGGATGTAAGCCTGATAGTGAGTGTTACTTCACTCTCATATATTACTTGTGCAAAGGAGGTGACTTTGAGACGGCTTTGAGTCTTTGTAAAGAGAGTATGGAGAAGAATTGGGTTCCTAGTTTCAGTATCATGAAGTCGCTTGTTAATGGACTTGCTAAGGATTCAAAAGTAGAAGAAGCAAAGGAGCTCATTGCGCAAGTAAAAGAGAAGTTCACTAGAAACGTCGAGTTATGGAATGAAGTCGAAGCTGCATTACCTCAATAAACAAGGATGTTTATGGCTTTGACAGTTCCGAGATTGGTATTATCGAATTTCACGAATTTTCTCTTATCTTTTATTTGTCAGCAATGAAATAAGTTCATAGCTTCTTAGACGATAGTAATCTTTTGATCATCATGGTGTAGCTATAGATAATTCTGTTTTTATGTTGGCTCATGTTAGATTTTTAAGACAGAATCAAGGAAAAGTGATGAAGAGAGAGATCTTGAGCATTTTTATCTGTAAGATTAGTCAAAGCATTGAAACAATTTTAGCCCGTCTTAATGACTCAAACGTGTGCCATATAATGTATGTTTATATCTACTAGGTTTCGAACCCACGCATGTTTATTTTATATATTTTGGTGAAAGTTATATATAACGAATGATAGCTCTTAATAATATATATTTAATAAATGAAAAATTACAACATTTTTGTCTCTAATTTTTTTTTTAATCACTGTTGAGACGAAATTTTCAATTTATATACACAATTTGGAAACTTTAATAAAATATTAATTAATTTAACAATGTTCAATAATTTATATATTAAGATATATAATTTTTTCATGGTCTTTTAATTTATTGGCCTTTTTATTATGCAATATTGATCATTTTGTTTTGGTAGTATGTAGCCGAATAACTGATTAAAAGTAAATATATTTGATATTAATGATATTATTTCTATATATTCTAATAAGCAATTTTTTTTTTTCCATATGTTTTTTTTTAAAGTTTACATTTCTCTAATCTTCATATACATTTGTTTTTATTTCCTTTGTATGGGTATTATAATATGAAACATTATCAAAATTAAAAAAATGTTAATCAATTAGATGGCTAGTCATAAGTGGTTGGTTCAAATCCTATGTAGACGTCTCAAAAGCTTATTGCTTCAACTTTTATTATATAGTATAGATTATTTTAGTGTAACTAGTGTCATCTTATGTTTATATCATATAGTATAATAACTAAAGTTTAATCTTACGTGCTGACCATGATCTGTGTTTTTCGAGTAAGATTTGATTGGAAGTTTGTTAAAAAAGAGAATATGAGAAAGAGACGCGTTGGCTTATTCCTAATAAAGACCAAAGAAGAAAAGCCTTAAAATAAGAATAATAAATAATCCTATTATCCAAATTGAGATCAAAACATTCATATATAACAACAAGAGACAACAAAACTTTGTGATCCTCCCCCAAATTCTCCTGTCATGCTACATCATTTTCCTGGGAAAGATCTGATCTTTCTTTCAGATTCGTATTGCCCAGATTGGGTTTGGATCTGAAAAGATCGATAGAGAGACAAGATCGAATCTTTCCTTGGAGTTTCATTTGTTTTTGTCTGAAGATCAAGAACACAAAGAAACAAAAAAGGAGAAAGAAAATAAAAATGCTGAAGCTTTGTCCTTGTTTCATCAATACACAACAACTTGGACCTAATTCGCCTAGAGATTCATTTGATGAAGGTCTTACAGCTTATAGAGGCCATAGCCGAAAACCTTTTGCTCTGTTCGCATTTTGTTCATTCCGAAAAGGTACTCATAACCGTTGCCTTTTCTCAATCTTGTCAAAATTTGATCATAATTTAGTTTCTCAAAATGGTTATGAACATTTTGATAAATGCAGGAAGCTGCAAGCAGAAGTATATAACAGAAGAGATAAAGAAGTATGGGAACATGAAGAACTGCGGTCGTATCTTCAAGTTCAAGGAACTAATAGTTGCAACAAACAATTTCAGTATGGATTGTATGATTGGAGAAGGCGGTTTCGGAAGAGTTTACAAAGGATTCCTTAGCAGTCTCAATCAGGTCCTTTTTTCATCTATCTATTATCTTACTTATGTATGCGGATTTGGCGAAAAAGTTGCTAATTTTTGTTTGATTGAATGATGAGAAGTTTAGGTGGTGGCTGTAAAGAGGCTTGACAGAAATGGGTTGCAAGGAACAAGGGAGTTCTTTGCAGAAGTGATGGTATTGAGTCTGGCTCAACATCCAAACCTTGTCAATCTCATTGGCTATTGTGTAGAAGACGAGCAACGAGTCCTTGTTTACGAATTCATGCCTAATGGATCTTTGGAAGATCATTTGTTCGGTAAAAGCTGTGAACCTTTTCATTGTTATATCGTCAAGCTTTTTTGGATTGTGATCTAAAGTTTTAATCTTTCTTCACTACATAGATTTACCAGAAGAGGCACCAAGTCTAGACTGGTTCACAAGAATGCGGATAGTACACGGTGCAGCTAAAGGGCTCGAGTATTTGCATGACTATGCAGATCCTCCTGTGATCTACCGCGATTTCAAAGCTTCAAACATATTGTTACAATCTGATTTCAACTCAAAGCTATCGGATTTTGGTTTAGCTAGGCTTGGACCAACTGAAGGCAAAGATCATGTGTCCACTAGAGTCATGGGAACATATGGATACTGTGCTCCTGAATATGCGATGACGGGTCAACTCACGGCTAAATCCGATGTCTACAGCTTCGGCGTTGTCCTCCTTGAGATCATTTCCGGAAGACGAGCTATTGACGGCGATAGACCAACTGCAGAACAAAACTTGATCTCTTGGGTACTTCATCAAGCAAAGAGTCTTGTTACCATGTTTTTGTTGTTGCTTGAGAAGGAAGGAACCAATTAAAGCCCTATTTTTTTTGCAGGCGGAACCGTTGTTGAGAGATAGAAGCATGTTTGCACAAATTGTGGATCCAAATCTAGAAGGGAATTACCCAGTAAAAGGGTTGCATCAAGCTTTAGCGATTGCAGCGATGTGTTTGCAAGAAGAAGCAGAGACTAGGCCATTGATGGGAGATGTGGTCACAGCACTCGAGTTCTTGGCTACGCCTATAGAAGTTGTTGATAACACTAATACTAATACTACTCCTGCCTCTGCTACTCAGACATCATCATCTGATTCATAAAAAATATTTTTTTCAATCCTTTAAACCATTAATTTTTCTTTTCATTTTTTTTCTTTTAACGTAAAACCCAAAAAATAATTAGGGTTAGAGTTCGAAGTCAAGTCGGATGTAAACAATTTTTTTGTAAAGTGGTGTAATTTGGCATTGTGGGGGAAATCGCATAATCTGTGAATCATATTGTTAACTCATACTAAACTCTTTTGTTTGTGTGATTCAAGTGTAATCTTTATCTTTTTGATTTACATTCCAAAGAAAAAACCAACAAAAATAAGTTTTGAGCAACAAAGTTACTACCAAAATCCAAAAACTCTAAAAATTTAGTAAGGTTACTATAAGTGGGTTATTCAAACATGGAATTAGTAAGAATCTGAATCCATGTGGAATTCCGTGGTATTCATTCACTGTTACCGGAACTTATTATGCATCAGAGATTTTCAAATTTGGTGTTATTCGATTAATATTTTAAATACGTTTTTAAATCTAGTGTTATTAATAATTAAAAGAATTTTGACAATATTTGTATATTGGTTTCAAATGAAATCTTTTGAGAAAATTATTAGAAAATCTCTAACGTATATTTTTATAATGAAAAAATCCCATAAAAATAATTTAAAGTGGCAATAGTTCCGCTTTAAAACATTCGATGTTTAACACTCCCACTTTAAACCACCATGGTGTCAACATTGCTAAAATAAACTTTCAAAATGACATATTTATTTGCGACCCCACAAAACTTAACAGATTTTAGCTCTGTTATTATTAGCTCTATATCGTTGATCCGATAATCTTTTAAATTCAAATGACTTAAAGTCTTTTACTAAACTTTTAGAAATTACAAAAAGGGTTCATAAACCTTGTCCTAAACCTAAGCTTAGGGTAAGATTCTTTTGGAACACTCAAAATCAGACGGTGGTTACGGAGCTTTCGTCTGATTTGGTAGAGGAGATATCGTCATGGGTTCCAGCTAGATCTGTTTTACGATTTTTGAAACTTATCCCGTTCCCGAATATATCATTGTTGAAACAAGCGAGATGGATCGAATGTGACTATGGACTTGACCATTCCATGGATGTGTGTATGGTCTAGGATAAGTTAGTATCTAATCATTTTCAAGTTGTAATGATTACAAAATAGTTGGGTTTTGTTGTGGTAGCAGATTGGATATTCAAGAACTGAAGTCTACGCGTTCAAATCTAATGTTGGAAGGTTGTTGTTGTTGATAAAACATTTGATGGTTTTAATGTGGATTACCAGTGTCAAGTGTGTGTTTGCGAGGAACTCCATATTGGCTACGCTATAATAAAGATTGTATTGTTGGTGAAACCTTGTCGATACAAAGTTTCAATTTCTCAAGAGAGAGATTTGAACCTTTTGGTTCTCCATCCTCCTCCTCCATTGATTGGGTCACTTTCTTTAGGGATTTTTAGAGGAGATCAACTTTTTTTTTTTTTGAACATTTATTCTGCATAAAAGGTGATATACACTTATGGATAGGATTTTTAGAGGAGATCAACCTTTTTTTTTGTTACATTTATTCTGCATAAAAATTTATTTAGCCTCATTTATCAATCTGAGTTACATGAGTTTAAAATGGTTTATCCAATTATACTCATTTACTAAAAGGTTTTTGACAATATTTAGGGTACCCTGTTAGATCCGTTTATTAAAAAAGTCGCAAAACTGTTTCTGATTCCACTTCTTCTCTTCCTGTTACTCTTGACTCCATCAATTCCATGGTGGGTTTCTAATTCTAGAGCTATTTGATAGTTTTTTTTGAATTGTGGATTTATGGTTTTTTTCCTTAATTGATCTGGATTTTTTTTATTTGAATTGTGTTTGTTTGGTTAAGTTTTTGAATGTGTTGAATGTATTTTTTGGTGTTGAATTTGGTTCAATCAATTTTTTTCGCGTTGAACCAGATTTTAGAAGCAAAAAACTATATATATATATATATATCATTTACAACAATAATAATTAAAAATATATATTACTAAAACCAAATTGTTAAATATAATGTTAAATGAGTTTAAACGAATCTAAATGGGTTGTAAGTTGTAACAGGATTAAACGGGCGTCTCTAATAGACTCTAAAATTAAATGAGTTTAAACAGTTTCGAATCTAAACAAGTTGACTTCTAAATGAGATGGGTCTAAATAGATACGAACCGTCTATTTTAACATTGGGTGAAGAAGTTGCAGCATTGGAGCAGGTTGATTACAGTTATTATAACTTTCTCCGTGAAGATGCGGAGTACCAACGGCTATCTTTAAGACCCTGTGGCTTCACTATAGCTTTGTGTTGACATTTTTGGATATTGGTGGTAATAAAAACTAATTACAAATTAGGAAACAGAATATAAAATGTGGTATCTTCGAGAATTCTCAAAATAAAACAATTACAATTTTATCCTATTGAGCAGATAAACGTATTTGATTACTCTTATTTGCATTTGCAGAAACAAACAAAACTTTGAATGTTTTCTCTCCCCCCGGGTCAAAAAAGGTATAAAAATTAATAAAAATTTGTTTTCGTCTTTGTCTATACATTAGGAAGATGACAAGTGTACCTGAGCTTTCGATGAGAGGCAAGAGCTTTTTGAAGAGCAACATCAACTCTTGAATTCTCTCTGAACAACTGATCATATAACTGGCAAACAAACTCAGAAACTTCCTCTTCTTCATCTTCCCAAAGACCACAACACTTATCGCCTCTGTTTGTTTTCTCGTGGTCGCTATCTTCCCAGTCACTTGTTGGTGTCGGTGGTTCGGTCTCTTCCCTTGCCGTTTCCTCGTTGTCTTCTTCTTCTTCTTCTTCTTCTTCTTCGTCTTCTTCTTCTCCAATCTCAAACTTCCCATTCTGATCTCCAATGTTGTACTCAGATGAACCTTGGGATGTGGTTACTGGTGTCTCTTGTGGCTCGTTTGATGGACCAATCACAGCTTTGGCACCAGAGTCCAAAAAGGCTTTAACTACAGCTAGTGTTGGTCCAAATGTTCCTGAGAAGACTATTATCCTATCTCTCCATGCTCCTACCTGTTTCAGATAATATGTTCTAAGCATAAGACAAAATTTGGCTTACAAGGTAGCTTTACGTGAAAACAGAATATGTGGCCTTCCTTCTTATCAGCCTTGTGCATATCACTAGATTTTACGGTTTGTGTTTGTTACCCATCAACCAAACTGAGCATAAGTGTACGGACAATATTTTCATAGAAGCTAGCCTTTAAGGAATGCAAGAGAAAAAATATGTGAACATGCAACTAGCAGAGAGGTTTTGGGTGTACAAAAGTCAAGTGACATTACCATCCAGCGAATATCATCAGGAGTCAAGTGTGCCGAAGGGACAGTTCTGCGGAACATAAACGATGCGATTTCTTGATCATCTTCCATCACCTTTACAGTATATTAACAAGTAACATCAAAATCAAAATAAACTTTCCAAAGTTATAACACTAACACCACACAGAAGTCAATATGAAAACATATTCTTACTTGGGTTTGGCGTCCGATATAACGATGGATGATATTTCCAACCTGGAAGCATTTCTTAATACGCACCAAATCCGAGATTGAACAGATGTTGGAAAGAACTGATGCAGCCTTTCGGCGATTACTTTGCA
Source organism: Crucihimalaya himalaica (assembly GCA_004349715.1). NCBI lineage: Eukaryota > Viridiplantae > Streptophyta > Magnoliopsida > Brassicales > Brassicaceae > Crucihimalaya > Crucihimalaya himalaica. The sequence continues at coordinate 1,743,067 of SMJT01000026.1, read as the reverse complement.
TGACTGACAATATACTGACTTTGACGCTTTGGAGAAACTTATCAGCGAGATCTCCAGGTTCAGCAACCACAAATACATCATTTTGCCAACTAAATGAAACCAGAAAGCAAATGTCATCAATTAACTAGAATCACCTTTTTCAGACTTGAGTGTGATATGATGGAAAATGAAAAGTTTGGACTGACCTCAGTATCGAACCATTAGAATCATTTTGAAGTGAGAGATGTATGATCCCCACTTGAGGTAAATTCTGTAACTTTTCATGCATCTGCCGTAATGGAAGATAGAGTTGTCTTTGTGGTGGAGGAGATGATGGAGGTGACATAACCATCTTTCCAGCATGACCCCCGTCCAAGCTAAGTGGCGGAACCATATCAATCCTATTGAACTTTTGTGGGCTAAGATCAGGAGTGAAGAGAAGGGGGCTCGGAGGCAAGCTTCCAGTTATAAGAGGAGAGGTAAATGGTGTGGGAAAAGCAGTTCCTGGAGATGGTTTCTGGCATCCAGGAGTAGCAGTAGCATGTAATGAAGATAACTTTATTCCATTATTCGAACAAAATGACTCAAGCGCACGAGCATGATACTTTACTCTCCCTGAGTCAGGACTATGCTGTGCCTCCACAAGCAAAACATTGCGTCTCCATCCCAGAGAAGGACTGCTCTCTACTGTTTAGGAATGAAAGAAAAATGATATAAGTTAATAAACTAACAGTTTGAGAAAAAATTTCTGAAAAGAAAATAAATTTTGAAATAGATACCTCTGTTATTTGGCAGCTTTCCATTCATATACCGTGGTTTCAAATTCTCACACCACTTCTCATCGTTTAGGAAGGGGAGTGTTAATCTCTCGCAGGCATTTTTGAATACTTGGGAATTGCTTTGTATGTATTCTTCAATCGCAGCTTCCAATTTTAGCCAGATTGCTGGATCAGTCTCATCCAACTCCATTCCACAGCGATCATCAACTGCATAGACCAGATATGTAAAGACGTAACTATATTCTATGTCAAAACACTTATGCATTATGATAATTGACATAGATTAGAAATTCAAGATTTCCTAGGTGTTCAAGTAGATAGTGTTATTGCAAGTTGTAAAATGCTGTGTGTTACCTGGGTTGAACCGAAAATATTGTATTTCTGGCAACAAAGGGAGCAATGTGCTTAGAGCTTCTTCAACCCGTTCGACTGAGCATGCACTCTCAATCAGTACTTGCCCAGTATCTAAATAACGCCATCCGCCTTTCCGCACCTACAAGGACGTCAAGCTTTGATTCATCCTATGTATTTCAGGGTTTTTCTCATACAAACAAAGACTTATCACATTTGACCATGTCTAATAGTCATTTGGAGCCACAAATCTATCAATTCAATTCCACAAGTAAGAGAAAAAACGGGAATTACCCTTGTTGGTACAGAGCCAGAGCCAATAGAAACCAAGCAGTCAATTTTTGTGTCAGGCCATAGAAGCTGTGCTTCTCTGATGGCAAAGATTGTAGGATTGTTAGCCACTATTGCACCATCTTGCCAGCGGTACGAGTCTTAAGTAATTTGGAAAAGAAGAAAATATATTTTCAACAATATCAGCGTAAAAGCTTACTACAAAGTTTCAAGGATAAGGATTGAGAAGGGAGATGGTAGACTTGTACCGACTGAAAAATCATCAAGATAATATGGAGCAGCTGATGATGCTCGTATCGCTTGCCAAACCTGATGCTTACAACTTCCCATAAACGCACTTTGCTTGTAGTAACCAGCTTGATCACTGGCAGTTGATGAAGTTAATGTACTGCTGCCTGAATGATCTGAAAATGCATATGACATTTCCGGTGTTCCAACAGAATACTGCAAATAGAAAAGAGAGCTAAATGCACCAAAATATAGGGAGATTATGATACACACAAGAAGTATAAATAGGCGAATGTGAAGCGGTTAACACTTCATAGCCAATTAACAGAGAGTAAAGAATAAACCAAAAGAAAAAGGGTGAAGTTTTGTACCTGGTAGTTTCGGAATATAAATGGCTGCGCAGGCATCACACTAACAAGAGTAGATACGACAAAAACTTTTGGAACATTCTTCACAGCTGATTCTATTAGTAGATCTCCATCCTCATCAGCACACATTTCCTTTAATAGCCTCTCAAACTCGTTTGCACTGTGCTGCAAGACAGTATATTATAAGACCTGATTCCAAGTCATGCGGGAACCAACAAGAGCTATTCGGTATAATCAAGCATATCTTCTTACAACCTTAGTGGACATAACTTTTTTGGAATTCTTACATGTAAAATCCAAGATGTTAAATTACATCAAAATTGATAATATCTTAAAACCATAATTAGAAAGTCTAGCTCTTTGATTCTAGGTCACTACAGAAGAACCAACAGAGTTGTATACCTTAGATCCATGGATAACAACTCTAAAACTTTGCGATGAACTTTTATATAGTTGATCCAACTTTTCCCGCCAACTTGCAGCTTCATTGTCCTTTGGGACAGATTCAGCAAAAACAAGCTTTCCTAAAGAAAAATCATCCAAAGTAAAGTCCAGAACCAATAAGTCAACGAAGCTGTAGAGCTCAAAGGAAATTCTACACACCTAGATTCTTGTAAATTTCTTCACATTGTTCCAGTGTCATCAGCTTGACACCAAGGGCAATAGCTAGCATTCCTCCTGTTGATGTGCCACATATAAGGTCGAATAGTTCATGTATGGGTTTGCCACTTCCCTTCTCAATCTCCTTAAGAATCTGCACCGTTGCAAGACCTTTCATTCCACCTCCATCCATGGTGAGTATCCGCAGTCCCTGTTTTGGTACTTGCCTGCCTTTTATGGAACGTCGCAGAATTTCATTTTCTCCTGTCATCAGAGACGTAAAACATTGTATGTAATGCCCAGTAAGAGTATCTAACAAAAATGACGATTTAATACGCAAGAAACACACCAAGAATTGCCAGAGCTCGAGCTGCAGCTTTGTTGACTCGTGGTTCAGGTGTAACAGTTAACCGCATCAATAACTCCCTCAAACTCTCTGAAGTAATCAGAATACGACGATTTTCCAAACAGAAGGCCAAGTTCCCAACTGCTAATAAGGCTTGTCTTTGAACCTAATGGAAAGGAATCTCAGTCAACGAAACTGTAGGATTTTCTTATTAAGAGGGAAAAGTTGCAGCTATCTTACTTCAGGATTCTTATGGGCACACAAGGATTTTAAGGCTTTCAGCATATCCTTGGTGAGCATCTTCTGAGAAACAGAATCAGATACAAAAGCTAAGGTAACCACGACTTGTAAAACGGATATAACTTCATCTGGGGCCGAAGATTTCAGAACAGTTTCAGTTGGCTTCATTATATCACACTTCATCAGCTGCATTGCTACGCCAACATCTCGAGCAAGAGATGATAAAGCAACACAGGCTTGCTCAACCTATCAAACCTGTAGTTATGGTGATTGTTCCCAAAAGAAAGTAGACTATTTTCAACCCATAGCATAGAACAAAAAACCAACATACCACGTGGCGATTGTCACTTGTTATCATACTTATAAGCTGCCTCACCGCATTTTCATCTTTACCAATGACAGAACGATTTCCTTCATCTTGCATTATCTTCACCAATGTTGATGCTAGAAGAGGATGGTGACAAGATGAAGAACGGAATATAAGGGGAGAGAAGGCACTTAGCTTGTGCCTAGATGCTCCAAAATAGGAAGTGTTTTCAGTCTGGCATCATGGAAAGTCACCCTTAGCATAAATTTAATGATCTAGAGAATGAAAAGTAGCAGACAGATTGTGTGATGAGTTTTCTTCTTACCTCAATCTGTACATTTACTGATCTTAAATTCTCATCAGACACAATTCTGATATTTACAAGAGACAAGTGGCGAAGCTGATGCAAGGGTAAAATTTCTGGAAGGAATTCAAGGGGATTACCAAAAAGCCGTAGTATTCGTAGCCGAGACATCGCCCTGCATTTGAATCGAATAACTAATCAGCCTCGTACTTAATTCAAGAAAACAGCAAAACAGTAATACCAGCTCTCTGCAACAATGACCTGAAATCAAGAAGAGGCCGGACCAGTTTATTGTGTTCCAACGACAATTCAACAAGACCCACACACTGTCTTAGTTCCACTGCACAAGAGTTTCAACCAACATTAGGTGAAAAATCTAGTGGTTCCCATATAATTTTTTTTTTTATCATTAATATGCGGTTAACAAGTTTAAGGAATTGCCAAGTTACGCTCACCTGGAACAGAAATAAGCAAGTTATTGTCAACTCTAAGAATCTTAAGGTTTTTCAGCTTCCCTATCTCAGGTGGCAAAACTGACAGTTTATTGTGCTCAAGGCATAGCTTCTCAAGAAGTGGCAACTCAGTCACTTCAACTGGCATTACCTGCCCAACATTGTAAATAATTACACACGGAACAGCATAACATGTCAAACAAAAACTGTACGCAGCAGTAGAGAACACTCAATTGCTTAATCAATCAAGGTTTGATCACAACATTGTTCCTTGGATTCAACAAAAGCTATAGAAACGTACCAATAAACCACAACCAGATAGACTCAAAGAGGTCACAGTCTTCCAGTGAACCCCACAAGATGACGCAACGTCGATAGCCGGTGCAGGAATGGGTGCAGGCATCATATCAGAACGCATCAGCCTAGTCAAGACGCCAACACCGTCGTATTGCTGACCCGAACCAGCCGCTTTCATCAATGTAACTGCTCGTAATGGCTCTCTCCGTTTCTCTACTCTCATCTCTAATGCAACATTCTCTGTACCACCTTCAACGTCATCTCCTATTCCCCTCAGTTCAACCACAACTGTATCATGCGGCGCAGGCAAAGCCACCATTAACTGCGATTCCAATCTCAACGCTACCTGATCCTCCGATTCCCCCGCCGTCCAATCCAAATCAATCCGGAACCCTAATTCCGGATCCTCCACCGCGGATGGAGAAGAACACGACGAAGACATCGAAGTTGGAGATCCGAATGGAGACGCCAACGGTGATTGAATCGAATCTTCGTTTAGATTATCCGCTCCGTAACTGAGACTCAGACGGAAACTCTCCGATGATCTCTTCCATCCTAATCCCCACGACATGGCGAAATTCTCCGATCACCGCTCGAGGGTGAAATCAAAGTCGGAGAAACTCCAATCAAAATCGGTAATCGTAGATCGAATTGGATGATTGAAAAACAAAATGTGATCGGATCAATGGTTGATGATGATCAGAGGAGACTACTCTCATTCTTTCTTCTCTTCCGTTTCTCTGATCTTTCTCTCTCTCGCCTGAGTTTGGTCACTTGCTAAATCTTATGAGACGCTACGAAACGTCGTCGTTAGCTTGGAAGGTACATAATTCGAATTTACTACCATGGAAATTATGTATTCTCAAAATAATTCATATTCCTAAAAGTGATTTCAAGCCATGTAAAATCTATGTAGTATATAATTGGAGAGTTTTCTTTCCATCTAGTCTAGGCTATTGATATATCATGGTTTTTACCTATTTTCAACCATGATATAAGTCCTTTTACTGAGTCATTTTTAGTAGTTTTAGAGTCTTTCAGAGTCTTTTCAAGATGTAGGCACAACTGAAGCTAAATTGGATTTATGGAAGTTTTTGAAGCATATTGGAGCTGAAGCAGTTCGGCGAACTGAAACTCAGTATCGATCGACATCTATGCAGCGTCGATCGACACCATCATTTGGAAGAAACACGATTGAAGATCTCAGTATCGATCGATACCATTCACGGTGTCGGTCGATACCAATAGTCAGAACGCGCATTCTTCAGAAGACCCGAAGAAAAACATAAGTTTTCTTTATTTTTCCAATGAACTCCAAAGCGTGTTTTTAGTTATAAAACTAGGTTTTTCAGCCTCCAAGAGGCATACATTGATTCTTGAAGATAGAGTATTCTTGCAATTGAGTTTTGGGAGAAGAACCTTGGATATCTATATTATTCATGATGATTGTTTCATTCACCATGTCTGAGTAGATTCCCTGTTAGATTTAGGGTTGTTTAAAGGTATTTGATGAATTGTTAAATTAGATTTAATTGTTAGGAAAAATCTATAGAGTTCTTCACCTAGACTTGAGATTAATGCTTATTCTAGCCTCGCGAACTAGAATCTGATATTAGGTTGATTAATTGACACGAAAGTGTGATTAGTTTTCTGAACTAGTGTTTGGTGAGCAAAAAATCTACTTGCAAAGAAATTTGGTTTAGGATTTTGTGAACAATTGAACTTAACCTTTAATGCTTGTTTGAATTTATAGAATTTGCAAAGAAATTTGGAATTCTAGGTTTAGACATAGATAGTCTTCGCAACGACAGTTGGTTTGCTTTACATCTGTGTTTCAAGTTCAAGAGCGGAGCTTATTTCATTCCTGACATTTGATTTGATTGACAATTCTGATTTGCCTGCAAATTTTCCTAAGCATAGCGTTTTCCCCACTGATTTTACTACTTTGTTTTAATTGTTTTGTTATTTTTGATTACATTCATTTCGCTTAGCTTAATTCATATTCTGGAATTTATTGAGTGAACATCTTGAGTCTTTGTGGTTTGACCCCTAGAATACTACAGCTACTGCTTATATACTTTATAGTATTATATTTGAGGATATCAGCTATTCACTTGAATTTTCCTCAAATTTTGTGGGTCCCACACGATTTAACTAAAATCTAAAACTAATAAATCTATATTAATAATAGCTTATATCGTCATATTCGATTACTCTTCATCCACCTTAACTAACCACAACGGTAATGTCCCACTTCTTTTTTCCAATTCGATGATTTTAATTTCCACTACAAACGCATTAGTGGCTCTTTCTCAAAAGGTTAAATAGTGGTTTAGGCTATACATTCCAGCTATTCCACTCAAGTCCACCATCGTAAAAGGATCTTCATCGTCTACGTCGAAAAGAGTCAACAACAATGTTTCCACGGTCGATTCTACTTTTACTTCTGCCGATTTTGATTTTCACAAGAATTATAGATTGGATTTTATAAATTTAAACCCCAAATTTTTGGGATATGGCAATGATATAAAGAATTAACGATATTAAAAGAGTGAGAGCTCAATTGGAAGAAGATGAACAGTTATTTGTGTTAATGAGAGGACTTCGTGGCCAGAAATTGAAGGATTCGTTCTTCGCCGATGAGGCTTGTCGAGGTAACACTCTTTTGTCAATTCAGCTAGATCCTTGTATGGGCCTAACATTGTCAATGTTTGATTTTTTCTCTCTCTCCCTCCCCTTCAAGTCCGTTCTTCTTTGAAATCATTTTCGCTCTCTGTTTTACAAACTTCGTTTGATTTTTCAATTGCCTCAGTTTTTTTTTCTCTCTCTCTCTCTGTGATTATCTTCATCAGAATGAACGGGAAGGCCTTTGTTTCCAAGGAGCTTAACGCCAAGCATTCCAAGGCCCCATATTTTATATCCTTATTTTTTTTTATTTCACCATTGATTTTGCGTCTGGTAAGTTGAAAGATTGGAGATTTGTATGGGTTATAGATATTGGAAGCACTTTTGAAGCATCCAGACAATCGAGAACGTGCAGATTGTAGAGCAAAGTAAGCATCAAATCATGATGATAACATATTCTTAATGATCATCACTTGACAAAAATGATAAGAGCTTGTGTTATTGGATCTATCTTATTTATAGGGGACCAAGATGGGCAAGTGTGAACCTTGGAATATTCATTTGTATGCAATTCTCTGGAATCCATCGTAGCCTCGGCGTCCACATCGCACAGGTCCCTCCCTAAAGCATCTCTCTTTTTATTAATTGTGTGGAAAAAATTGAATCTTACAAATTAGTGTTACTGATGAATTTTAAAACAGATAAGGTCTATAACTCTGGATACATGGCTTCCAGATCAGGTTGCTTTCATGCAATGTTAGCTCCTCTTTTGTATATAATGAACCCATTCAATAGTTGAATTCTTATCAATCTCATTGCTTGATCATCTTATTCTTGGTCTAGCTACAGGTAATGCTAAGGCAAATCGGTATTGGGAATCAGAATTCCCTCCTCATTTTGAGAGAAGTTCAAGTGACACGTTTATAAGAGCCAAGTATTGATTCTTTTCTCTGCTACAAAGTGTTTAAAGTATCCAAGATCAAAGTAAGCTTAGAATAAAGACTCTTTTTTTATTGATGTTTAGAAAACTTCTCAAAAACTAAACATAGAATCCTTAAATCTCTCTTGTGATTTTACCACAACTTGGTAATCACTTATATAGACTTAGGATTTCCTTTTCCTAATCTAAAACAGTTCTTCCTTTTCTCTTAGAACTAGACAATTTCTATTTCTATAGAAATGTTAATTAGCTTGTCTTGTCCTTAACCAAACCGGTTAAGGATGTCTTAAGCTATTGCAATTTGAAGCTTAACCAACATTCACCCCCTTAAGCTTCAAGTCATCCTTTGTGAGGTCTTGAACTCCAATCAGCTCTCTCATTCTTCTGAATTTGATTTTTGCTAAGGCCTTTGTTAGAACATCTGCACATTGCTCATCTCCGGGCACATGTTCCATCTCGATATGATCTTCTTCCACACATTCTCGGATGAAGTGGTATCGCTTGTGGATATGCTTACTGCGTTTATGAAATACAGGATTCTTGGTGAGTGCTATGGCAGATTTGTTGTCCACTCGAAGAGTTATCTTATCACCATTCTTGCCCGTGATTTCACTCAAAAGATCTTTCAGCCATATTGCTTGCTTAGCTGCTTCTGTGGCTGCCATAAACTCTGCTTCACATGATGATAAAGCAACTGTTTCTTGTTTTTGAGAACACCAAGTGATTGGTGTATCACCAAAGTAAAAGACATGGCCTGTTGTGCTTCTTCCATCGTCTAAGTCCACATTGTGACTGCTGTCACTATAACCTACGAGCTTCTTAGTTCCTCCTTGCTTAAACTTCAGACCATAGCTCAATGTACCTTGCAGATATCTCAGAACTTGTTTCAGTGCATTTCCATGTGACTCTCGTGGAGATTGCATATACCTGCTTAACATTCCAACTGAAAAAGTCAGATCTGGCCTTGTGTGGAGGAGGTATCTAAGACATCCAATCCTTCTTCGATACTGGGATGCATCAATCTCGGATTCATCTTCAGCTTTAGATAACTTTAAACCAAACTCCATTGGTATGTGAGTTGGATTACAATTTTCTAAGCCAGCTTCCTTCAAAATCCGACGTGCATAAGCTTCTTGCTTGATTTCTATCCCTTCTCTGTTCTGCTCTACTTCTATGCCGAGGTAGTAAGTGAGCTTACCAAGGTCAGCCATCTCGAATTGTGAAGACATTCCATTCTTGAATTCTTTAATGACCTCAATTGTGTTTCCTGTGACAAAGAGATCATCGACATAAATTGCTACAAGGAGCAGTTTGGCTTCTGCTTCCTTTCGATACACGGAACTCTCTTTTGAACATTTTTTGAACTCCATTCCTTTCAAAATCTGATCAAGCTTAGTGTTCCAGGCTCGTGGAGCTTGTCTTAACCCGTACAGAGCTTTAGCAAGTTTGAAAACCTTATGTTCTTCTCCCTTCTTTTCAAATCCTTCGGGTTGAGACACATAAACATCTTCAGTTAACTCACCGTGTAGGAATGCAGTCTTGACGTCGAGATGATGAATTTCCCATCCTTCAGAAGCAGCTAGACCAATCAGTAGTCTAATGGTCTCAATTCGAGCAACAGGTGCAAATACTTCATCGAAGTCAATTCCTGATTGTTGTACATATCCTTTTGCAACCACTCGAGCTTTAAACTTGTTGATTGAGCCGTCTGCGTTTCTTTTGATTTTGAACACCCATTTGAGGCCAATCACCTTCACTCCTGCAGGTTTCTCTACTAGTGACCAAGTCTTGTTCTTGTTAATTGACTCAATCTCATCATGACAAGCATTTGTCCATTCAACAGAATCCTTTGCATCTTGATAGTGTAATGGCTCATCATTGAGAGATAGCAGCAATATCTCACATTCTAGATCAGCAAACAGAACATAATCCTCAAGATATCTCGGTCGATTTGTCTGTCGAGTCGATCTTCTTAGTTCTGTTTGATGTGGTTCTGAAGTCTGATTATTTTCCTCTGCATCAGTGATCTCTTCCTCGTGATTATGCTCTGTTTCGATTTCTGGATTACTCTCATCTTGAGAGTTGCTGATCACAAACGGTCCTTGACCATCATCCATGACTCCTCCCCATGTTAAACTAAACATACCTGGTTCACTTTGATCTGCTCCCTTCCAATTCCAACATGCCTTTTCATTAAAAATCACATCTCGACTTACAATGATTTTTCTTGTGATTGGATTATAGAGTCTGTATGCCTTGGAGCCTGGTTCTATTCCGAGATGAACTAGTGTTTGAGAACGGTCATCTAGCTTCTTGAGATGTACAGAATCTACCTTGGTGTGAGCTAAGCAGCCAAAAACTCGTATGTGCTCAATATTTGGCTTTCTGTTTCTCAAGCACTCATATGGTGTTTGATCTCTTAATGCTCTTGTGGGAACACGGTTGATCAAATAGGTAGAGTGTCGAACAGCTTCCCCCCATAAGTAATTCGGAACATTCGTTGCTTTAAGAATGCTTCGTGTCATCTCCATCAAAGTTCGATTTCTCCTCTCTACCACTCCATTCTGCTGTGGTGAATAAGGAGCTGTCAAGTGCCGTTTGATCCCGGTTTTGATGCAGAAATCTTGGAACTCATTTGAAGTAAACTCACCACCTCTATCCGTCCTTAGTGTCACAATCATCTGGTTGAAGTCCTTTTCAACAAGGGTTTTGAATGCTTTGAATTTTTCGAAAGCATCACTCTTTTCCTTCAGCAAAATAGACCACATATATCTTGTATAGTCATCTATTATAACAAAGATATACCTGTTTTGAGCTAGTGTGGCTGGAGTAATTGGACCGCACAAGTCAGCATGTAGTAGTTCCAATGCTCGAGTAGATCGATACTGAGAGACCTTTGGGAAGGCTTGTCTAGTTTGCTTTCCGACTAAACAGGATTCACATATCTGCTTAGCTCCTCCAATCTCAGGTAATCCGAGAACCATCTCCTGAGTTGCCATAGTCTTTAAGGTTTCAAAGCTGATATGACCAAGTCTTGCATGCCATTTCCATGACTCCTCTTCGATTCTTGAGTGCAAACAAACTGGTTCTCCTACCTTGAGATTTATCTTGTACAGTCTGTTAGGAGATCTTAGTACCTTTACTAGCAATTTTCCTTTAGGATCCCTCAGAGTTAGATAGTCATGTCTCATTCTGACATCACAGCCTTGTTCTGTGGCCTGACCTAAACTTAGAATATTGCTTCTTAACTCTGGAATGTAGTATATATCCGTTAGAAGTCTTTGTTCCCCTGTTTTTGCTTCAAACAGAATCGATCCTTTGCCATCAATGTCAACACAAGATCCATCTCCAAACTTAACCTTCCCTTTGATGTTTCTGTTCAGCTCAGAAAAGTATGATCTCTCACCAGTCATGTGGTTACTTGCACCATTGTCTAGGTACCAGATTCCTTCTTCACTTTTGGCTGTCTCATATTTCTTTGGCATGACATTTTCTTCATTAAGAAACACAGTTTCATGCATGTATAAAGCTACATCTGCTTCTTCTGTCTCAGCTTTGTTGAGCTCTTGTATTTTCTGCTTCCTTTCAGGACAACCAGAGGCAAAGTGTCCAGCTTTATCACATCTGAAGCATACAATTTCTGATTTATCTTTCTTTTCTCTGTTTTGGGAGTTAAACCTTCCTCGTCCTCTCCCTCTTCCTCTTCCACGGCTTCTACCTCTACCTCGTCCTCTTGAGTTTTCAAATCTCCCTTGGTTATCATAAGATTCTGATTTTGAAAACAGTAGACTACCTTGTGCTTCAGCTTGTGAATCTTCATCAAGTATGCGCTCTTCATATGCTTTAAGTCTCCCAACTATGTCTTCAAAACTGATGTTATTCAGATCTAGCACTTGTTCAAGGGAAGCAATGATCTGAATATACTTGCTTCGAGGTAGACTGTTCAAGAATTTCTTCACAAGCTTTGCTTCTTCAAGAGACTGACCTAGGGCTGCAGATTTAGATGCCAGTTCTGATATCTTTCCTGCAAAGGTATCTATTGATTCAGAGTCCTTCATCCTTAATCTCTCAAACTCAGACATGAGAGTTTGTAGTCGAGCCTCTTTAACTCGATCTGCTCCAAGATGTCTAGCCTTGATTGCTTCCCAGATTTTTCTCGGAGAGTCTTGATCACCTACTTGTAGAATAAGGTTCTCGGGTATTGACTGAAACAGCAGAGCTGTTGCAACATCATTCTTCTCATCATCGTGTGATCCTGGCTCTATAGTTTCCCATACTTTGTTGACACGCAATGTTACCTTCATTCTCATCGACCACACAGTGTAGTTAGATGAGTTCAGCATCGGACAGAGGACAGCCGATGGTACGTGGTCCTTTGTCTTCATCGTGGCTTTAGTATCTCCCATGGCTCGGGTATACTAATGTCTCCAGAACTTATAACTCAAGCTCTGATACCAAATAAAGTATCCAAGATCAAAGTAAGCTTAGAATAAATACTCTTTCTTTATTGATGTTTAGAAAACTTCTCAAAAACTAAACATAGAATCCTTAAATCTTTCTTGTGATTTTACCACAACTTGGTAATCACTTATATAGACTTAGGATTTCCTTTTCCTAATCTAAAACAGTTCTTCCTTTTCTCTTAGAACTAGACAATTTCTATTTCTATAGAAATGTTAATTAGCTTGTCTTGTCCTTAACCAAACCGGTTAAGGATGTCTTAAGCTATTGCAATTTGAAGCTTAACCAACAGTGTTGCCTTTGCTGCTACCTTCCTCTGCTACAACACAATGCTACAACACAATTTCAGCTTGAATCGTTTTTCTTCTGTTTGTGTGTGTTTTAGATACAATGAGAAGAAATGGGTTTCACCGGGAGGGGTTCAACTGGCTTCTATAGTTAGTCAGCTAAGCTGCAAAGTTAGTCACTTGGTAGAGAGCGGATATAAGACAGAAACTCCAAGGAAGGCTAGAACTCTTTCACTTGTCAAAGAGATCCTTCTTAATCATGTTCTTCAAATAACACCTCTAGAAATAAGAATTCGTGTGCTATGTGGTATCTCACAAAGCTCACTTTCTGAATCTAAACAAGTGTTTATCTTATTTTTGTTCCGATGTGATCATTGGATTGGAAATTCATTCGCATTGCTTGTCCTGTGGCAAGAATCAACAAAATATTTTGAGGAGGATCTTGAATCATATTCATTAACTAAGCTGCAATTTTATATCTTTCAATTGAATGGTTACATTCTCAATCAATAATGACCATTATAATTTTTCTTTATCAACTTTAATGATTATATTGTGAACTGATACAAGCTCTTGCCTCTGGCGATTCATATTGAGGAATAAGCGGCACAAGATGTAGCAAAGGCCATGGCTGTTCAGATCTCAATACTGGATTGTCTAGCCCCTGCTCACGGTTGTCTTTTGGTAGACCTTCATCTCCTTGATCAATATTAAAGATTGTTTGGTCCAAGCCAATCTTACATGTTTTAAGTATTTTTTGGCTCTCTAAGAGGTTTCATTAGTTTAATATGTATTAGTTGGTTGTATGGGATTTGAAGCGTTAATGTGTCAATATCCCATTATAAAGGGATGAGCGTTAGTCAAGCACACATGACCGTTAACTATATTAACGGTCACAGTAAACTCAAATCTTTTTTTTTTTTGTTTTTAAAAGGAATGCTAGATTCTCTCTTATTCTTTGGTTCTTCTCCACGGCTAACCAGATAAATAAATAAATAAAATTAAGAAGAACAAACATAAGAAAAAGAATCTCCTGTCTTCTTTGATTTCAATCCTTGTGTGTGTTTCTCTAATCCTCCTCTCCCCACTTAGAGAGAAAAAAAGAAAAGATAGACACATCCGGAGAAAAGGTATATTGTTTACTTTTTATGATTTATATAAACTTGGAATTAGTGTTGTGAAAAATGTTTATAATATTTGTTTATTCTTGATTGGGAATTTAGGTATTTTCAGTCATAATTTTAAAACTAATATTCGAAGAGGATTGTGTGAGCTAGAGCTTACCATTCATTGTCTATTGTTTGTTTCTTTTCTTTATGGTTATATCAAAACAAAAAAAGGAAGCCATATGATGAATTTTCACAATAAATACTTCAGCTACTAATGTTGGGAAGTGGTAATTATCCAGCCATAGCTCTTTTACATGAAAATTTGTATATTTGTGTTGGAAAAAAAATTAAAACATATTTTGTGGTGTGCTAAAAGAGATAAAATCATATGGTGTATTCTTATTTTGTATCGATCTTTGATATACAAATGAATATGTTCCGTAAAAAGAGAAGAAAAAGAGACGAATCTTTGGATTAAACTAAAGATGTGAAGGCGGCGAAGAGGAATAAGCACTCCAATATAGAGATCCGTCAATTTCAAATTGCAAAAGAGTTTATAAAATGGAATACTCTACGACAACCCTTTATCAACAACCACTAAGAGTTAGATCACATATATTATCAAATATAAGCGTAACCATTTTACTCAAATAATTTTAGTATAAAATTTTTGGAAAAACGACGAATTTTAGACAAGTGAAGTCTCTGGATAATAACTGGGTTTAGAATACAAAATTATATTTAAAAAAAAACAACAACCATTTGTTGTCGACGAGAAAACTCATTTATTTTTATATCTATTATTTTGTATTAAAATGATAGATTCTATTTTTTTAATTTTTAAATTTTCTAAAAATATAAGCTTTTAAAAATTAAAAGCCAAACAAATAACTAAATTCTCACTAAAACAATTTTTTTAAGAATAGACACCGACGTACTCATCGTCCATCTAGAAGCTAATAAAAGAGTTTCAGGCACATCATTAGAAAATAAAAATTTCACTACTTGCTTAGAAACATTCAAAGGTCAAAATATTAATACTTTAGCATGTAACCACAACTACCACCATAAATGTATTATCACTTGGCAGTGTGCAAAGAAAAATTTCCCATCCCAATATGTAGGTAGCATAGGGGCACACATGTTTAAAACTTCCAAAATATCTAGATTGATGCATGTCTATTTACTTTATTATTTAAATGAATTTAACTTCAAGTAAATCATCTTTTTCTTACATATGTGTTATTTGAATAGATTATCTAAACTAATGTTTGGTTATTTGATTGTAAAACTTGTGTATGTGTTACATAAACGTTTGAACAATGGAAGATGACATAAAAAACATATGAAGAGTGGATGTAAATGTTATAATTCCCTAAACTTCGGAAGCAAACAATAACCAATTAACCTACTTTTTGTGAAGGTTTTGTTGTCTTTACTTAAAAAAAATGTTGTACAAGATCGTAAACAAAGGCTCAAAACTAACACCCTATCGTTGTAAAGAGGCATACATGTGAGAAAGCAATTTATTATAAACAAATGCAAAATTCTCCGCGCAACGTGAGGTTTCCGTTCCTAGTATTATTAGTGAAACAGTATAAATCAAAATTCGTATATGAAAGAAAAGAGTTAAGCGTTATTCAAGAAATTGGATTTTCATTGCCACTAAGCGGCGTTTAAGCACTCGACATAATTCCTATCATAAAAAGAGCATAAGTAAAAATGAAGATTTAGTGGAAAATCTCCAACAAGACAATGAGCTTCTTCCATCCCAATCTCCACTGTTTCTCGACGATATTTCACTAAAAAGAACGGCGTGTATAGGTGAAGTGACAGTCAAAGAATTTCAAACCATGTTGGTAATTATGGATCGGCTAACAACGGATTATATGATTGAAAACTCGATTGTAAAAAAGAGACGAAATGTAATTAAGTTTATGGTTGATGAATATATTAGAAGTAACAACCAACAAAGTAATAATCCACACATAAAATTATATAAAATAAACAAACATGGAACTTTACACATCAATGTCAAAGCTAAACAAATCAAACAATTACATAAATTACACTTAAAAAGAGGATAGATAAACACATTAGACTCTCCATAAAATCTCTTCCCCACATTGCACAGAACATGCCGTAAGGTTGCCTCTCCTCAATATTTTGCCTTGACAAGGTTTCTTGCAATTATCGCATAATGGTCGAGAAACATTATTTTTGCGAAGAATTTGAACCTCCTTCCCTTCTACTTTGAAAAACTGACCAGGTTTCACATATGGGTCTTCACCCAATAAACATTCAATATGAATAGTGGTGCAACAGTCATTGCACCAATAAAACACTTTTGTTTCTGTGTCTTTTAAATTACGTTCACACACCTCGCACCACCATTCTTTCTCACATACTTTTTCTCCACATAAGATTTTGAGAAAGTGTTTCTCATGTGTATACCTTGCTTCGTATGGTAACGTACCGCACTTCATACATATAATAAAATTGCATTTTATGCAATTCAATTGTTTAATACATTCATTTTCGCATATGGTACATATGGGTCTTTCTTTTGGTTTTAAAGCTAAAAACAAGGGATGCTCATGAACTTTGTAATAAAACGGCTCAGAAATTGAAGCACACCGCATGTCAAGATCGAATTCGCATTCTCTTATTGGACACTGATAAACAAAACCTCCAGCACAACGATAGCAAGCACTGCAATAGAAGTGACCTTGACTATATCCAGAGTCAATCTTCAATGCAAGTGGATGAGGATGTAATGCATGTTGAATTATGCGGCGAGCTATTGCGCATATTTCGTGGAGGGTAAAATCACACTCCATACAAGAATAGTACCTACCTTTGAAGATAAGAAGGGCACACCCTTGACAAAGCTTATTTGCATCATAAAGTATGCTTACCTCGAGTTGGAGATGATGGTCATGAAGAAAATGAAGTATGACACCTTCAGATATCCTCTCAAAAGACTCAACATCTTTTGTTGTATCATGTTTTTCTGGAACACCTTCGAGTTCTTTTCCATCCCATACATCCTTCTCTAGAGCACATCTTACGTGAGCAGCATAACCATCACATTTGTCACAAGTAAATGCACCATAATCACAATCAATACCTTTACGACAAACTCCACAAGACCATTCTTTGGACCGAAGAGAAGAAGTGTAGGAGATAAAATGATGGTGACGTGATATTTTGATGATCTGTGGTGAATACATACAATCATTGTGTGCAACGAAGTTGCATTCAAGGCAAACGTAGGTGGGACAACTCTTTCTTAATAAACCACATACGTTGCAAGTTAATGAAGCTTGTCTAGGGAAAAAAGTGAGGGAATGGTTATGGCTTTTTGGTTTGCCTAAGACGAAGGGTATTGACTTCATCGCACAGACTGTATGCATTACAGCATCACATTTGGTACAATAATATACTTGCTTCTCTTTCACAAAATAAACACTCTATAACGGGAGCATTAACTTGACGATAGAAAAGTTGGAGAGAATGAGGATGGTAAGGGTGTTTGATTATAAATGGAGATTGGACGAATTCTTTGTGGAAAATTTTATCAGAGCAGTCACATAAATAATAGTCAGTGCCAAAATTTGAGCCGCTGCCTATGTCACACCCACCATCAACATCGAATTCTTTATTGTTGCACCAAAACAAAGGGAGTACTGAATGATCACTTGTTTTTGCAGAGCCGACATATTCGGGGGAATAACTAACCGGGGAAGTGTGCAAATCAGAGTATACGTTCATAACTCGTGGAATAGGACATAAAAAAAGTGGTTGAAAAGGGAGGTCGTTGCTGGCTGCTTCATCGGAGAAGGTTGGGCTTTGTGTTTGTGGTATAGGTTGGTATTTTGGGTGATAATATACCAGCTGAAATATTTTACCATCCTTTTCAACCTTTTGAAATCCACCGATGGAACCCATGGATGCTCCTGATATTTCTTTAGTATATTACGGTTAAGATCTATAAAAATTATTTGTTCTACAAAATCTAAGTTCTTAACCATTTTTGCACTATAAATAAGCCATCTTCTACTCTAATTATTATATGCTTCACGTAAAAGCAAAGTGTATTTTTGATACTTTTCTGGTAGTTGTAAGTATGTTTGTTTCACGCAAATAAAGAATCAACTTTTCTTCCCATATGGTTTTTGTCATTTCTGAAAATATCCGGCTCTTCAAGATTTTAATTTCGTGATTAATTATTGAGCCTAATGAATAAGTTCAAAATCTACTATATAGTAAATAGGTAACTTTAAGAAAAACAATATTCTTGTGTACTTAATATATGATTATTAAATAATTAAAATGATTAAATTAAAAAGGATGTAGAAACCTTGTGAAGTATGTAAAGGTTTTCCTTGAATATTATTAACCGAGGCAATGCCCTTTTATACAAATTACACAACTCAACTAGGTTAACCTAATTACATGTATCATATTAAACGTTAACCACGAGCTGAGCCTAATATGGCCCAATACCCCCCTAAAGGTGGAGTGTGGAGATTCCGAACACCCATCTTGTGAAAAAATACCTCAAACTCTTTCTTCCCGAGAGCTTTAGTCATGATATCCGCCAATTGAGACGTTGTAGAGACATGCTTTGGAGTGATCAAACTTGTAATTATCTCATCACGAACAAAATGACAATCATTCTCAATACGTTTAGTGCGAGCATGAAACACCGGATTCTTGGCAAGATTGATGGCCGCTAAGCTGTCTGAGTAAAGCACCATAGAGGAAGGGCAATCTATGCCAAACGCTGGTTGTAATTGTCGTAGCTAGAGTAACTTACTGTATCAGCCATTGCTCTATATTCAGCTTCAGCCGAAGAGCGAGAGACAACATCATGTTTCTTCGTCTTCCAAGGTAAAGGAGAACCTCCTAATTGTATAAACCAACCTGTCAAAGACCGACGAGTGAGAGGACAAGAACTTCAATCTGAATCACACCAAGCAGTTAGTGTGAGGGGTGTATCAGCCAGAAGAAAAATTCCCTAGCCATGACTTCCTTTCAAATATCGTACGACCCGAAGTGCAGACGACTACCATCGTTTGTGTAGACGAGGAGCTTGTTTTAACCCGTATAAATATTTGTGTAGACGACTACCATCGTTTTGTCATTGGTACAAAAACCTAGAGGAAACTGCATGTAGACTTCTTCATCTAGGTCTCCATGCAAAAATGCATTAGAACATCCACTTGATGAACCTCCCAATCACAAGAAGCAGCATGTCGTAAGAAAGCACGAACGGCTACCATCTTAGTAACATGCACAAAATTCTCATGAAAATCTACCCCTTCAGTTTGATTGTTCCTGAGCACCACCAGACGAGCTTTATGACTTTCCAAGGAAACATTAGAATTGTACTTGAGTTAAAAACCCCATTTACAGCCTATCGCTTTTTTATCCGGAGGAAGCGACTCAACTATCCATATGCCATTATCTTCTAAAGAAACAATTTCATCTGTACAACATCTCGCCACATTTCATCTTCAATAGCATCCTTGTAAAATTGTGGTTCAACACCCTTAGTAATGGCAAACAAAAACGCTTGATATCCCGAAGAAAACTGTTCACTAGACAAAAAATTTATCAACGGGATATGGTGTAGCAGAAGGATAAGGTTCATGAAGCAAAGTTGTCACATAGTCGTTAAGTTTTGTAGGCCGAATTTCTTTCGCAAACCACGACCCAGCTCCTCTATCTCTTCGATAATAGGTGACTCGAAAGAAGAAGAAGCTGTAGAAGGACACGACAAAACAAGAGCAGGTTGTGAAAAAAATAGAACCAAGGTCTGGTGAGTCATCAGAAATAGTTGAAGACGATGCAACAATAGGTGAGTCCGCCGGAGCCAAAATATCTGTGTTGTCAGAATTAGGAATATCTGTGTCGTCAGAATTAGGAATTTTCGGAGTAAAAACCGGTGTCACAATCGGAGGAACAACAATAGTTGGAAGTGACTCTGTGAAAACATTACCAATAGTCGCTTGGTCAGCAGCTTCAAGAGGCGTGGACATTGGAGACTGCAGCTCATCATCATCATCATGAAACTCCAAACATGGCAGAACTGAAGAACCAACATCGACCGAATAATTTGTAGTAAGTGTTGCAAGTGGAAATTCATTTTCCACAAAAATGACATTACGAAACACCAGAGACAACCCCGGTATCTAAGTTATACACCCGCTAACCCTTCTTAGCAAAAGGATAGCCCAAAATCACAGTTTGTTGTTTCGAGATGCAAATTTGTCGCCGCCATGTTTTTGATTATGAACATAGCATAAACAACCTAAAACACGTATATGTTGGATTGGTGGAGGGCGATTGTAAATTAATTCAAACGGTGTCTTCTCGTTTAAGATATTTGTCAGAGTACGGTTAATCAGATAGGTTGTAGTAAGTGCACAATAACCTAAAACTCGATGGGAAGATGAGCTTGAAAACAAAGTGCACGAGCAACATTAAGAATGTGACGATGTTTTCGTTCCACTCGACCATTTTGTTGCGGAGTGCCGACACAAGAGGTCTCGTGAATAATTCCTTTCTCAGCAAAAAGATTACTAAGACAGACAAATTTTGATCCATTATCACTCCATATAACTCGAATCGTTGCTGAAAATTGACGTGTAACGAGTGCCAAAAAATTTGTCAAATGTGTAGGTGCTTCTTGTTTAGAAGTAAGAAGATACACCCAAACAGCTCTAGAAAATCATCTACGATAGTAAGAAAATATCGAGAACCACACAAGGCAACAATCTATAGGGACCCCAAAGACCGCAATTTATCTTCTCGAAAACCATAGAAGATTTATTATTACTCAGAGCAAAAGAGTCACGAACATGTTTTGCTCTAATACAAATTTCACAAGTCTTTGAATCAAAACTACTACTAGAAAGTTTCAACAAATCCAATGCTTGAGAAGAGGGATGGCCTAAGCGATTATGCCAAATATCCAAAGACGAAGTACTCGATCATTGAACAGGAGCAGCTATATCCATTCCGCGAATAAAATAGAGACTGTTACATTGTTCACCCGCTCAAATCACCATCCGGTGATGCGATCTTGAACCACACACAAACGATCAGTTATCTGAAACACACAACCACTGTCACGAGTCAACAGCAAAGCTGAAATAAGGTGACACTGAAGTTCATCCACAAAAATACACAGCAGACAATCGTAGAGAAGATCCTAAATTAACTATTCCTTGACGAATCGAAATGGTAAATCGACCATCAAGAAGTTTAATAAAAACAAGAGGCATGTCACACACATTTGACAAGAAATTCAAGGAGCCTGTCATGTGATTCAAAGTACTTGTATCAATAACCCAAGACTCAAAGAATAACGTACCAGTGGAACGATGGGAAGGTTCAGGACTTCTATCTTTGAGTAATTGAACCAAAGTCTTCCATTGATGATCATTCAACCCGCTTATTCCCACACGATCTGCATACGTAATTTGTCCAGTGTGCATTGCAGATGCATTTGAACCTGAAGCCTTGATCGCACGAATATGATTGGCGTGAGGCTTAGCTGAATTTCCACGGTTTGACGGCGGTTGAGCAGAAATGGGAGTAGAAGTGCGCTATTTGTCTTCATAGGTTGTGGTTTATTGCGCGGCTTCTCGACCCACCAATCTGGATAGCCAACTATCCGAAAACAAATTTCATCAAAAATGTCCGATCTTTCCACACATTGTGCAAGTATGTGAATGATAGTCACCTGACGGTGCATAAGCACGAGATGACGTCTGGACTGTGAAGCTGATCATGTCGTCCGATTTTTCATGATGAAACTGGCTTGCCACCTGTTCCTACTCATCTTCTTGTTTCAGCACATTAAAAGCTTCTTCCAATGTTGGTAAAGGGATGCGTGAAAGAAGTGAAGACTTGACTATTCCATAAATTGATTCATCAAGTCCCATCAAAAGCTGATGAAGTTTATCTTCTTCGCATCCCTTTCTAACATCCTCCATTGTTTTAGCTTTTTGGTAGTCAGCTAAACTTTTCCAAAGGCTTGACAGCTTGTCGTAGTAAGCGTCGCCAGTTTATCTTCAAACTTTGAACTCGTTGACCGTTCTTCACCCCATAACGCTATTGTATATGCGTCCATAACTCATGAGGAATTTCGAGATGAGAGATAGAATCAGAGATATTCTCATCAATCGTCAGCTTTATCCAAGAGACCACCAAAGCAGAATTGGCGACCCAGTCTTCATAATCTGAAGAATCTTCACTTGGCTGTGGTATAGATCCATCGACAAATCCAAATTTCTTTGGAGATTTTAATGAAAAACGCAAATTTGTTGCCCAAACATCATAATTTGTTCCACGCAATAATTATTTTGAGATAACGGATCACGGATGATCACCCGAAGTAAGATCGTAAGGTGAGATCCGTTTGCGAACCATCTCGCTAGGAGATTGTGATGTGGACAAGTGTAACGATGAGTTGTTTGCGTAAGGTGGTGTACCAAACATCGTTACTTAGAACTTAAGGAAAAAGAAATTTTAACAAATTAGAAAAAGAGTTAACAAAACTCTGGATCGAAAACAAAAGTGAGATCAAAGCTCTGATACCATGTAGAAACCTTGAGAAGTATGTAAAGATTTTTCTTGAATATTATTAATAGAGGCAATGCCCTTTTAAACAACTTACAAACCAACTAGGTTAACCTAATTACATGTATCATATTAAACGTTAAGGATAACGAGGGGGGGGACTAATATGGCCCAATAAAGGACACAATTTTCGTTTGAATTAACTCAAATCTTCTTAATTTTCTTTCATTTTTCTTTCTATTTTTTAAAAATTAGATTCGCCAAAAAAATAAAATAATTGATGGTTATTACAAAAAATGTTTATTTTTTACCCAAAACACAAAAAAGAGAAAAATAATATCGTGGTTTTTTTTTTTAAGTATTAGACAACTGTTTGCAAAAAATATCATTTAAAAATTCAATTTTAACATAATGTATGAAGTGTAAACAACATAATATGTAAATTAATTTTTTGAATATCAACTACTCATCTACAAAAGAAACAAATGGTATCTTGTTTAATATCATTACCAATATTCCAACAACAAAAGAATTATTATAATATCATTACCAATACTTAATTTTTTTTATGACATCATCTAGTAGTGAATAAATAAAAATTTTAGGTATTAGCCCGAAACATTTTTTTACCAGATTTTAATTAAGGTCTTTAAAAATATTTATTATACAAAAATAAAAATTTAAGAAATTTCCTCAATAAATATGGAAACTAGAGTCTAAAACATTCTTCCTACTTTAAAGTATTTTTTTTTAACTTGAAAAGAAATGATTATTTTTTTATGATTAAGAGGTTCGGAGCAATGGACCTATATACCTCTCTAGACCGGAGTACAAACCATGTGATTAATTCTTCTTTTGGAGAGTAGCCTTCTTACATGCTTATCAAATCTGTGACTTTTAAGATCTATATGTTTTTGGTAACTCATAGAATCTTTTAACCACTAGGTCAACTCATCTTTTTTTTTTTTTGTGTGTCTGGTTGTGGTAATATTCTTTCTTGGTGAATACAAAATAAATTTTTTTTTTTTGAAACAAAATTGAAATCTTCCAAATTTGAAGTTTGCGATTAATTGTTGAATCATTTCGACGGTTCTGAATCTCCAGCCGGCAATGGCCTCTCCGGCGTCGGTCGGTTTTTTTCCTTTCCCCTTTCTTTATTCTGTTATTGTTATTAAGTTTTTTTATCTTTTTATTCAATAGAACGAGAACGTTAGTATGATGATGAGATCGTGTTTGTCATTGCGCAGGAAAAGTGTCTCACTATTTTCCTGTGAATCTCTTGGGATTCTTTCGTTGTTACACTATTTTTCTGCTCGTTCCTATTTTATCATCACCGGCGGTTTTGAACCAATCGTTGTATTGCCATATCCGACGATTTTGCCGAGAATTCTCTAGTTTTGTTGGCTGTGAGTTCGGTAATACTAGCATCTGATGTTAGTTATGCGATTTTTTCCGGACGTCAGTATAACCTACTGTGGACGTCCCTAAGATTAACACAAATCCTTTCGGATTTGATATGTAAACATCGACCGGCACGGAAACCACCATGGAAGCAATATGTTAAGGAGGAGTTGGAGGTCAATAGGAGGAGACTCAGAAGATGGTTTATACCATATCAACAAATACGAGTTTTAAGCACAACCAAGATCAATGACATCTCTCTATACGAGAGTTTTGATCAATTCGAAGGTTTTGCGATGTGACAGATGGATCACTGCCTATAATTTTCAAATGCGTTACTGGTATTTCATCAGTAAAAAGAAGATGATTCTCAAGCAAGAAAGTCAAACCAGATTGACGGAAATGACGTAGACGATTAAGTACTTGGCTAAGAAAGTGGTGCGTTATTTGCTTTATCGTTTTTTCGTTACACAAACCATTAGTTGTATATGTAATATCATTGATAATCTTGTATGTTCTGATTCATATTAATAAAATTTTTTAGACGTTGAAAAAATAAGCTAATAGCTCGATATGTTTATTTTTAGTTCCATTTAAGTGAAGGTCTTTTAAACTACATCTAATACAATGAAATTATAACTCTCAAACTAGTTTTACTGAGGATGGACTCGCTCGTTGCGCGTGTTTATATGTAGAAATGGTTGGTTATGTTTATAATTCGAGTATTAAATCATACTTAAAAATATTGATAGAAACTTGATCTTAACATTTTTTGCACTATAAATAAGCCATCTTCTACTTTTAATTAGAATATCCTTCACGTAAAAGCAAATGGATTTTTGTTGTTTTCTTATAGTTGTAAGTATGTTTGTTTTCACGCAAATAAAGAATCAATTTTTCAAGTGACCAAGAAAAAGAATTACTTTTTCTTCCCATATGGTTTTTGTCATTTATGAAAAGTTGTTTCATGCAAATAAAGAATAACCTTTTTTTTTCAACAAATCAACTTTCTTCTCATATGATTTTTGTCATTTATGAAAATATCCGACTCTTCAAGTTATTAATTTCGCGATAAATTATTGAGCCAACTGAATAAGTGAAATATCTAATTTATAGTAAAAAGGTAACTTTAAGAAAAACAATATTTCTTGTGTACTTAATTACATAATATATTATTAATAAATAATTAAATTAAAAAGATCACAATTGTCGTTTGTATTAATTAAAATCTTCTTATTGTTCTTTTTCATTTTCACCTTCCTACTTTTTATAGTTAAATTGGCCAAAAGAAAATGTAATTGATGGTTATTACAAAAAAAACACTATTTTTTACCCAAAACACAAAAAAAGAGAAAAATGATAATTTGTTTTTTTATTTATTAAAGTATTAGACAAATGTTTGCAAAGCATCTCATTTAAAAGTTCAGTTATAACAAATTGTGTGAAGTGTATACAACAAAATATGTAAATTCAATTTTGGAGTATCAACTATACATTTACTTAAGAAAGAAATGGTATCTTGTTTAATATCTTTACCAATCTTCAACAACAAAATAAAAATATTATAATTTATTTAGTATTAAAAAAATTTTATGACATCATCTAGAAGTTAATAAATGAACATTTTGGTTATTAGCTTGAAACATTTTTTTTTATCAGATTTCAATTAAGGTCTTTTTAGAATATTTATAATACAAAATAATTTTTTTGAAGAAATGTCCACAATAAATATGGAAAATGGAATCCAAAAGGCTATTTCTACTTTAAATTATTTGATCCTTAATGATATATCATGTTTTTATCATCTTTCGTCTCAAGTTTTAGTGTCGTTTCTAAGTTCATTACGTCTTTTAGTGTCTTTTGGGTCGAGTCTTGAGTTTTCTGCAGATTACGGGACGTTACGCGGGAATAGAAAGTTTTTACATGTTTTTCCGGACGATTGCGGAACAGCACAGGCAAGAAGGAGAGGAGACCGATCGATCTACACCAATATTGATCGATCAAAGCCCACCGACGAAAGAAGAGAGAGAGATCGAGCGATCCATACCAGGATCGATCGATCAAAATCCCAGGATGAAGGAAGAGGAAGGGATCGATCGATTTACATTAGGATCGATCGATTTACATCAGGATCGATCGATTGGATCTCCCGGATGTGCACTAAGGAAGGGATCGACCGATCCGATCGCGCAACATATTACCCTTATCCTATATTTTTTATTCCTTTTTGCAGAAATGGTATAAATACCTAAAAACCAAATTTTTATTCTGACGCTTCTTTTATTCTATTTTTCTGGAGAGCCTTTCACCTTGTAAGCTACTTCCTGAGATATGAGATTCATCCTTTCTGACAATTTGAAGAAGATTTCTGAATCCTATTTTCATAATCTATTGCAATTCTATTATGTATTCTTCTTGATTTGTGTTGTTTTCATCATTTTGTATGAGTAGTTTTCTGATTGGGTTTTAGGGTTCTAAGTATGAGATTCAATGGTTTGATGATTTGATTGCTTCTATGAATCTCTAACTCTTAGGTTCTTCAATTCACATGTTCTTAAAGTTATAATAGGATTGATCACCCTATTTTATATCCTAGGTTTATCTATGCATGAAAATGTCTAATAGGTTGCTTGAATCGATGCGAATTGAGCAATATGGTCTTAGCCAACGACAGTTGATGCTAGGAAGTATTGTGAACATAGTGAACTTGATTGATAATGCAAATTTGACTAGGAGATCTCAAACGACAGTTTGTAAAATTGATTAGTCAAGTTTAGGGATAAATGTCTTGAAAGAGAATTAGTCTAATTAAGTGTTCATGTTCATAAACGGTTTTATTTATTGAGTTTCTTGATTCATTCATCTTATTGGATCATTATTTCTCTGAAATACCCTATGACTCAATACCTTTAATCTGTTAGTTTATATCGTTTAATTTTTCTACATTTTTATTTACTATCGTGAGATCCAAAATAACTTTTCTACGCTTTAGCTATTAACGAATCTCGCAAATCTATAGAGTACCATTGGTCTTTGTAGATCGACCCCGAACATACTACTGCGCACTTCACCGTGCCCTTGCGGTTTAAGTATTTCTGGTTAATTACTGGAGCAATCAAGTTGGCGCCGTTGCCGGGGACCAATCGAGTTACCTATAGATTTAGGAGTAGTTCTCGTTTACTAAGGCATCTTTTTTAATTTTTACTTACTTATCGTCTTTCTCGTTTTTCTCTTTGGTGTATTTAGGTGTATGACCCGCAGCAAAGGCTTAACACATCTGATTGAATATCAAGAGGATCTGGGAAAGTTTGAAAGAGAAAGAAAGAGAGAAGCACTTGCTAAGAAGAAATCAGAAATGGTTGCTCTCAATGCGAATGATAACAACTTGCTCATGGCTGATGATCAACATGACAACGATGACCAGAGGGAATTGGAGGCATGTCCTCTCTTTTCTGCACACAGAGCAGTTTTAGCTCTTGGAGGAAACCGTGAGAATCAGAGGTTTGCACCTGCTAGACATACTTTGAGGGATCATGAAGCTCCCAATGCTAGGATGTACCGTTCTGGAATCCAACACCCCCCAATCAACAAGAATGACTTTGAGATCAAGCCAGGATTGCTAGCTCTTGTAAAGCAGAATCATTTTCATAGTCTCCCTTCTGAGAACCCTAATTATTATCAGGATAACTTTGAGGAGGTGTGTGGCACGACTAGGATGAATGGAATCCCTGATGATGATGTCAAGTGCAGGCTGTTCTCATTTTCACTATGTGATAAACCTCACCGCTGGTTGGAGTCGTTGGAACCAGGTTCTATTCGGTCTTCGCAAGACTATAAGGTTGCATTTATGTTGTCGTACTTCACTCAGGCGAGAATGACTCTACTTAGGAACACGATTTCCAATTTCTAGCAAGGAGGCACATAGTTATTTCATGAGGCTTGGGAACGTTTCAAGGACCACTATAGAGAATGCCCTCATCATGGATTCACATCTGCATGCAAGAAGGAGAGGAGACCGATCGATCTACACCAAGATCGATTGATCAAAGCCCATAGAAGAAGGAAGAGAGAGAGATCGATCGATCCATACTAGGATTGATCGATTAAAACCCCCAGATGAAGGAAGAGGAAGAGATCGATCGATACACATCAGGATCAATCGATCGGATCCCCTAGATGTGCACTAAAGGAAGGGATCAACCGATCCGGAGCAGGATCGACCGATCCGATTGCGCAACAGATTACACTTATCCTATATTATTATTTCTTTTTGCAAAAAGGGTATAAATACCCAAAGACCTAATTTCTATTCTGACGCTTCTTTTATTCTATTTTTCTGGAGAGCCTTTCACCTTGTAAGCTACTCCCTGGGATATGAGATTCATCCTTTCTGACAATTTGGAGAAGATTTCCGAACCCTATTTTTATAATCTATTGCAATTCTATTATGTCTTCTTCTTTGATTTGTGTTGTTTTCATCGTTATGTCTGAGTAGTTTTCTGATTGGGTTTTAGGGTTCTAAGTAAGGGATTCAATGGTTTGATGATTTGATTGCTTCTATAAATCTCTAACTCTTAGGTTCTTGAATTCACATGTTCTTAATGTTAGAATTGGATTGATCATCCTCTTTTAGATCTTAGGTTTATCTATGGATGAAAGTGTCTGATAGGTTGCTTAAATCGATGTGAATTGAGCAATATGCTCTTAGCCAACGACAGTTGATGTTAGGAAGTATTGTGAACATATTGAATTTGATTGATAATGCAAATTTGACTTGGAGATCTCAAACGACAGTTTTTAAAATTGATTAGTCATGTTTTGGGATTAATGTCTTGAAAGAGAATTAGTCTAATTAAGTGTTCATGTTCGAAAACGGTTTTTATTTATTGAGTTTCTTGATTCATTCATCTTATTGATCATTATTTCACTGAAAAACCCAATGATCCAATGCCTTTAATCTGTTAGTTTACATTGTTTAATTTCTCTGCATTTTTATTTACAATCGTGAGATCCAAAACAAATTTTCTACGTTTTAACTATTTACGAATCTCACACCCATTGGTCCTTGTGGATTGACCCCGAACATACTATTGCGCACTTCACCGTGCCTTTGCGGTTTTAAGTATTTCGGGTTAATTAGTCCAGCAAACACTTAAGTTGAAAAGGAATGATTAATTTTTATGATAAAGAAGTTCGGACCCATGTACTCGTATATCTTTTAGACCGGGGTACAAACCGTGTAGTTAACACTTCTTTTGGAGATAAGCCATCTCCCGTACTGATCAAATCTGTGATTTTAAAGATAGTATTTGTTTTTGGTAATTTATAGACTTCGCCATTTGGTCAACTCGTCGTTGGTAAAAAAAGGTATTTATTTTTTTCTTTGTGGTTATAATACTCTTTTTTGGTGAATAAAAATTTAATTCTTTTCATTCATCAAACAAAAATAAAATTTTCAGAATTTTAAGTGTGCGATTAATTGTTGAACCACAAGATCAATCAAGTAGCAAAGCAAGTGGTGGTGGTCTAGTGGTCAATCAAGTAACGTGAAATTCACTAAATCAACTTATTTGACCACCGAAACTTCACATAGTCTCTCTGAACTCTGGGATTAGTCGATGAACGAGGGATGATGCGCTGACCTGTCAGAGTTTCCGGTCCTCGGGATCCGGATCACCTCTAAAAAAAAAAGTAACAAACTCAGCTAATTGCTCGATATGTTTATCTTAAGTTCTATTAGGTGTATGTCTTTTAAACTACATCTAAAATAGAAATTATAACTCTCAAACTAGTTTTACTAGGGATGGACCGGCACATTGCGCAGGTTTATATGTCGAAATAGTTGGTTATGTTTAACATTCGAGTGTTAAATCATACTTAAAAATATTGATCTATACTTGATCGAAATATAAAATACGCAGATTTTGTTTATTAGTTTTATATCTAAATCTTTATATATAATCAGAGCCACGCTACCTCTATAAATCATGGAGCACGTTGATTAAAGATCGCTACATAAGAGACACTCTCCTAACGAAACTGAAGCAGTTTCCATACGTAGATAGTGAAGCAAATTCTATATAGAGTGAGAGTCAATAAGAGCTAGCCGGTTGTAATGTTCATAAGTAAATCATTAGATTAAGAAACAATACTATCCATACATTATCTGCAAAAAATCTATTTGCCTACAAAAAGAGCATCTACAGTGACTGTATTGGGTTTAACTGGCCATATATAGACAAAGAAAGAAGATCATTTGAAAATGCCAAATCAAAAGTTGATGAATATATAGCCTACGCCAACTTCTCTCAATATAGCCAAGATCTCTCTCCGTTGGAGCTTCACCATTGCTATCTTCATTCTCTTTATTGAACTTGAGTCTACTAAATGGGCGGACCCCTATTTAGTTAAATTAAGTTAAAATATTAATGATTATTAGTATATTTTTGTTAGATTCTAGTGATATAGTCAGCCAAAACCACTCTTTGGAGATCCGAATGGAGACGCCAACGGTGATCTCTCTCTCTCTCTCGCCTGAGTTTGGTCACTTGCTAAATCTTATGAGACGCTATGAAACGTCGTCGTTCGCTTGAAAGGTGCTTAATTCGAGTTCACCAAAAAAAGAATTAAAGTCAGCATTACATGTATTCTCGAAATAATTCATATTTCTAAAAGTGATTTCATGCCATGGAAAAAAACTATAAGTGAAACCGTATAAATCAAATTCGTATATGATAAAAAAGTTCAGCAGCGGTATTCAAGAAACTGGATTTAGATAACCACTTAGCAGCGTTTAAGCAATCGACATAATTCATAATTTCATATCATATAAAACAAACCAACAAAATAAACAAATATGGAACTTTACACATCAATGTCAAAGCTAAACAAATCAAACAATTACATAAATTACACTTAAAAAGAGGTAAACACAATGACTCTATATAAAATCTTTTCCCCACATTGCACAGAACATGCCGTAAGGTTGCCTCTCTTCAATATTTTGCCTTGACAAGGTTTCTTGCAATTATCGCATAATGGTCGAGAAACATTATTTCTGCAAAGAATTTGAACCTCCTTCCCTTGTACTTTGAAAAGTTGACCAGGTTTCACATATGGGTCTTCACCCAATAAACATTCAATATGAAAAGTGGTGCAACAATCATTGCACCAATAAAACACTTTTGTTTCTGTGTCTTTTAAATTACGTTCACACACCTCGCACCACCATTCTTTCTCACATACTTTTCCTCGCCATAAAATTTTGAGAAAGTGTTTCTCATGTGTATACCTTGCGTCGTATGGTAAGGTAGCGCACTTCATACAAATAATAAAACTGCATTTTATGCAATTCAATGGTTTAATATTAATGCATTCCTTTTCGCATATGGTACATATGGGTCTTTCTTTTGGTTTTAAAGCTAGGAACAAGGGATGTTTATGACCTTTGTAATCAAACGGCTCACAAATTGAAGCACACCGTATGTCAAGATCAAATTTGCATTCCCTTATTGGACACTGATAAACAAAACCACCAGCACAACGATAACAACCATTGCAAAGGAAGTAATTTGAACTATATCCACAATCAGTCTTTAATTCAAGTGGATGAGGATAACTCATGTCGAACTATACGGGGAGCTTTTGCGCATGTTTCGTGGAGGATAAACTCACACTCCATACAAGAATAGTAGCTACCTTCAAAGATCGGAAGGGCATACCCTTGACAAAACTTATTTTCATCATAAAGTATGCATACCTCGAGTTGGAGATGATGGTCATGAAGAAAATGAAGTATGACACCTTCAGATGTCCTCTCAAAAGACTCAACAGCTTTTGTTGTATCATCTTTTTCTGGAACACCTTCGAGTTCTTTTCCATCCCATACATCATTCTCTAGAGCACATCTTACGTGAGCAGCATAATCATCACATTTGTCACAAGTATATGCACCATAATGACAATCAATAATTTTACGACAAACTCCACAATACCATTCTTCTTTAGACCGGAGATAAAAATTATAGGAGATACGATGGTGGTGACGTGAAATCTTGATGATGCTTGGAGAATACATACAATCGTTATGAGCAACAAAGCTACATTGGAGACAAACGTAGGTGGGATTACCTTTTCTGATTAGACCACAAACGTTGCAAGTTAAGGAAGCCTGTTTGGGAAAAAGAGTGAGAGGATGGTCATGGCTTTTTGGTTGGTCTACAACGAAGGTTATCGACAATATACCATTACAGTTTCACATCTGGTACAACAATATACCAGACCTGTTGCTCTTCTTCCACAACATAAACACTCTATTTTAGGAGCACTACGATAGAAAAGTTGGAGAAAATGCCCAGGATGGTAAGGGTGTTTGATTTGAAGTGGAGATAGGACGCATTCTTTGTGGAATATGGAACCATATGTGACACATAAATAATAGTCTGTGCCAAAATTTAAGTTGTAGCATATGTTGCACCCACCATTGACATCAAATTCTTTATTGTTGCACCAAAACAAAGGGAGTACTGAATGATCTTCATAAGTCTGAGCACTTCTTGTTGTAGAGCCGACGTATTCGGGGGAATAACTAACCGGGAAAGTGAGCGAATCAGACCATCGTCCTTTCCAAACTCGTGGAAAAGGACATAAAAAAAGTGGTTGAAAAGGGTGGTCGTGGCTGGCTGCTTCATCAGAGGAGGTTAGGCTTTGTGTTTGTGGTATGGGTTGGTATTTCGGGTGATAATATACCAGCTGAGATAGTTTTCCATCCTTTTCAACCTTTCGAAATCCACCGATGGAACCCATGGATGCTCCTGGTATTTCTTTAGTATATTTCGGTTAAGATCTATAAAAATTATTTGTTCTACAAAAAGCTAAGTTCTTAACATATTTTGCACTATAAATAAGCCATCTTCGACTTCTAATTATTATATCCTTCACGTATAAGCAAAGTGGATTTTTTTTTGTTCTTTTCTTATAGTTGTAAGTATGTTCGTTTCACGCAAATAAAGAATCAACTTTTCTTCCCATATAGTTTTTGTCATTTATGAATATATTCGACTCTTCAAGATTTTAATTTTGCGATCAATTAACGAGCCAACTGACAAAGTACAAAATCTACTATATAGCATGAACTTCACGTCCTCCAATATCTTTGGTTTGTTGTTGTTCTGTCATGTTTTATTTGATTTAATGGCAATATGAAATAAATTAACTCTTAAATAAATGGTGTTAAAACTGAGGACTAATTGACTAAGTCTAGACATATATGTAATGCGTCAGTGTTCTGTCATGTTCTGTCAGTGTGCTTATTATCGAATCTAACAATCTGAATAAGTCTAGACATATATGTAATGCGTCAATAATTATTGTCTGATTATGTTGTGTGTTTTGATGTTTGCTTTTGGTATTGCAGCAAGAATACACTTGGGATCCAACATATACATCATTTGTGCGAAAGAGATATGATGTAGTTGCTAAAACGGTATTTACTAGCTAAGTTTATTCGTGGAAACATGGATGGAAGAATGGGAAAGGAAACCCCAAATGGATGACGAATGTGGAAGTATGGACTGGATTTGTCAATTATTGGAAAAGTGAGAAAGCTGAGAAGACGGCGAAGAAAAACAAGGCCAACCGAAACAGCGAACGTGGAGGTGACGGACCAGCCGTACACACAACAGGAGCAAAGTCTTATGCAAGGCGTTTCGATGAATTGGTAAAAGCTACATTTTCTTTTTTTTCGTTTTTAATTACATTTAACATTATGGTAATACCTTTTTGTTTTTCTATAAATATCAGACAAAAGAAACTAGCGAGCCTCCAAACATGGTGGTTTTTATGGTTGATACACATACAAGCAAAAAAACCAATACTATTCTCGACAAAAAGGTTAAACGGATTGCTGAGAAGGTAACGGAGAAGGAGCAGGATATTCTTTCTCAAGAGACACAAGATGGATCAGTCCAATCTAACTCGTTGTCGCAAACTGAAGTGAACAAGCTTTTTCTTCAGGTAACTAAAGAGTGGATATGCAAATAACTTACAAGTGATCTGTTTGTTTGTGTGAGTAAAATTGTGATCTTCTCTAATTGTTTGTCAAACACATAGTAATTTATTTTTATCTTTCAGGAACTTGAGGCTGAGGGTAATAAAAGAAGTCGTTTCGGGTTCGGGAGTCTTCCGCACTTCAGCAAATCTTCATCTTCAACGTTATTTGACACATGTAACTTGGTAATGCAAGAAGAATTGAAGACAGCAAACCTCAAAATCCTTGAGATGGAGAAAGCACAAGCAAAGCAAGCAAGAGAGCTTGAGTATTTTAAAAATGTATTAATGAAACAATTCCCTGACTTGGATCCTCCATCAGGAAATGAAATTAGTGAATAATTTGTATTTTTTTGTTTTCAATGAACAATTTTTTTATGTTAAAACATTTAGTTATATTTTAATTATTAGAAATTAAATAATTTACTGTAGAATTAAAATTTCAGTATTTCAAATAATTTGCTTTATATGATATTTTTAACTATTTTTGACCTAATCTGTTGGACAGAAACTTAAAAAAATCTTGATCTCGTAATTGGTCAATAAATTTCTGACCAATTTTCTTATCAGTAAAAATTTTGTCCATTATTTTGGTCAGTAATAAATTTGACCATTATTCTGGTCAGTAATTAATTTTGACCAATAAGTTAGTCAGTAATTTATTCGACCACTGTTTTGGTCAGTAACTTTTTGGACCACATGTTTGGTCAGTAACATATTTGACCACATGGTTGGTCAGTAATAGTTTTGACCACAACGCTTGGTCAGTAATTATCGACCAAAATTTGACCCTTTTAAATTATCGACCAGCGTTATTTGACGACCGTGTTTTGGTCACAAATTGATGAAAAATAGGCTTTTTTGACCATTTTATGATGCTAAACATGGTCGAATTTTGAGT
Source organism: Crucihimalaya himalaica (assembly GCA_004349715.1). NCBI lineage: Eukaryota > Viridiplantae > Streptophyta > Magnoliopsida > Brassicales > Brassicaceae > Crucihimalaya > Crucihimalaya himalaica. The sequence goes on along the minus strand of SMJT01000026.1, from coordinate 1,708,159 downwards.
GTTTTCTTGTAGTGTATATAGTAAAAAGATAACTTTAGAAAAAAAACAACATTCTTGTGTATTTAATTACATAATATACTATTAATAAATTATTAAAATGATTAAATTAAAAGGACACAAAAATAACTACTTTCTTACCCAAAACACACAAAAAAAAAAGAGAAAAATGAAATTTTGTTTGTTTCTTTCAAAATTATTAGACAACTGTTTACAAAAATTATCATTTACAAATTCAATTTTAACATAATGTGTGAAGTGTAAACAACATAATATGTAAATTAATTATTCGAATATCTACTATACATCTACAAAATAAACAAATGGTATCTTGTTTAATATCATTACCAGTATTAAACAACAAAATAAAAATATTATAATTTATTTAGTTCTTCAAATATTTTTATGACATCATCTAGTAGTAAATAAATGAAAATTTTAGTTACTAGCTCGAAACATTTTTATATCAGATTTCAATTATGGTCTTTTAAAATATTTCTAATACAAAAACATAGAAAAAATAAGAAATTTCCACTATAAATATGGAAAGTGGAGTGTAAAAGGTTCTCTCTACTTTAAATTATTTGATTCTTAACTTGAAAAGAAATGCTTTTTTTTCTTTATGATTAAGAGGTTCAGAGCCATGGACATGTGTATATCTCTACGCCGAAGTACAAACCATATAATTAACTCATCTTTCGGAGAGTAGCCTTCTCACATACTAATCAAATCTGAGACTTTTAAGATCTATATGTTTTCGGTAACTCATAGACTTTTTTAACCACTAGGTCAAACTCGTCTTTTTTTTTTCTTTTGTGTGGTTGTGGTAATATTCTTTCTTGGTGAATGCAAAATCAATTTTTTTTTGTGAAACAAAAATCAAGTCTTCAAAATTTTAAGTTTGCGATTAATTGTTGAACCACATGAATAATAAAGTACCAAATGGACTAATAGCTTTCTTCTCTATAAAACATTTTTCGTCATCTTCAAGTTTAACCCTTCGGCGGTTCTGCATCTCTGGCCGGCGCTGGCATCCCCGACGTTATTCGGTTTCTTCTCCCTTTCCCCTTTATTTATTTTGTTATTGTTGTTAAGTATTTTTATTCAATAAACGAGAATGTTAGCGATGATGATGAGATCGTGTTTGTCATTGTGCAAAAAATGTGTCTCACTATTTTCAGGTGGATCTCTGGTGGATTCTTTCGTTGTTACATTATTTTTCTTCTCGTTCTTGTTCTCAGAATGTATGTATCATCACCGGCGGTTTCGAATCAACCATTGTATTTCCATGCCCGGCGATTTCGCCGGGAATTCCACAGTTTTTTGGCCATGAGTTCAGTAATACTAGCATCTGATGTTAGTTATGCAGTTGTTCCCGGACGTCAGTATGATGTATTGTGGACGTCCCTAAGATTAATACAAATCCCCTTAGATTTGAAATGTATAACATCGACCGACACGAAAACCACAATGGAAGCAGTATGTAATGGAGGAGTTGGAGACCAATAAGAGGAAAATCAGAAGATGGTTTATAGCATATCAACAAAAATAGGGTTTAAGCACAACCAAGATCAATCACATCTCTCTCTCTATACGAAAGTTTTGATCAACTCGAAGGTTTTGCGATGTAATAGATGGATCACTGCCTATGATTTAGAATGTGTTACTAGTATTTCATCAGTAAAAAGAAGATGATTCCAAAGTAAGAAATTCAAACCAGATTGACAGAAATGACATAGACTATTAAGTACTTGAATAAGAAAGCGGCGCGTAATTTGTTTTATCGTTTTTTTTGTTACACAAACCATTGGTTGTATCTGTAATCTCATTGATAATCTTGTTTTCTATGAATCATATTAATAAAGTTTTTTAGATGTTAAAAAAAAGAGCTAATAGCTCGATATGTTTATTTTAGTTCTATTTAAGTGAAGGTCTTATGTAAGCATCGAACCTATCTGCACCATGGCCAACGCACATCCACAACCCGCCAACGTACCGGACGTGCACCCTTCAAACGAAGACTTTTCATGTACCATCTTCAAATTCCATCGACAAATCATGCATTTTAAGAAGAATAATCGAGTCACTTTTGAAGATTGTCGAGCCGAGTCACCACATTTCCGAGAGCACTCACCCGTGGACGTCGACTGCTTGGAAAGTTATTTACTATCACCTCCATAGAAGAACTCAGCCTCTACACGAAGAACCATCAGCAAAGTCCATATAAGGAAGGTTTTGGTCGAGGAAGAACATCCCATGGTCGAGCTGATTTTGGAGTTGGTTCACAAGCTCCATTTCTTTACCAAACCGGCCAAACCGAGTGGTCCCATTTGAGTAAACCACGTAATCATCTTGGGGATGACTTCCTGATGTTTTTCATCTCCCACATGAAGACTAGACGCCATTTAAAAGCTGCCAAAACAACAACACTTGTGTTCACACGCAAAAAGGCAAGAAAGAAGAAACTTTCCTTTTTCGACGAAACTCTTGCCTTTTCTCCGGAGAATGTGTCTTTGCCTTTTAACTTGCCACAACTATATGCACCATAACCAGCGTCAAAACTTTTACGACATACTCCAGAAGACCATTCTTTGGGTTGAAGGGAAGCAATGTAGGAGATGCGATGGTGGTGACTTGATATCTTGATCATGCGTGGAGAATACATTTAATCGTTATGAGCAACAAAGTTGCATCTAAGAAAAACGTAGATGGGATATTTACTTCTGGGTAAACCACAAATGTTGCAAGTTAAGGAAGCTTGTGTGGGAAAAAAAGTGAGGGGATGGTCATGACTTTTTGGTTGGTCTACAACAAAGGGTATTGACTTCATCGCACAAATTGTATGCATTACATCATCGCATTTGATACAATAATATACCATATATGTTGCTCTTCTTTCACAACATAAACACTCTATATCAGGAGTTTTATTCAGACGATATGAAAGTTGGAGAGAATGCTCTGGATGGTTAAGGTGTTTGATTTTAAATGGAGATTGGACGCATTCTTTGTGGTATATTCGATCACATAGTTCACAGAAATAATAGCTTCAGCCAAAATTTAAGCCTCTGCATATGTTGCACCCACCATCAATATCAAATTCTTTATTGTTGCACCAAAACAAAGGGAGTATTGAATGATCTGTAAGCCGATTATCACTTGTGTTGTAGAGCCGACGTATTCGGGAGAATAACTAATCGGGTAAGTGAGCGAATCAGAGTATCCTTTCGAAACTCGTGGAAAGGGGCATTAAAAAAGTGGTTGAAAAGGGTGGTCGTGCGTGGCTGGCTGAGATACCAGTTGGTATTTTGGGTGATGATATACCAGCTGAGATAGTTTCCCAGCGTTTTCGAGCTCATGAAATCCACCGATGGAATCCATGACTACTCCACAAGTAATTTGGATAGTTTTCTCTCTCTCTTTTTCTTGGGTGAAAGATTTTGAAGTTATGATGATGTTCTTTTCCTTCTATCTCCCCACATCAATATAATAAAAGCCAACTTGTCTTGCACATAAATGTCATTCGCTGTTTACAACTCGATGCAGCAGCCGGTCTTTCTTTCAGATGGTTCGGTTTTGATGCATAGTCTCAGAGCTTTTAGCTCTCTATTGATAGTTTGATTGATGCTACGTTCATAACTCTTGTGTGGGCAACGGAGAGTATAATCTTTATCAAAATCTCTGCGTAGATATGGCTTTACCTTCGTAATTATATATTGAGCCAATTCGTAGATAATTAACTATTGAGCCCACTAATTAGTTAGAAAATTCAAAGTGAATGAACGTAGAAAGAGTGTCACTTTTGCGAAGAAAAGGACAAAACTCATATATAATAAGAGAGTTGATTGAGAAAGAGAAGATAACATTTGTTAGAAACCTAATTCGGTGCGTGATTGATGATGATCTTGCACTTGTTAGAGATTTAAATCAGCTTTCTTACAATTTTCGACAATTTATATTAAAATCTGAGTCCAAATTAAGGTCTTGATCTACTATGACTTGCTGGGTTTCCAACGTGAAAACAACGTCAATTTTGTTCGGCTTCCTTAACAAGATATTTTTTTATTAAATCGGCCATGGTTTGCGTATGGAGGTACCAGTTAAATGGCCCTAAATCAATTAAAATTTTAAAATTCGACCCAAATTCAAACGAAACTAAATCCGAGATGAGCGAAGAAACCCTATTTTAACCAAAATTATGATCGATTTGGAAGAACAAAATTAAATAAGAAGAAGTTGGGCTCGATTTCACAATACGTATGTTTTACAAGTTTTTTGGGCGAAAAAACTTGATTAGTTTAACAGAGCATTTTCTGCTTTTATGCATGTGTAATTAATTTTTGATGTAGTTATCATGAATACATTTTCTTTGTTAAAATGTGTAACCGTATAACAAGTCATATTTGGTGTAGCTGACAGAAGATATATCTTGTTAAAACTTGTGATAATATTTTTTTCGACATAAAATAAATTTCACCACTATAAGCAGTAGAGAACATTTAATAACAAAAGTTAAAGAAACGTACCAATAAACCACAACCAGATAGACTCAACGAGGTCACAGTCTTCCAATGCACCCCACAAGATGACGCAACGTCGATAGCCGGTGCAGGTATGGCTGCAGGCATCATGTCAGACCGCATCAGCCTAGTCAAGACGCCAACACCGTCGTAATGCTGACCCGAACCAGACGCTTTCATCAATGTGACTGCTCGTAATGGCTCTCTCCGTTTCTCTAATCTCATCTCTAATGCACAACATTCTCTAAATTCAACCACCACTGTATCATGCGGCACAGGCAAAGTCACCATTAGCCGCGATTCCAATCTCAATGCTACCTAATCCTCCGAAGAACACGATGAAGACATCGAGACACCGACGGTGATTGAATCGGATAGTCATTTAGATCATCGACGCCGTAACTGAGACTCAGACGGAAACAAAATATACATACATATATAACATAAGCTTCACTTACTTCACAATGTGATTGATCCAATACCAAAGGGCCAACAAAATACACATACATATATAACATAAATTAACATTAAGTCATGAAATAAAAATCGCATTAGAGTGGAAGCTTAACAAACCACAAAGTCGAATATATATATATATATGAATTAATGAAGAAAAAAATTACATTATTATAGAGAGATAACTATATAATTAATCCCTGTAGTGAAAACTTATCAATAGCACATTTAAAAGAACACGCACTCCCGTTGTCTCCTGAATATATTTTGCCCTGACAAGGGTACTTACTAGAATCACAAAGTGGTAAAGAAAGATTTTTTTTGCCAAGAACTTTGACCAGCTTCCCTTCTACTTTGAAAATATGACCAGGCTTCACATATAGCTCGTCATCAAATAAGAAGGCAATGTGTAGAGTAGTGCAGCAATCGTTGCACCAATAGAATAATTTAGAGCTTGTATCTTTTAAATTATGTTTGCATACCTCGCACCAATCTTTTTCATACACCTCTTTTCCTCATAAAACTGTAAGAAAGTGTTTGTCGTGCTTATACCTTGCTTTGTATGGTAAGGTAGCACACTTGATACAAACAATAAAATTGCATTTGATGCAATTAAATTGTTTACGACATTCTGATTTGCATACCTCACATATTGGCTTGACGTCTGGGTGTAAAGCTATGAACAAGAGATGTTCGTGACCTTGGAAATCAAATGGTTCAGATATTGCAGCACACCGTACATCTACACCGAAATTGCATTTCCATATGGGACAGAAATACATAAAGCCACCACAATAACGATAATATGCATCGCAAAAGTAGTTCCCATTACCATATTCACTCATGGGGATCAATTTAAGTGGATGAGGATGTAACAAATGTTGTTTTCTGCGGGGAGATTTTGCGCATGTTTCATGGAGGATGAACTCACACTCCATACAAGAATAGAAGTTACCTTCAAAGATGGGCATAACACACGCCTGGCAAGGCTTGTTTTCATCATAAACTATGCTTTCCTCGAGCCGAAGATGGTGGTCATGAAGAAAATGAAGTATCACTCCTTCATATATTATCTCGAACGGCCCGACATCTTAAGTAATATCATCTTCTTCTAGCACACCTTCGAGTGCAACTCCATCCCACACGTCTTTCCGTAGAGCACATCTTAGGTGAACAATATAATAATCACATTTTTCACAAGTATATATACCATAATCACCGTCAATATTTTTACGACAAACTTCACAATACCTTTCTTCGGAATGGAGAGAAGCATTGTAGGAGATACGATGGTGGTAACGTGAAATCTTGATGATGCTTGGAGAATACATACAATCGTTGTGAACAACAAAGTTGCATCTAAGACAAACGTAGGTGGGATAGTTACTTCTGAGAAAACCACAAATGTTGCAAGTTAAGGAACCTTGTCTAGGCAAAAATGTGAGGGGATGGTCATGACGTTTTGGTTGGTCTACAACGAAGGGTTTCGACTTCATCGCACATATTGTATGCATTACAACACCTCATTTGGTACAATAATATACTAGATCCATTGCTTCTCTTCCACAACATAAACACTCTATAACAGGAGCATTAACTTGATGATAGAAAAGTTGGAGAGAATGAGGATGGTAAGGGTGTTTGATTATAAATGGAGATTGGACGCATTCTTCGTGGAAAATTTTATCAGAGTAGTCAGAGAAATAATAGTCTGTGCCAAAATTTGAGCCGCTACATATGTCGCACCCACCATCTACATCGAATTCTTTATTGTTGCACCAAAACAAAGGGAGTACTGAATGATCTTCATACAGATGATCACTTCTTGTTGTGGAGACGATGTATTCGGGGGAATAACTGACCGGAAAAGAATCGGAGGATCCTTTGCAAATTCTTGAAAAAGGGCGATAAAAAAGTGGTTGAAAAGGGTGGTCGTGGCTGGCTGCTTTATCGGAAGAGGTTGGGTTTTTTGTTTTTGTCTGTAGTATGGGTTGATATTTTGGGTGATAATATACGAGATGAGATAGTTTACCATCGTTTTCCACCTCATGAAATCCACAGATCGAATCCATGGTTACTCGACAAGTAATTTTGATAGTTTTTTCTCTCTCTTTTTTTTTTTTTTTGGGAAGAAAGATTTTTAAGTTGTGTTGATGTTCGTGTCCTTCTTCTCCAACAGCTATGTACACAAACGAATAAAAGACACAATGATTTTGAAGTTGTGATGATGTTCTTTTCCTTCGATTTCCCCACATCAATATAATAAAAGCCAATTTGTCTCGGACATGGTTTTCGTCCTTTCTAATATGCTTTTGATTAATTTATTTCGTGATTAAAAATTGAGCCAGTTGAGACATTTGTTTAAACGACAAATAAAAAATGAATTTCATTCGCTGTTTGCACTTGTTAGGGAATTAAACTGTGAGTAAACGTCAATGAAAAAAGGCAAATGGAAAGAGGAAGTAGTAATTAATTATTGAGCCGTTTGCCTTTACATATGTTTTTTCATCTTTATAAACTTAACGGTCTTCTTCGAAATTGATTATTGAGCTAATTGATCAATTTGCAAATAGATAATGCATTTTAGTCGCGGTTTACTCCTCGATGCAGTGTTTTCTTTATTTTTATTTTGTTTTACAACAAGTGTTCACTGATGAGTTAGGATCATAGTCTTTCTTTTAAATTATATGTTATAAATAAATCAACTTTTGGACAATATTCCACAATTTATATTAAAATCTGAATCCAAATTAAGATCTTGGTCTACTTTGTTGGGTTGCAACGTCAATTTTGTTCTGTTTCCCCAAATCTTTGCCAGCTACTCCAAATATGACCGGTAATTACATCAAGAAATTTTTATTAAATCGGCCAAGTTATATATGGCCTTACATCAATTAAAAAGTTTCGACCCAAAATGGAAAGAATTAGATATCAAACGGACTTGGCTCTATTGATTCACAAGCTATCGTATTTATACAAGAGGGTCACCTGAATTATAGGCTCTGAATCCTTATCAAAATAAAACTATCACAATATACGAACTTATCACCAATACTCCCCTCACTCACGTTGGAGTGTGAAGATTCTAAATACCCAGCTTGGACATGAGATGAAGAAATTGAGAACGACCTAGAGCCTTTGTTAAAATATCTGCATGATGCAGTAGTACCAACATGATATACATCTTAAAACCTTAAGATACATACATGCTCTGAGTTTGCGTCGTTATATAGATCACCGCCGGATTGTCATATAGTATCCCATCACCGTCGCCTTTTTGAATTCTGATATACTCTTGGCGTAGAAATTTTTTGCTCGATTGACCTAACTAGTCCTCACAATTTTTGTAGGAATCCAAACTTAGGATCGTTGGTTCTTCTTTTTCTCCCCTCTTTTCTACTTCTTCCTCCACCCACGTCTTCGTAATGTTGGCTATGGGAAACTTCTACCTCAGTCAATTTCGTGTGTGAGTTCGATCTCTGTTCTCTTCATATATTCTCGAGGAAGAAGATGCTTCTCAGGTAACATCACTTACCTCATCGTGTTCGATTTACTTTTGCTTCTTCCAGTGTCAGAATTCGGGTGGCTTCCGTTCTTTTATTTTTAGTCGTGCTTCTTCTTCTTCTTCTTTTCAATGTTATGCATGCGAACATCAAGGATGGGGTACTAAATGATCTCTATTTCATTCTAGTGAATTGTTTGCTCTTTTAAAAATTAAAGTTTGTGATGCGTCCTGATGGTGTAAAATTGGAAATTGTCGTTGTTTCTTTGGCTCTTTTTTTTTTTTTTTTTGTTCAATTCTTTGGCTCTTTGGTGAGAAGCTAGGAAAGGATTGCGATATCTCACGTGAATGACCTTAGAGCCTGAGTTAAAATTCCTATATATACATGTAGGAATCTAGTGAGTTGATGGGTCAAATGAGTTATAGTATAATGGGCTCATGGGTCATATACATTAGGTTGTAATGGTTTATGGTTAATCATTAACCCAATAAATTATATCATACTTAGCATCATCATTATTTTCATATTGTCTTCATCATATAATCATCGCCATACCATCATCATCATCATACTATAATTTCTCAAGCCAAAAACACGATTTCACAATTTTTTTTATCCAAAAACGCGAATTCACATTATCCTGCCAATAACACGGTTTCATAAATTGTCCTCTAAAATTTTTACAATTTTCCGTAAAAAACGTGAATCCTTATTTTTCAAACCAAAATTCGGTGGTTTCACAATTTTTCGTCAAAACTCGATTTCACAATTTTTCCGGCAAATACGCGAATCAACTATTTTCTCGGTAAAAATATGGTTTCACAATTTTCGCACAAAAAAATGGTATTCCATATTTTCTATCATTGATGATGATAGCAAAATGATCATATATGATGATACTATGAATTAGTTATTTTTACTTTAATTGTTATAAAATTATTAAGGAATCATTTTTTTTATTTTCATGGGTCAACTCATTTAACCATTAACATTTGAATGACCTTAAGTCCTGGAGTTCAAATTCTATATGGACGAACTTACGAACCTTATGGTATGGATTTTATCTTCAGGTAACCAAAAAAACTTTCAACTTTAATCGAAAAAGATGATGTACCATTCGAATAATTGTGCTGGAAATATGAGGAATTATAGGCAGCTTCTTTTGTCACAAGGTGAAGCTTTTTTCAGTTATGTGCTGTATTTGAATTTTTGTTATCAACACTTATCAACTTGATCTTTTGGCTCACGAAGATGGGTCTCTCAAAAAGCTTGCTAACAATCATAATTCTGTTTTGTTTCTACCTTATACACTTTCTGTTTTGATGTTATTTGTGCTTGGAGATCAATATAATGCATTTCAAGAAGCAATCAACCCAAGTCTTCAAAGTTGCTTGTTTACTCACAAACATCTTGACAATATCTCTGGTGGATGTTCTTCTAGACTGAGGTTTGTTGGTAAGATAAGTTTATATTATTCAATTATCATGTCATTTATATCGTTTTTCATTGTCAAGGACAACCTTTTTTTGTTTAGTGGAGTTTAAAAAGTAGATTTGATTGTTCGTATCATGAGAGTTGAGAATTTCACATATGGCAAACCATAAACAACGTATGGAACCAGTTTTAGTTGGAGTTGGAAGATGAAGAGTAAATCATTTAAACAACCGTACTTATTTTGTCTATTTCTAAAGTTTTATTACATTAATTTTTATATATTGTAATAGAGGTGTGCATCTACAATATTTTTTTCTTTGTCGTTTATTCAGTATAATATTTCCACAATACTTAAAATCTTTGATTTATGAAGAATAATATTGGAGAGAAAATTAGGTTTTTATGATAAATATATATATACACACAGGTCATGGTATATATTTCTAGACGTAAGATATATTAATTTTTTTTTAATCCAAAATTATATATTTTAGATTTTTTATATTTCTAGACGTAAGATATGTTTTATGTAGTTTATTTGATAAATTTTTTATACAGAAAAAAATAGTTGTGAATCATCATTTGTAAAAGAAGGTTTTGTTAAATATGATTAGATAAAATGGAAAAACATTAGTTGGTGAGAAATAAACATAATTTTTCATTTTAAAGAAATTTACTTTATTCAGTAGCTGTTATAATCAAAGGTTTGAAGATGTCTAAGAAATATCAAACCAAGCGAAGTATCTGATTTCATTAGAGGAAGAATCCAGCAGAAACTTATGCTCGATTTATTTTCAGAAGGTGGTAAGGAGATTCTTTTTATATCGAAACTACAAAAAATAATGTTTTTGGTTATATCTAATAGTATCTTGTTCTAATGTACCCTTCAATGTAGTTTTTGTACCATGAAGCTGAACGTTTTGGTGTCCTTCTTAGAGTTACGGGATCAACGTGATATAGCCCAAATCGAAGCTTGTATCCATATAACCACTCAAAGTTATCTAATAGCGACCATGCGAAATAGCCCTTCACATTAACTCCATCCCTACACAAAATTCAATAAACATTTACTAAAATAATTAATAGATTATGGAAAAATTGTCGATGTAAAACTCAGCTTGATATAGATAAAATGGTTCAAAGGTTACTAAGCACAATTAAAATCCCAAGTTGGCTCATGCACAATTCACAGTCTCTGTACCTCATTGCTGACTGCAAAGCATCCAAGTATCCGCTCATGTATTGTATCCTTTTTGTATCATTTAGAAGTTCTTTAACCGTTGTCTCGGGTTTTTGCAAGTCTCCGAAACCTATATATATATACCAATTTTCATCGGTCAATGTACATTCCAAATAGGCAAATTATGAATCATGACTCGAACAATAGTAGAGCCGTAAGATCTTGTACCGTTTTCAGTTATGAACATTGGTATGTTGTGGTACCTATCTTTTAGGTAATTCAACATTTTCCGGAATCCTTCAGGATGAATATGCTGCCAATTTACATCGGTCTATCATAAAAAATAAATTTAAAAAAATACATTTCAAGTGTTATGTTAAAACTATTATCGTGAACTCGCAAAGAATTTAGAAAAAATCATGGAAATATGCTTACAAGTTCTCCAATGGTAACATTGCCCTTTCGGTCCACCTTGAGTGCATATCCTTCCACTTTCGAAGCTCCATCTCCAATATTACAAGATGATAACAAACAATCTTGAATGAAGTAACTTGTATAGTGATTAATGCCCACAAAATCTGATCGGGACTCCTTTAAGTTCTCCACTTCCTTTCTTGAAAATCTCGGCAAGGCCGATCCAAGTATACTCACCATTTCTTTTGGATATTTTCCATGAATAACCGGATCAAGAATCCTGGTATAGACAATTATTTAGTATGTGAATGTTAGATCTTAGTAATCATTATGGAACATACCAATTCGAATAAAAAGCTTGTGCTCTCTCTGCAGCTGCTTTATCTGCAATAGAATCACTGATGGGTTCAAACCATGATGTTTGCACCACAATGCCGATGATTCCGTTTTGTTCTTCCTAAAACGCATCATACTTCAAACGATATTGAGACCGAAATAACTGATAAGTTTATAGACATATTATACAGATCGGTTTCTTAGTTACCTGATATTTAGTCCGATATAAGTGAACCGCCTTTGCGTGTGCAAGGATTGCGTTATGCGCGGCTATGAAAGGCTCGGTTTCCGAGTTCCCTTGACTACAGTTTCCGTACGGTAAGGAGCAGCGAGACGGTGGAAATGTGCCTCTTAGATGGCTCAAAATTATTTGTTGGTTAGGTTCGTTTAACGTGGTCCAGAGTTTCACTCGGTCACCAAAATGTTTAAAACATGTATCAGCCAAGTACATGAAATCGTTCCTTCAAAATTCGAAAAATGAAATTAGAGACTAATTATATAAATTGATTGGTCTTTTTTTCATTTTTAAGGATTGATTGACTGATTTAAGAGATTATATTTAATTACTCACTGCATCTCGGGGCTTAGCCAACTTTGAAACCGGTTTTCGAGTTCTTGAGGATAGTCCAAATGGTTCAACGTCACAAATGGTTTGATCCCTGTATACATTGACCAATTAGTTTAATCTTCATAATATATTTATTAGGTTTATTAGTTCAAATTGAAATTATGATTAAGGAAAAACTTTTTTACCTCTACTAATGAGGGCGTCGATTAATCTGTTGTAATACGTTATTCCCGAATAATTAATACTTCCAAATCTTCCTCCTGTATCCCAAATAATAAACTTTTTACTGAATAACCGATTTTGGTATATTTGAATATGTTACTTCCAGGTTATATATATGAACCAACTGATTAATGGTACATTGTTTATGACAATGTGTACTAAGTAGCCAAATTTACGTTTTTATATATTTTAAGAAACAAAATATCAAAAATTGTAGATAAATGACCTCAAAAAGTAGATAAATTGGTTCATTTATCGTGTGTATTTGATAAATATCATGCTATTTTATACGATATCGTCTTATCTGTTTAAATCACTAGAAGAAGAGAAAAAACACACCATCTATTTACGTTTTTTGTCCATGCTTTTTTATATTTTCATTTTTGCTAGAAAATTTTTATGTATTTTCTAACCAGGTTATTGTTATATCATTTCATCAAAATATTAAAAATAAAAAAAGTTCTTACTTGGTAAGACTCTGGACCAAGAAATTGAAAATCTGTAACTGTTGACACCAAGCGAAGTCATTAATTGGATGTCCTCCTGTAATAAGAGTAGCCAATCTAAAACTAAATAATCACGTTTTCTAAGTAGAAAAATAAAACAAAAGATATTACTAATAAAGTTATTTGACCATAAATCGATGATACTGATCCACAGCCATGTCTCCATTGTTCTCATCACGTATTTTACCTGAAATATATATATTTTGTCAACAGAATATATAAATATAATTAACTAATTGTTATAATATTCACACATTTATAGATAAAAACATATGAGCCAGCTATTTTGTCAAAAACATACATGAAGACTAGTAATTCTGAGGACCTGATCTAAAAATATAAGCAACTCTCTATAAACATATATATATTAGATATAATAGCGAAATAAACCAAACTTTAAAACAAAACATAATAAAACATTAATTTCTTATTAGGAAATGGAAACTACATTGATGAAGCTAATCCTTGACGAAGCTAGTCTAAATCCCAGAACAAATTAATTTAGATTAGTTGTATTTACATTTGTTCATGATTTTCTCCAAACTCAACAATCTTAACCGGAACTGAACCGAATCAAACCAGAAATCAATACATACCAGGATATGTATGCGTAAATATGTCCCAATTGTTCAATCCTTTTCCTTCGGTCAGGAAGGCACCTTCATACTATTTACATCAAATACACCCAAATTAAAAAAGCAACAAAAATCAGTAAGCTTTGTAATAAGATGAATGCATGAACACAAAAGATATGAAAGAGAACAAAAAAAAATCGAAGTACCTGGTAAGCAGAAGAAGCTGTGCCAAAAAGGAAATCAGAAGGAAATGGAGATGGATCTTTTAAAACGTTCTCTGAAGAACTTTGATTAAGACATGATCGTGCATATACAATATGCATTAAGCTTTGTAATAAGATTGCCAATACGAAAATGGCTAGATTCCCCATTTTGTCTGGCTCTCTCGTGTTTATGTTTGCCTTCTGACTTTTGGTGTTGTCTTTAATTTCTGTGTATATGCACTATAATATACTGTATTAGCAAAATCTTAATTAAAACTAGAACCTTATCGATTCGAAATTCTATACTCTTATAGGTTTTTTAGTAGAGATTTATATTTGACTAGTTATTGCTTTTCATGATTGTATTAGTTTTAACTTTGATGATTTTGGCTTTAAAATATGTTTCTTATGTTGCGACCATAATTAAAGAATAGATTAAAATAACATGGCTATGTAAACTATTAATATACAATATATAACTAACTCACGCCTCAAAGAGAAATAATCAAAGGATGACATCAACTATAAATGAATACCATAGGAATTGCTCAACCACTCAGCTGCTTTTTCTGGCAAAACATATTGAATATACTCCATCGATTAGAATGAGTTCTGTGTATAGATATTAAATTTCGACACAAACATATATAATGTAAAGCAATCATTTCAAAAAAATTGAGCTGAATGCTATCACCTATATAAATTTTTTTTATATATAAAAGAGTTTGAATGCTCATTTTATTCAGTAAAATCGCTATCAATACGATTAGCGAGAACAATACATGTTGTTGTTCGTTTTGTAGTCATCAACGACTAATTTTTTCGGTTCATACATATTGTTGTAGTGATAGTGTTTAGAGACGTTTCATAGTGATTAAAACATGTCGATATCGCGAACCACTACAAATCAAACACGATTTAGTCGCTGCAACTTACCATTGTAGTTTATCTTTGAAATTTGCAAAACAAACATAATTCAGTAGATGTACTTTTCCATTTTTTAGTTTTTTTTCCCAACTTGTCATAATATATTGCATTATTCTTCTCTACAAAATATATAAGAGGGAAGCCATGACAGAATTTAATTTGTACATTTTTATATGTTTGTACGTATTTCCTTTTTCTTAGTTTGGATTAACTAGGTGATATGTAATTGCCTCGTCTATATTTAATTGACTAACTCATTGTAGTAGCTAGGAAGTATATGTAACTAGACACATTCTTAGTATTTTTTTTTTAAAAGCATCCAGTGATCGATTAATTCAATTGTGAGCAATATCTAAAAGTCGTTGCTTCTCTTAATTCATGGACTCATGTCTTTCAGTTGCTTTTTCAGTTTTAGTACAGGCATGAAACTACTTGATGATCATGATGTATATAGCTATATAGATACAAAGTGACCACAAATTAGGGATGAATGTTACTTTGAATTCATGAACATATGTGGCCTAATAGTAGCTTCTTTTTGTTAGCAACTAAATTTGTGACCACATTGATGACTATTTCGTTTCCAATGTTATGATATTAAGTTTCTACTATAATAACTAACTTCTAACATTTTGACACATTTTGATATGTTTGCATCTATGGATCCTGGTACTTCTTAAACCGCCATTTCAATATTCGCAAGTTTTAATGTAATAACTTTGATGTTCTTTTTTATGTTGATAAAGTAATCACTTCGATGTTCACCTGTAATGTAAGATTATTAACTTTCTGCTATAAAAATTAACTTCTTATACGGATGCATCCATATATCATGGCGGTTCTTGAACCAATATTTGAAACGAAGATCAAATAAATTTCAAATTTAATGCTAAATATATGGGCGAGTTTGAAATATATTCGAACAACAATTATTATTTCCATATTAAAACAATCTTAATAGATGCGTATCCTGATTTTGTAAACACTAATTTTTTATTAAAATTCTTGTGCAAGATTAGCAACAGTTATGAATAAGATACACAATACACATTTTCAAAAATAAAACAACAATGAGAAGGTTTTTTAAGTAAACCTTCCTAGTTTTGACTTCCTTTGTTAAAGAACTCTAACTATTTCTTACTTTAATTAACATTTAGTTTATTTATCTATATGATCTTCTATATTCATGTGCTGTTCAATGAAGTTCTTGTACCATGAAGCTGATTGCTTTGGTGTCCTTTTCAGAGTTGTATAATCCACATGGAATAGCCCAAATCGAAGCTTGTATCCGTACAACCATTCAAAATTATCTAATAGTGACCATGCGAAATATCCCTTCACATTTGCTCCATCCCTACATAAGAGTTTACAGCTAACTTATTAGGAATTAGTAATTGCCTAATTGGTTATATCTTACATTCAACATATCTATATGTTTTGAGATCCATTGTATATATGAATTGGTTTATAAGCTAATTAAATATACAATTCACATACCTCATTGCTGCTTTCAAAGCATCCAAATATCCACTCAAGTATTGTATCCTTTTTGTATCATTCAGAAGTTCTTTAACCGTCGTCTCGGGTTTCTGCAACTGTCCGAAACCTGCAAAACCATCATTAATATATAATTGCTCAAATCCATTTTTAAGAAGTTGGTCATAACCTAAAAACATGAGGTAATTGTACCATTTTCGGTGATGAACATTGGTATGTTGTGGTACCTATTTTTTAGGTAAATCAACATCTTTTTGAATCCTTCAGGATCAATATGTTGCCAATTTACGTCGGTCTATCGTACAAAAAGACACCAAGCATTTCGAAAGTTGTATTAGAAAACACTATAGTATACCAAGGAAACCAAGAGAAACTTATATATACAAATATACTTACAAGTTCTCCGATAGAGACATTGCCTTTGCGATCTAATTTGAGTGCGAATCCTTCACTTTTAGAAGCTCCATCTCCAGAATTACAAGCAGTGATCAAACAATCTTGGATGAAGTAACTTGTATAATGATTAATACCCAAAAAATCTGATTTATAATTCTTGAGGCTATTCATTTCATTGCTTGAAAATTGTGGTAAAGCTGATCCAAGTATATTTACCATTTCTTCCGGATATTTCCCGAATACAACGGGATCTAGAATCCTGACATATTTTAGAACACATCATATCAGAAAAAAAAGTTGAGTATGTGAACTATATGTACTCATATATGAATTTCTTATGTTCTGCATAGTTGTAACATAACATACCAATTCGAATAAAAGGATTGAGCTCTCTCTGCAGCTTTTTTATCCGCAATGGAATCACTTACTGGTTCAAACCATGATGTTTGTACCACAATACCAATGCTTCCCCTTTGTACTTTCTACAAACATAGCGTATATATAAGGTATAAGTACATACAAAATAGTTTACAATCATATAGATATTGTATTGGTTTGTTACCTGATATTTGGTTCGGTATATTTGAACCGCCTTCGCGTGTGCAAGGATCATGTTATGTGCGGCTATAAAAGGCTCAGTTTCAGAGTTCCCCTGAGTACAATTTCCGTATGGCATAGAGCACCGGGCTGGTGGAAATAAACCTTTTTGATAGGCTAAGATGATTTGTTGGTTTGGTTCGTTTATTGTAAACCAGTGTTTAACTCGGTCTCCAAAATGTTTGAAACATATATCAGCTAAGTACCCGAAATCTTTCCTGATAAAAAATAACTAAGGAATTAGTTTTTATTAGTTATGGTTAATTAGTTAGAGGCTTAATTTAAATAACTTACTCCATATCGGAGCTTAACCAGCTTTTGAACCGGTTCTCGAGTTCTTGAGGATAGTCGAAATGGTTCAACGTCACAAATGGTGTAATCCCTGGAAATATTTACATGAAATATATTTAATGCATCAATTGATAATAAAATATAATAAGAAAAAAAAAGTAAAATATTACCTTTTCTAATGAGAGCATTGATCAAATTGTTGTAATATTTTATTCCCTTATGATTAATACCTCCAAATCTCCCTTCTGTTTTCCCAAATGCAAAGGTAATCGTATTTCAAACAATTTGTATTAACAATTTGTTTAAACTTTTAACCAAGCAAAAAGATCGGTTTAGATATCTGAACCGAGCGATTGATGGTATAAGTTTAAGTTAAACCGAATTTAATTATTACAATCATGACTAAGAAAACAAAAGACTTACTAGGTAAGACTCTAGACCAAGAAATTGATAATCTGTAACTGTTGACTCCGAGAAATGACATTGATTGGATATCTTCCTATAATCATATATAGTTGACACATGTCAAAAAAATAAAATAAAAAATAAAAACATATAAAGTAGAGGATTTTAAAATAATGAAAATCAACAACGGTTTTTTAAAATATATTTAAAGGAAAGTGCAAAAAATAATATAATGAAAAATATTAACCATATATCGATGATATTGATCCGCAGCTATGTCTCCATTGCTCCCATCAACTATTTTCCCTGCATTTGTCAATATAATTAAATCAACATGCATGGCATTTATAAGATCATGAAAAGTTTGCCAACAACCAATCAAAGACAGTTAAACTGTAACTATGCATGAATACGCATATAATTACAGTTTAACATAGAAACACAAACTTAATTTGAAACTCAGAACTAAACAACAAGATTCATTCAAAACATAAAAATCATTGTTTAGCTTATCTAGCTAAACCAAAACAAAATTGTATGAAAAGAAAGAAAAAAATCAAATAGAACCCCAAGTTAGTTCAAATTCTACATTCTTCAAGATTTTCTCCACTCCAAATTTAAACCATTTAACGAATCCAAAATAAAATACATACCAGGGTTTTCATGGGAAAAGACATCCCAATTGTTCAGACCTTTTCCATCGGTTAAGAACGCACCTTCATACTACAATACATCAAATAAAACAAAAAAGATTAAAAAACCTTAAATTATAAATCGACTCCAAAATCTGATTTCAGAAGTATAAAAGGATAAAAAGGTACCTGGAAAGCAGAAGAAGCTGTGCCAAAGAAGAAATCAGAAGGAAATGGAGATGAATCATCTGATGTTTGATGAAGACAAGAACTGTAAAGAGGAAACAATAAGCTTTGTAATAAAAATATAATTGCAAAGTTGGCAAAACTTTTCATATTTTTTGTTCTCGTGTTTGTCTTCTGTGGTTTGGTGCGTAATCCTATCTATACGTGTCTATATTTATATGAAAATTGCAGAATGTCTTTATTGCATTATTGTGATTTGGGGCAGTCTTGTCTACTTTTTTAAAATTTCCCAATTTCTACCTACTGAATATATTCAAACTATTATATATCATAAAATATACATCAATTTGGTTACAAATAGAGATAAAGCATACCGTATTTTACATATATTATAACCAAAAAGTATTTGTACATGCGTTATAAGAAAAAAATAGTATATGATCTAAAATCGTGTCACCGTGTATTACCTTTTATGCATTTTAACTGAAAGCCTTTTATAAAAAAAAAAAAAAAAAATCATTCAAATTTAAGATATAGTCTTGTGCCTAAAATCTCCTTCTAACTTCTCTTAATTACATTAATATCTTGTGCTTTTATTTTCTAGAAATATTATTAGTTTAGATATTAAATGATTTTATATCAGTATAAAGATAGGGACGTTAGAAAGTAAAAATAAGTATAACTAGAAATACTATAACTATGATTTATAGCCTAGTAGTTTGTGATAATGTTGTCACTGTATTCCGGATTTAGAACCCACATATTTTATCATGTCATTGACAGTAAAAAACATTAATCAGTTAATGTTATCTAACCATATAACAACAAACATGTTCATTAATTAAAAGTTTTAATATTACTCGCGTGTTAAATATGTTAACATCCGTCGCCATAATTTACAATTCTGTGACACGACTAATTCAAAACTTTTATCTTTTATACGATTACTCAATTCCTTTGCAACATACTAAGAATTGAGAGATATAAACGCAAGTAAAAAAAAAAAAAAAAAACTTACGATACCGAACAAGAAGTGGTGGTGCGGCCGACAATGTTGACCGGTTTGGTTAAGGGGTTGGTGGTCCGGCGGCTGAGGATAGGGTTGGTGACGTGGCTTCTCTTAGCTTCATAGCTAGAGTCGGAAGTTTCGTTTCTCAACTTACTTCTTTTGAAGTTTCCAGTGTCTGAAAAGTTTTCGCAGCACAAGGTAGCGTATACTGCAAGAAATATGAAAAATAGGAGAGCAAAAATTATGATCCTAACTGGTTTATAAAATGGCATCTTCTTCTTCGTCTTATTCAACTCTCTAGCCCTTTTTTCTTGATTTTAGATTTCTGGTATATTTGTTTTCTTTTGTAGGTGTCTATAGTCTATACTATATGAAGATTAATTCAGAGAAATAATCATAAAAATTGAAGATATCAACGATGGAGACCATACGATTATTTCAACCACGCAAACTTTTTAAATTTCTAATTCTCGATTGAAAGTGTTGCAAATAAACTTTTTTTTTTTTGTTCTTTTTCTTAATTTT
Source organism: Crucihimalaya himalaica (assembly GCA_004349715.1). NCBI lineage: Eukaryota > Viridiplantae > Streptophyta > Magnoliopsida > Brassicales > Brassicaceae > Crucihimalaya > Crucihimalaya himalaica. The sequence goes on along the minus strand of SMJT01000026.1, from coordinate 1,687,780 downwards.
GAAGTTGATTATTAAACTAGAAACATTTTCCTATGTCCTTTACCGATTTTTGAAACGTTTCACAAACAAAAACTCTTAGAAATACAAAAATATTCTACGGAAACGTGATTCTTGAAAAAAATATTTGTAAACGACGGAAATTCACGTATACGTTTGGAAACGCGATAAAATCTTGCTTTTTAATATAGAAACTTAATAAATATATTTGGAAATATTAGTATTTAGGATATATATATATATATATAGTAATAATTAATTTTGTACCTTCAAAAACCTAATTAATTTAAAATTATATCATATATCCTTATATATATTTTCTCCTTTTATCTTTTAGTTGAACTATTTAATAATTATGTTTTAGATTATTGTTGCTTCAAATATGTTTTTTTTTAATATGGTTTTTGATGTTTGGTGTTTTATTTTTTATATATATATAACACGTTTCCAAAACTTTTTTATTTTTTTATTTTAAAAAAAAAAGTTTTTGGTTTTTGAAACTTTTCGCGTATTTGTCTCTATTTCCATGCAACATAGTTATTAAACCTGATTTGTCATGACTAAAAATGTGATCAAGTTTATACTGCAGCGAAGTTGATTTCTATGTACCTGATTAAACCTGATTGTGATGAATATATATAAGTGTTATACAGTTTTTTTTGTTGTTGACAAAAGTGTTATATATACGGTTTATATGGCAACGAAGTTGACTTATATGTGTTGGATAAGCTTCAAAAAGCATTAGCTTAAGACATTCTTAATCAAGAAGGATTAGGATAAGAAAAACTAAATTAACATTCCTATTAGAAATAGAAGTTGTCTATTTCTAGAGAAAAGGAAAATAGGTTTAGATAAGAAAAAAGGAAACAGTTCTACACCTATATATGGTTGTCGAGTTGTGGTAAATCATAAGAAAGAAAATTAAGAGCTTTGTGTTTAGTTTTTGAGAGATAGTTTTCTAAACATCAATAAAGAAAGAAGTATTTATTCAAAGCTAAAATAGTTCTAAAGAAATTATAATATGTACCAAGAAACAATCTTGTCGTGAGAAGACCAAAGGAATACATCAACCACGCAACCATTTATATATTTGATTGTTGATTCCTACCCATTTTGCTAATATATTATTAATGTCATCATTTGTTCGTGTGTCTTTTTCTTATAATTGTTTAACGACTCATTGTGTATTTAATTAAATCGATTGTCTATCTGTAATTCACTAACTGTAAGCAATATCTCACAGTAAGACATTACATAGATGATTTATTTTTCTGAAAATAATTTTTCAATAGTTTTCTATCCAACCAATAAACGTGTATTGGGTACTTTAAAAAGTTTTGAGAGTGAATAAAAATTACAGAACTGTAAGTTGTGTAGCAAAGATCGTTACATAGTACTAGCTTATAGAAGAAATCATATTTCAAACTTGAGTATTTCGCAGACAACAGAAAAAAAAATGCAAACAAAAAACTTCAACGTAGTTTTGATAAATTGATGAGAATAAAAATACAAATGTATTTAGAAATAATTATAACTAATTCTTATGAAAATAATGTTACAAAATACATTGATATATAGAGATAGGAGAAAACCTAATTCCTATAAAGATAAATGTATATAATACTTTTAATATAAATGTAAATATTCCTAAACTAATAATTTGGTATATCATGATCTTTTAGAGCCATCGAGAATAAATTTTGTTGATTTTCCATATTGAATCTCGATCTCGCATCATAAACTCGATCGATCTTGATTCAGTTTGGGTCGATCTCTTTAATCTCCCAATAAGATTACCTAAAGTATTTTACATAATTTGAAGTGAATCAAAAAAAAAAAGAAAAAAAAAACTAATTTCCCTTATATGGTTCTTCAATAAAAGTTTTGTACAAAGAAGAAATATTCAAAAGTTGAATTGTAAAATTTTCTTCTATTCACGGGTTCTTCAATAGTTTACGCTTATAAGGTTATCGTGAAAGATTAAAATAATCTTGTAACACATTAAACATTAACTTTTAGAAGAAAAGAACAAATTTCAATCATTCAACAATGATAAGTTTTAAACTTTAAATGCTTTCGTGGTCTGCCTATCTTTGACAATGAATACGAATAAATATTAATGTATTTGTTAATTATATATCAACAAGCTCTCTTCTATTCACGTGTTCTTTGATAAAGTTCTTTTACCATGAAGCTGATTGTTTTGGTGTCCTATTAAGAGTTGTATAGTCAACGTGAAATATACCAAACCGGAGCTTGTATCCGAACAACCACTCATAATTATCTAGTAGTGACCACACAAAATAACCCCACATTTGCTCCATCCCTACCAAAAAACATCACAACTTATATACAATTCGTAAATTGGCATTAGATAAAATGGTTCAAAGACTAACTAAATGGATTGATCAAAATTCAGAATGGATCGCTGGCTGAACTTTCGGTAAATTATTAATTTACCTCATTGCTGCTTGTAAAGCTTCCAAGTATTCATGACTCATATATTGGATCCTCATTGTTTCATGTAGATGTTCTTTATCCGTTGTTTCAGGATTTTGCAAATGTCACTAAAACCTTTAAGCCATTAATACTAATTGTTCATGATGATTTTTAAAATGGATCATGACTCAAGCGTTGATTAAATCTAGAGTTCTTGTTCTGTTTTCGGTTATGAACATCGGTATGTTCTATTAAATAATTCAACATCTTGTGGAATCCTTCCGGATCAGTATGCTGCCAATCTACATTGGTCTATATATCATACAAAAATTTGGTCACGGAAAACTTTTTTTTATTTATTAAAACATTAGAATATAGTCGCCAATATTGAATATTAGAAACTATGAATGAATATTCTTACAAGTTCTTTAAAGTGAATGTTTAATGAGTTACAGTTTTGAGTTTAGGAAATGACTCAAAAAACTGATTATTAAAAATCAAAGGGAAGAAAAATAAGTACCTGGTAAGCGGAAGAAGCTGTACCGAAGAAAAATTCAGAAGGAAAAAAGTGCAGCTGAATCTTCTAAAATGTCATTTGAAGAAGTTTAATGAAGACCAAAAATATGAACTAATAAGCTTTGTAATAAAATGATAATTACGAAACTGGTAAAAGTTTGTTGCCCAAAAAAAAAAAAAGAAATGCTGGTAAAAGTTTGCATCGTTCTTGGTTCTCTTGGGTGTCTTCAGATATTTGTAACACTGTTTCATATATGTACATGTACGAAACGTGAAATACTTTGGTCTACATATTGTGAAAATGTCAATTCTGCTACTCTATGTAAAATATATAAGAAATGTTAAACAACAAAATGTATAATATATATATGAAGCAACGTGAAAAGTCCCCAAATAAATAGAAGAAAACAGAAAAGGTAAATAAAAGGAGCGTCGCCGAAAGTGGAGCCCATGAGGGTCTTGACTCGATAAAAGATATGTCTCTGTACCGGATAAGTTTGGCCCTAGCAGCCGAGTTTTATAAGAGTAATAAAACTTGGGGGCAATTAGTTGATGAGTGACCCTAAACCATCTTAAAGTTACATAACGATTTCAATGACAGAAATGAAAAGCTTATTGGACGATTTTTGCTTCTTGTTTGTCATTTTCCTTCCTGGCGTAGTGGTAGGTGATGGTGATGACGATGGTCCAGAATGATAACATGATTAGGTGTGGTGTGATTATCTTACACATGACTTACCAATGAATAGTAAACCGGTTTTTCCAAAATGGTGGTTGGTGAATCATATATTGCTACATCGAAAGGTAAACCGATTAGAGAATTATGTGACTCACCAAAGATAATTAGTTTCTTAATAAATTGTATATAATTTTAAATAAAGGTATATTAGACCATCTGCATTTCTCGTATATTTTTATAGAGTTTTTCATGTTTTAAATAATAATAAATAATACAAAAGTATGAGAGAGAATGAGAATTTTTGTTTGATAACATATCTGAAAACATGGTGAGAAACACACTTGACACATGATTATATATGGCTGGACAAATTTTTTTATTTACAATTTAAAATCTAAATAAATAATTAAGTTATATAAAAACTAATAAAATACTATATATGAGAGACTAGGAAGGGTTCTCATCATTGCCGCTGCTCTTAATCCAATTAGTTTCTTTGTTTTTCATTATACAATTTCATTCTAACTGATATTTAACAATTACTTTAAATATTATACTCCCTCAGTTTTCAAATTAATAGATGTTTCAATGAGAAATTGTTTGTAAAGGTTTTTTTTTAAGTTTTCTATGCATTTCTATTTGTTTTTTTTTGTCACGATGAATTTCTATTAGTTAATGACATGAATTGTGAATTTTAAAAAAATAATTGAGTCTATTAAATTTAATTTATTTACTTAATATGTGTGGAAAAAAACCGAACATTTAGTATTAAAATATTTATTCAATAAAGTATATTTTCACTAATTTTTAGTCAAAAATATTGATTTCGTAATTTTATTTTTCCACTAAAAGTCGCCAGAACACTAATTCTACAACTTCCCCCAAAAATACTAACTCCACAACTGTTTACCAAACATGTAGTTCTGTAATTATCAGCCCAAACCTTAATTATATAATTTCTCACTTTTAAATCAGAATCATACCTAAATCACATTCGTATTCGGGTCTCAAAGCCTCTCTATGTTAGTCATGGGTTGGTGAATGGGTTGGTGAAGGCTAGGATTTTCAACAAGTGTGGCTCTCACCAACCCTCACACTTCCTATAAATACCAAGGTTTTGAGAAGAATAAAAACATCCCAAAACAAGAAGAAACACAAGAGAAAAAAAAAAAAATTCTTCTTTAATTCAAGATCCCTGAAGAAGTGTGGAGCGGTAAGAAAGTTAATCTTTTTTTTTTGAAGGTGTTTGGTTGCTTAGCTTATATCCACATTGATGATGCTGCAAGAAGTAAACTTGATGCAAAATCTAAGAAGTGTTACTTTATCGGTTATGGTGACACCGAGTTCGGTTATCGATTTTGGGATGATCAAAATTGGAAGATCATCCGCAGCAAGAATGTTGTGTTCAACGAAGGAGCGTTGTACAAGGATAAGCTAAAAGAAAGCTATGAAAGGAAGGAGTTTAGAGCTATTGATTTGGGAGAGATCCAGGCACCTGAGTTAAAACAAGATACCTCATCAGCAGAAGAACAAATTTCTCAAGAAGAGAACAATGAGGTAGATGAGAGTGATGCTTCAGAGATGATCCCGCATACGCCAGTCACAGAGTTACGACGGTCAAGCAGAATCATCAAGCCTACAGTAAGATATTCTCCATCACTCAACTATATTCTGCTCACAGATAGTGGTGAGCCTGAATGTTATGAGGAAGCAATGCAAGTTGATGAATCCATTAAGTGGGAGCTTGCAATGAATGATGAGATGGACTCGTTGATGTCCAATCATACATGGGAGTTAGCTGAACTGCCTAAGGAGAAAAAGGCATTGCATAACAAGTGGGTCTACCGGATAAAAGAAGAACATGACGGAAGCAAGCGTTATAAAGTGAGGCTTTTTGTGAAGGGATTCCAACAAAAAGAAGGCATTGACTACACGGAAATCTTCTCTCCTGTAGTCAAGCTGGTGACTATCCGAACTGTTCTTGGGCTGGTAGCAAAGGAAGATTTGCATCTTCAACAAATGGATGTGAAAACAACATTTCTTCACGGTGATTTGGATGAAGAAATCTACATGAAGTAACCTGAAAGCTTTGAGATCAAAGGGAAGAAAAAGCTAGTCTGTACGCTTCAAAGGAGTTTGTATGGCTTGAAACAAGCTCCAAGACAGTGGTATAAGAAGTTTGACAGCTTTATTAAAAATGCTTGTTTCTTGAGGTGTGAGGCTGACCACTGTTGTTACTTCAAGAGGCTTGAAGAATCCTACTTGATATTACTCCTGTATGTTGATGACATGCTGATAGTGGGAGCAGACTTGCAAGAGATCAATAACTTGAAGACGAAACTTTCAGAAGAATTTTCGATGAAAGACTTGGGAGAAGTAAAACAAATTCTTGGGATGAGAATTAGTAGAAGCAAGGAGGGTCTCAAGTTATCACAAGAGGAATATGTGAATAAAATCCTCAAGAGGTTTAACATGGATGACGCGAAGCTAGTCAGTACTCCCCTAGCAAGTCAGTTTCGGTTATCCAGAGATCAGTCCCCGGTGACTGAAGACGAGATGGCATATATGGATAAAGTTCCATATGCTTCGGCTATTGGTAGCCTGATGTACGCTATGGTATGCACAAGGCCAGACATTGCACATGCAGTGGGAGTCGTTAGCAGATATATGAGTAATCCAGGCAAGGAACATTGGGAGGCTGTTAAGTGGATTCTAAGGTATCTGAAGGGGAATCCAAGTTTATTGTTATGTTTCATGAAGTCTGAGATGGGATTGCAAAGATATGTTGATGCTGACAATGGAGGTGACATCGACAATAGGAAGAGCTCATCCGGGTATGTCTACACTTTTGGTGGTACTGCAATTTGTTGGGTTTCAAAGTTGCAGAAAATTGTAGCTCTATCAAGCTGTGAAGCTGAGTATGTTGGGGTGACAGAGGCGACAAAGGAAATGATGTGGTTACAATCATTTCTACAAGAGTTAGGCTACAATCAAGAGAAAAGTGTATTGTACTATGCTGACAATGGAGGTGACATCGACAATAGGAAGAGCACATCCGGGTATGTCTACACTTTTGGTGGTACTGCAATTTGTTGGGTTTCAAAGTTGCAGAAAATTGTAGCTCTATCAAGCTGTGAAGCTGAGTATGTTGGGGTGACAGAGGCGACAAAGGAAATGATGTGGTTACAATCATTTCTACAAGAGTTAGGCTACAATCAAGAGAAAAGTGTATTGTACTATGCTGACAATGGAGGTGACATCGACAATAGGAAGAGCACATCCGGGTATGTCTACACTTTTGGTGGTACTGCAATTTGTTGGGTTTCAAAGTTGCAGAAAATTGTAGCTCTATCAAGCTGTGAAGCTGAGTATGTTGGGGTGACAGAGGCGACAAAGGAAATGATGTGGTTACAATCATTTCTACAAGAGTTAGGCTACAATCAAGAGAAAAGTGTATTGTACTGTTCTGACAATGGAGGTGACATCGACAATAGGAAGAGCACATCCGGGTATGTCTACACTTTTGGTGGTACTGCAATTTGTTGGGTTTCAAAGTTGCAGAAAATTGTAGCTCTATCAAGCTGTGAAGCTGAGTATGTTGGGGTGATAGAGGCGACAAAGGAAATGATGTGGTTACAATCATTTCTACAAGAGTTAGGCTACAATCAAGAGAAAAGTGTGTTGTACTGTGATAGTAAAAGTGCCATTGATTTGGCGAAAAACCCGGTATACCATGCTCGGACGAAGCACATACAACTTCAGTATCATTTCATCAGATCAGCTTTGGAAGATGGAGTGTTGGTGCTTGAAAAGATTCAAGGAAGTAAGAATCCGGCAGACATGCTAACGAAGGTCGTGCCGTATGATAAGCTGAGGTTGTGTGCAACCTCAGTTGGCTTGTTAGAGTAACAAGCCTAGAAGACTTGCTACATAGATCGAGGTGTGAAGACAGATTGAAATCAGTCTTCAAGTGGGAGATTGTTAGTCATGGGTTGGTGAATGAGTTGGTGAATGGGTTGGTGAAGGCTAGGATTTTCAACAAGTGTGGCTCTCACCAACCCTCACACTTCCTATAAATACTAAGGTTTTGAGAAGAAGAAAAATATCCCAAAACAAGAAGAAACACAAGAGAAAAAAAAAAAAAAAAAATTCTTCTTTAATTCTAATTTGCGAGAAAATTAAAAGAGTAATTTTCTCGAGTGTATTTGGGTGAGTTGTGAGTGTTGTAAAATTTCCCGAGTTGATAATAAAAAGATCTGTAGCAGGTCCGGAGACGTAGGCACGATTGGCCGAACTCCGTTAACAAATTTCGGTGTCTTTAATATTCTCGTAAGTTCTGTAATCAGAGGAAATTTAACGGTTAAATTCCTAACACTCTAAAGTAAATTTTTTCTTTTTAGTCGATGGTATGAGTAGGTACTAGGTAGGTATTTGGAAAAGAGAAAAAAAAAAAAAAGTAAAAGAGAACCTCTCGTTATCTAGTTGGTTGTCTTGCTTATCTTTAATAGATTACGATGATAACGAGGCGAGACGAGAATGTAACACCTCTCCATCACGTCCAATCATCAAGTGAACGTAACACTTGGGCCTTACGTTTTACAGTGTGTTTGATTATATATATGGTTATTGTGATTTATCTTCTTTTCTAAAACAAAATTTTCTAGTTGTTTGGATGGTTGTGAAATTTGAAAATTGCACTAAATCACTTCAAATTTTGAAATTTAACTTACAATTTATTTCAATTATTTTATTATTATTCATACAAGATTTTCAGGATCGTCGTCCTACAGTTGGTGAAGATTGTCCATTCGATTGTAAATAAGTTTACACCAAAAAAAGCTGAAAAAATACACCACAAAAAGAGATTAGTTGAGAATTTAACCAATCTAACATGCAGCAGCTAGAAATGTTTTTACCAAAAAAAAAATTACAGTTAAAATCTGGAAAGTTTTACATTTTTTGAAAATCAAATCCAAAATTGGTCCCAAGTCAAAACCTTAATTAATACTTTATCAACTAGTTGACCAACAACAATTTCCCAATCGTCTCGGATATGATATGTATAAATGTCTCCATCTCAACTTCAGACAAGATTAGCACAAATTAATTGGAATCACAAGCTGGAAGTGAATTACGTATTCGTTTTTGGTGGGTGTCGTCTCACCAACTTCACTATAGTGACTAGATTCGCAGAAAATAAGATTACAATTTAGTAAAATATTAATTTCATATTATGTTAAATAATTTCATCTTCACATTAATTTTGTTAAATACAAAAGGCTCAAATGAGATTAGGTTGTTAGAGATGATGTCACTGTCACATGACAAGAACACATAGACAACATATTTGTCTTTAAAACAGCTGACGAAATACTCGGACCCCAGATGACCTTGTATGTGATGGGCTCTTGTTGAACTCTTCTCTCTCTTACTAATTTGCTCCATCTTTCTCTCTTGTCTTTGTTTTGATTTCTTAGTCTCAATACAAACCATAAACGATTTTGAAATTGAGAAGAGATAAACTGATTTTCTAAGATTCATTAGAGAACATCAAAAAGTTGGTTTTTTCGTACCTCCACAATTGGGCTATGTTAAATTCATACATGAATTATATTATCAAGGAACATTTTCTAACTTAGCACAAAACTGAATTTAACACGTTAACTATTAATTTTATGTAAATTATACATCGATCGTCACTACAAGAAAACAGGCGATTTACGACGGAAATTTGCGATGGAATATTTCCGTCGCAAATACGCGGTGGAATTGCGATGAAATTGTGAGGACACTGGCTTCCGTCGCAAAATCCTCGCAAATTTGCGAGGAACATATCTCTCGCTAATTGCGAGTAACTTGCGACGATATAACCTCCTATTTGCGATGAATTTGCGACGAAAATTTTAAATCGCAAATTTGCGAGGGAGTTGCGAAGATTTTGCACGGGTAAATAAATTCCGTCGCAATTTCCTCGCAAATTTGCGACGGATTTGCGATGGTTAGCAAAAATGGGAAGAAAATTAGGTGAAACACGTTTTAAATGTTGTACCTAATTTTTGCGAGGGCCGTTTTCCTCGCAAATACGTCGCAAATTAGACGCAATTCCATAGCAATTCTCTCGCAAAATTTTACAAAAAATCTATAAATACCGTAACGTGAGATCTCTCATTTCACAACAAAAAAAATCAAGCTTACAAAAAAAAAACAGAGAAAATACTAAAAAAAAAAAAAATCGAGATATCGTTTTCTGAGAGATTAGGAAGAATGGCGTCGCAGAATGAAGCATATGCATTACGAAGTTGGATGTATAATCGAAAAGATCCGGAGACAAGAGAAGTGACGAAAGAGTATCGTGTCGGGTTGCGAGCATTCATCCACCAGGCCACTAACAACCCATATGCGAAGGGTGACGGTAACATATTCTGTCCATGTAAAACTTGCAAGAACACTCAATATTTGGATATTGATATTGTGAAGAAGCATCTATATAATAGAGGATTTATGCCGAACTATTATATCTGGTTTTCACATGGGGAGGGTTATAATCTTGGTGCCGGAAGTAGTAGTACGGGTGATGGTGTTGATCAACCGAATTATAATGATAATTATAATTATGGCCAAAATATGTTTGAAGATTATGAAAGGGATCAACAGGGAAATAGGTTTCATGATATGGTTACTGATGCATTTCATGAATCTATTCCTGCATTTGCTGATGATACTAGGGAAGAACCCAATGTTGAAGCACAACATTTTTATGATATGTTAGACGCTGCAGATCAACCTATCTATGAGGGATGTAGAGAGGGGTTATCTAAACTTTCATTGGCATCTAGGATGATGACAATTAAAAGTGATAATAACCTAACTGAAAATTGCATGGACGCATGGGCTGAGCTTTTTAAAGAGTATTTGCCAGAAGATAATATTTCTGCAGGGAGTTACTATGAAATACAGAAATTAGTTGCTAGTCTGGGGCTACCTTCGGAAATTATTGATGTTTGCATTGACAATTGCATGATTTTCTGGAAAGACGATGATAAGCTACAGGAATGTCGATTTTGTGGGAAGCCAAGATATCAACCAACTACCGGAAGGAGCCGTGTCCCATACCAACGTATGTGGTACTTGCCTATCACTGATAGATTGAAACGGTTATACCAATCGGAAAGGACATCGGCGGCAATGAGATGGCATGCAGAACATACAACGAATGATGGGGAGATTACGCATCCGTCAGATGCAAAGGCGTGGAAACACTTTCAGACGGTACATTCTGACTTTGCTAACGAGAGTAGGAATGTCTATCTTGGCTTATGCACTGATGGATTTAGTCCATTTGGTTTGTCTGGGAGACAATATTCTTTATGGCCTGTGATATTGACGCCATACAATCTGCCACCAGAAATGTGCATGCAAAGGGAAGTCTTGTTTATGAGTATTCTGGTACCGGGTCCTAAGCATCCAAAACGATCCCTTGATGTATTTCTGCAACCCTTGATTCATGAGTTGAAACAATTATGGTATACAGGTGTACGCACATTTGATTATTCACAGGAACGGAATTTTACAATGCGGGCAGTGCTATTGTGGACCATTAGTGACTTCCCAGCGTATGGGATGTTATCGGGATGGACCACGCACGGAAGGTTATCTTGTCCATATTGCATGGATCGATCAGATGCCTTTCAACTGAAGCATGGAAGGAAGTCGTGCTGGTTTGATTGTCATCGTCGCTTTCTTCCCTTGCATCATCCGTATCGGAAGAACAAGAAGTTGTTCAAAAAGAACAAGGTTGTGCGTATTCCTCCCCCAGTTTATATGTCAGGGAATGATTTGTTTGAGCAGATTGATTATTATGGTGCTCAGGAAACATGTAAGCGTGGGGGAAATTGGCACACTACAGCGAACATGCCTGACGGATATGGGAGTTCTCACAATTGGCACAAAATGAGTATCTTTTGGGAACTCCCATATTGGAAAGATCACCTACTACGGCACAACCTTGATGTGATGCACATCGAGAAAATTTTTTTCGATAACATCATGAATACGATTTTGAATGTGCAAGGAACGGGAAAGAGTAAAGACAACTTCAAATCAAGGTTGGACTTGGCCGAAATCTGCTCAAGAAGCGAGTTACATATTACAAGAGATGGTAAATTACCGATTCCGATCTTTCGGTTGTCTGGGGATGCGAAACAGACGTTGTTTAACTGGATTGCTTCAGAAGTGAAGTTTCCGGATGGTTATGTGTCCAAATTCTCAAGATGTATTGAACAAGGCAAAAAACTTGCCGGTATGAAGAGCCACGATTGCCATGTTTTCATGCAACGACTATTACCCTTTGCATTGGCTGAGCTCTTACCGACAACCGTCCACGAAGCAATTGCTGGTACATATTAATTAATTACATTAATTATTGAAATAGTTTTGTCATTTTATTAAATTATTTCAGTGGTGTGATTATAATAACTATGAACGTGTAGGCATTGGAGCATTTTTCAGGGATCTATGCACACGAACACTTACAGACGAGGGCATTGTGCAATTACAGAATAATATACCAGTGTTGCTCTGTAATTTGGAGAAAATATTTCCACCATCTTTTTTTGATGTGATGGAACATCTTCCAATCCACCTACCGCATGAAGCAGCTCTTGGAGGGCCTGTGCAATTTCGATGGATGTACCCGTTCGAGCGATTCATGGGACATCTAAAAGGAAAGGCCAAAAATCTTGCAAAAGTGGAAGGATCGATCGTTGCAGGAAGTTTGACTGAAGAAACCTCTCATTTCACGTCATATTATTTTAGCCCAACCGTTCGAACCAAAAAGGCTCGTCTAAGCCGATATGACGATGGAGGTGTTGCACCAACATATAACGTAGAGGTCCCAGATATCTTCACCCAAATAGGGAGACTTGGTGGAAAGGTTAAGGAAGTTTGGTGGGAAGACCACAAATTTACTCGTGCGGCGCACAATTATATATTGCGAAATTGTGAAGGAGTGCAACCGTTTGAGAGGTATATCTCTTAATTAATTATTTAAATTTGTTAACTAACAATTATTTAATATTATTCATTGTGAAGTTCACGAATTTAATTTAATTTTGTTTGTACAGTGAATTCGACAGGCAGATGCGAGAAGCTTGTCCCGGTTTACCAGAAAAAGAGTATGAGAAGTCCAAAGAAGATAATTTTGCTGGATGGTTAAGATATTATGTACGTAGAGTAAGATATTATACATATTTGATATATTCCAACAATATTTAAATAATCTAATTCGTTAATTAAAAATTTATATATATATATATATAGGTGATGAATGGATGTGCAAACCAGCCCTTGCCACTATGGTTGCATGAGATTATTCACGAACCAATTGCGAAGATCAAAACTGCCCCAATGTACTTCACTCGTGGATACACTTTTCACACGTATGATTATGGCTCCAATAAGTCAACCGCAAATTATGGAATCCACGTGCCAGGTGATCTAAACTTCTACGGCGTCTTGCAAGAAATTATGGAAGTCTCATATCCTGGAATTATTGGGTTGAAATGCATTTTATTCAAATGTCATTGGTACGATCCAACGGTCGGTCGAGGCGTCCGCACAAACACATTAGGGGTAACCGATGTCAATGCAAACAAAAAAATTTCTAACTTCGAACCTTTTATCCTAGCATGTCAAGCAGAACAAGTGTGTTATATTCCTTACCCTCGGAAAAGGCAAATGCGGGAGACGTGGTTATCAGTGATAAAAGTGAATCCGAGAGGTCGTATAGTCGGGGAAGTTGATGATGTGGCAATGCAACATGAAAGATCACCAGAAGTCTTTGTAGCAATCGAATCAACCGAGAATATCTTACATATTGATCCAGAAACCAGAGAAGAGGAAGACATAATAGTTGATGAGACGAATGACGACGAAGAATCTGACGAGTTCGAGGAAACTGATGATGAAGAAGACAGTGATCATAGTGAACACTCCAATGAATCTGAAAAAGAATCTGATTAATTTTTTCATGTTTTTAAGCAATTTCGATTTTAAATAAAGTTTTTTTTTAATCAAATTTTACCAAATTTGCGAGGGATTTGCGATGGACTAGCGTAAATCGTCGCAATTCCCTTGCAAATTTGCGAGGGAATTGCGATGGAAGCGTCTATTTCCACGCAAATTCCTCGCACATTTGCGAGGGAATTGCGAGGGAGACGTCTAATTTCACGCAACTTCCTCGCAATTTGCTAGGAAATAGCTTGGAAATAATTTGAAAATTCAGCAATCGATGAACATTTTACACTCATTCAAGATGTTAGCCCGACAAGATGGTTATCGATGATTAAGTATGATCCAATATACATTTTGTGGTTGATTGCGATGTTAAAGATTTGGAAATGTCTCATTTTGCTCTTGTCCATATCCAAGGTTGATAAGCAACACTTTCCCAAGATACAAGAACCGTAACTAGTACAAAAGTTATGGTAACAAAAACCGTAACATAAAACAAAAGTTACAAAGTCCAATAGCTCAACTAGTAATGAATTTACATCCAAACATATCCAAGGTTGATAAGCAACACTTCTCTCAACAAAGCTTCCCAAGATCCAAAAGTTAGGTAACAAGAACCGTAACTAAATACAAAAGTTACAAAGTCTAATAGCTCAACTAGTAATGAATTTGCATCCAAACATATCCCAAAACAAATTGAAACGATTATTTTTCTAAATTAAAGATAAAGTTTTTTAATCATATTTTACCAAATTTGCGACGGAATTGCGAGGGAAACGTTTTGTTTCCTTGCAAGTCCCTCGCAATATTGCGACGGAATTGCGAGGAAACAAAAAAAAATAGACGCAATTCCCTCGCAATTCCGTCGCGAATTTGCGAGGGAATTGCAGCTCTAATCCTTTTATTGGTTTAACCGTGATCCGAATTTTTGTTAATCTTTTGAAATATTTCGGTTTGCGATAGAATTGCGATGTCATATAAGTTTCCTCGCAAATCCATCGCAAATTGGTAATCTGAAACCCTAATTTGCGAGGGATTTGCGACGAAATTGCGATGGACCGGGAAAAAACAGAATAAAGTCGCGATCTTCTTCTTCCTTTTCTTTTCTTCTCTTTCTTTTCTCCTCCCCATCGCCGCCGATTTGCGATTTTTTCTCTCCAGGCGACTGAACCGCCGCCGCCGCCGCTTCTCCTTCTCTCCGTCTCCAGCCGCCGCCAATCTGCAAATAAAACCAAGGTTAGATTGGTTTAGATTGGTTTAATTTGGTTGGTTTTTGATTTTGTTAGATTTTTAGGTTGGTTAGAGTTGTTAGGTTTGTTAGATTAGTTTTGTTAGATTTAGGTTTGTTAGATTTAGGTTTGTTAGATTAGTTTTGTTAGATTTAGGTTTGTTAGATTTAGGTTTGTTAGATTTAGGTTTGTTAGATTAGTTTTGTTAGATTTAGGTTTGTTAGATTTAGGTTTGTTAGATTTAGGTTTGTTAGATTAGTTTTGTTAGATTTAGGTTTGTTAGATTTAGGTTTGTTAGATTTAGGTTTGTTAGATTAGTTGTGTTAGATTTAGATTAGTTTTTGTTAGAAATTTTATAATTAATTTTTAGAAACTTTACAAATTTTAGAATTAGGTTTTGTTAGAATTTAGAAATTTATTAGATTTTAGGTAAAATTAATTTTATTATTAATTTTTTAGATTAGTTTTGTTAGATTTAGGTTATGTTTTGTAAATTAGTTAGTTTTGTTTTTAAAATTAGGTTTTGTTAGTTTTAGATTTAGATTTGTTATATTTATATTTGTTAGATTTAAATTTTTTTGTTTTTAGAATTAGGTTTTGTTAGAATTTAGAAATTTTTAGTTTTTAGGTTTTGTAATTTTATAATTCATTTAGTAATTGATTTTTAGAATTTATAAGTTTTAATATGATATCGTTGTAATTATTTTACTAATTTTTTAAATTTTGTTTTTCAGATGTTTGGAGTTAATAACAAGTACTCTCGTTATCTCTCGAGGGGTGGCATGCCTCGGAGGAGTGACACGTCTCGGAGGAGTGACACTTCTCGGAGGAGTGGCACGCCTGTTCCAAAAACTCCTCGGACGAGTTTCACTTCTCAGACGGGACAGGACGACAATCCCGGGATGCAATACTATTCACCGCCTCCACCCGCATTCTCAGATCCCCCACCGGTGGCACACTTTGATAACGACAATGATGATCTTGTCGTTAAGGCGATCCTTGAGTCTCCCGGTCATGATCTTCTTCCCCGCCTTGATCCAAGACGTCCTGATAACACATATTGGTAAGATTTTTATTTTATTTTATTAATTTAATTTTAAGTTTTTTAAAACAAATAAAATCATATTATTTGTTTTTTATTATTTTACATTTCAGGTTTGATCAAGACGGATGCGTGGCCACTTCGGTCCGATCTATCTTTGAAAGAGATTTCAAAGAGCCTCATGCCAATTGGAGGCAAACACCGGACCATGTCAAAAGACGGTGGTTTCAAACTTTTGCTGTAAGTTTTTTAATATTTAAAATTAATTATTTTATAATTTATATCACTTATTGTTTGAGTTTTTCATGATAATTTTTTTTTTGTAGCAACACTATCATTGGGTGTACAGTATTACGAGCAGGGTCCGAAAAGAGTTTGATGCGAAGTTGAAGGAACGCATGGCCGACCAGGTGGGACAGTGGAAGAAGAAGTGGAAGAAAGAAGACGACCTTGCGATGCCTAGGTGGTTTGATCCAGATGTCTGCGCAGGCCTTGTCGCGTATTGGCAGGATCCGGCGAGCGAGATTGATATGCTCAAATCTAATACCCTAAAGTATCTAAGCAGTCGCTATAGTATTCTAGGGGTCAATCCACAAGGACTCAAGATGACACTCAATAGATTCAGAAATATGAATTAAGCTAAGCAGAATAGATGTAATTAAGAATAACAAAACAAATAAATCAAGGAAGTAAATCAGTGGAGGAAAACGCTAGGCTTAGGGAAACTTGTAGGCAAATCAGAATTATCCAATCAAATCAATTGTCAAGAATAAATTAAGCTCCGCTTTCAAACTTGAATCACAGATGTAAAGCAAACCAACAGTCGTTGCGAAAACTATCTATGTCTAAACCTAGAATTCCAAATTTTTTTGCAAATTCTATCTATTTAAACAAGCATTAAAGTTCAAGTTCAATTGTTCACAAAATCCCTAAACCAAATTTCTTTGCGAATAGGGTTTTTGCTCACCAAACACTAGATCAGGCAATCAATCACACTTTCGTGCTAATCAAACAACCTAAAATCAGATTCTAGTTCGCGAGGCTAAAATCAACATTAATCTCAAGTCTAGGTGAAAAGCTTTATAGATTATTCCCTAACAATTAATCCAGATCTAATAATTCATCAAATACCTTTAAGTAACCCTAATCCTAACAGGAAATCTACTCAGACATGCTAAAAGCAATAAACATCATGAATAGAATAGATATCATATAAAAAAATGAAATAGAGTAAGAATACAAAGAGATTCAAGAGTTCTTCTCAAAAAGACTCAATTGCAGAAAACTCTATCTCCAGAAAATCACCCGGTGTGGTTCTGGAGGCTGTAAAACCTAATTAAATAGCTAATCTCTAACGTTTTGGAGTTATCTCAAAAAATAAGGAAAACTTCTGGATAATCTTGGGTATGTTGGCGTTCCGGTCACTGGCATCGACCGATGCTGTAAGTGGTATCGATCGATGCCAGGTTCTTTGGTCGTGGTTCTTCCAAACGAATAGTGTCGATCGATGCTGGGCTTGTTCCCGAACGGCTTGAACTCCAGATTGCTTCAAAAGCTCCACAAATCCTCCAATTGGCTCCATACGCGCCTATAACTTGAAAAGAACCAGAAAGACTCTAAAACTATAGAAAAGACTCAACAAAAAAGGACTTATATCATGGCTAAAAACGGGTAAAAACCATGATATATCAGAGATCAAGAGCGCTAACAGTCGGGCGGCCCGGTACGCTGATCCTGATGGGGACGGGTATGCCAAGCATCGGTCTGGACAGCTTTCCTACCTTGCCCGCGGACAGAAAATCGTAAGTTTTTCATTTATTTTAATTATTAATTAAATTTTATTGTGATATTTATAAAAAACCAAATGAGGCAAAGGATCGCGGAGATTCGATCCCGGATTTGCTAGCTGTCCTCGAGGAGACAAAGAGGCGACCAGATGGGACTTTCGTCGACAAGAAGTCTGAGAGGATCTACAACGACGTCACTTCCAAGATGCAGGAGTTGACTCAGCATTCTGAGGGCGATGAGAGCGCATCTACCCCTTTGACTCCCGCCGTGAAGAACAAGATCTTTACCGAGGTATGAATATTGATGTTTTATATTTATTTTTTACAATAATTTCAACTAATTAAACTTATTCTTAATTTTCAGGTCGCTCCCCGTAAAAAAGGGAGAATTTACGGAGTCGGTTCTCTGCAATCGCAGATCGACTCGTGTACTTCTTCTTCCTCGAGAGCAGCAGAAGCAGAGTCCGCCGCCTACCTCCAGGGCATCATTGAATCGTAGGCCCAGCTGATTGTGACTAAGTCTGAGAAGATCTCGAGGTTCGATCAGATGTTCAGCTACTTGGCCACAAAGGATCCGGTTCTAGCACTGATGATTCAGGACCCTGCAGACGCATCTACCAGTAGGACCGAGACCGGGACCGAGACCGGGACCAGAACCGGAAACGGAGATGGATCCGGTCCATCGGTTCAATTTTAGATTCCCTAATGTATAATACAATTTAGTTGATTTTAATGTTTAAACAATTTATTTTTATAAAATTTTAATTTTGAAAAAAAAATTATTTATAATTTATAAATTTTGAATTATTAATTATTATTAATAATTAAAATTTTTAATTATTATATAAATCGGATACCATCGCAATTCCCTCGCAATATGCGACTGTTTTGCGAGGGAAATAAGAACCGTACCCTCGCAATTCCGTCGTAAATTGCGAGGGAATTGCGACATAGAAATATATCCACGCAATTCCGTCGCAATGTTTCCTCGCAAATCCGAAGCAATTTTGCGACGCGTTTGCGGGAAAAAATAGTAACGCATTTTGTTTCCAATTTGCGATGAAAACTTTTGCGATGAAGAATGCATTCACGCACATCCGTCGCAAAATTGCGACGATATTGCGGGGTTATTTTTGCGACGAGATAGCAACCACGTTTTTCCCTCGCAAATTTGCGAGGGATTTGCGACGAAAATTGTTTGCGAGACAGGATTTGCGACGGAATGGTGCGTCTCGCAAATCCATCGCAAAAGGCCATTTCCGACGGAATTACGAGGTATATGTCCATCGCAAATGGCCTGTTTTCTTGTAGTGCGTAATGTTGTTAAGAAATTATTAACCCTAGATGACATATATGACGCATATGAGATGATGTTATTTGATTTAAAAACGTAAAACTGAAAATTAGAAACAAAACCTTGTCGTTTCGTATTTCATTATATTTTTAATTAATTATTCTAAATTGTAATACGACGTAGTTTGTTTCGGGTTTCCAGTTCTATGTTTTAAACCAATTGTAAACGTCACAAACATACATACTTTTAGTAGTTTCTCCTACTTACTACACACACATACTTAGACCTATGGATTAACTACCACATCCAGTGGCGGAGCTAGTGAACATATGACACCCATGAATTTTAAAGTTTGGTGTATTTTTTAGTTAAAAGTTTTAAATTAACACTAGTTTAATTATATATTGACTCTTGTAAAATTGATTTTTTAACATTTTGACCCTTTCAAAAATATTTCTTGCCTCCGCCACTGACCACATCCGATTATATTTGTGTTGGGAGTGTATTTGCACAGAGTTCATTACTTTTCTTTTGTTTTTTTCTTTAGATAAAAGGGTCTAAATTATGTGATTTTCTTTTATATGTACTGATAATGGGTCTTTTTTCTTAAGTTTACCTCAAATATCAGGGTCTTTGTTTTGTTTACCTAAAATGCGAGAGGCTTTCATTTACTTGACTAAAGCCTACCCACAAAATGGCCGAGAGTACATGCACCAGGCCCAATAGTGGAGTTCTCTCATGCTCTTCTTGGACAAGAAAAATAACTAATGTTCTCTCTATTTTTTTAAAGGGTATGACTAACCCTGGGAATAATAACCGGAATCGAATACTAGACCGGGTATAGTTTCAACCAAATATCCGAACGGGTCCAGCTGAATTCGGGTATTGGTTTGGTTCGAATATCCGATACATGAACTGTTATTAAATATATCTGAATTACTATACCCTGTTACAATTTAAATACTTATATGTAACCAAATATACCTGAATTATCCGAATAATTATTAAATATATCTGAAATTTATATACTCTATTACAACCAAATTACCTAATACCCAAATTTATAATATGTTTTTTTAAGTAATTTGGTTACTTATGGGTACAAATACTCGAACCGAAACCAAACCCGAAATGTTTAGTTCTTTTTCGAGTCTAATAAAAATAATAGGAACCGATCCGAAGCCGAATACAATCTGAACCAAACCCGAGTAGAGTTTCATAAATACCCGATTGAATATTACCCGAAACTCAAAAAGTATGTACCATTCGAGTTTGAATACCCGAATGCCCATGGCTAGGTATAACTCTGAACAAGAAATTACTCAGATTTATTTATTACTACTATCATACAAATTAAAAAAAAAAAAAAAACAGAAGAGACAAAAAATAAATTTTGTAATATAGAATTAGCCGGTCTTGTGCAGAATCTAATATGAGATACATACAATGTAAAAAGGTAAAAGCAAACTCTAACATGGTCATCAACTTCAAGCTCCACTTTCTTCACATCCATTGGCGGGGAAAAAGTACTTTCTGATGTTGATCTCACCGGAATATACTCTCTTCTCTGGCTACTCTCTTGTTAGTTTTTTTTTTTTCTTTTCAAACCAACCCAAGAAATTGCCTCCTAAACCATCCTCACTGCTTTGCCTGATCAAGGATTGAAAGGAATAGAGGAACAACGTTAATGAAAAGTTCATTAGAACTATTAAGTATTCACTCAAGAACTAAGTTGAGAAACCGAAAAAAGACGATTTTTGCTATTTGATTATTTCATTAAAGAACAAAATATTTCTCCGACAGTGTCATCAAGTGACTCGGCAGTTAACCAAGAACAAAGTTTGTTTGATTACCTGTGAGTAGAGGAAAGTTCCAAGAATCGCAATGGCAGCACCGAGTGCATTAACCGGTTGAATCGGGGTATGGAAAATGATGATCGATGCAACAATGACGGAAATCCGCTTCATCGTATTACCGATACTGAAAGTTAACGGCGAAATCTGGTCTAAGGACATGTATGAGACCTGATTGTACAAATGGTAGAACACACTTTGTGCCACTACCCACCTGTTGATATCAAAAACAAAACACAAGATATTAAGTTTTTGCGAAAAATCATTTCGCTATATGATATGAAAACATGTTGGAATCATAGATCTAAAGCTGAAAGGGACCAAAAGCAACATATAAGAGACTAACCAATCCACTCATTGCCATTTGAGTTGGAAGTCTATGAATCTTAACAAAATACAAAAAAGATTCTTCGTTTGAGTTTTAGTTCGTACCAGACAAAGTTTGGTCCGACTTGAGAAACCGCATTTTGCCAACCAGCAGCCCACATTTGAGGACCTTCGACAGCAATAGCAAATGGAGTGAGGATCAGAAGAGACATCATCGATAAGCAAGCGTAATAGTTCATTCCGCTCACTGATTTCCCTTTCATCCCTTTCTTCGAAAAGATATTCCGAAACACAAATGCCAAATTCGATATCATTGCCCCCATAAACCCTGCAAAAACAACCCCACAAAGTTTCACATAATACCATAAATCAAAGAACTGTCACAATGTGAATTCCATTGGTTACATAAACCAATCTTCTATGATTGTGAGTTTTACCAGTGATGTTGAAGTTAAGCTCGGTGACTGCGGCGAGAGCGCAGCCTCCAATGATTGGTAAGAGAGAGAGATAGACAGGAAGAGGGAAAGTCTCGCCCATGAAAAATCTTGAGACCAAGACACTGAACGCTGGTTCACCACTTTTAATGATGTGTGTGAAGGAAACTGCTACTTTTGACATACTCACTGTTGCTGCCACATGTCCTATCGTGTGTGCTACAGCGACCTTGAAGAGGAAGAAGCCAAAAGTGATCATTAAACATACTCTTCATTATCAGACAGCAAACAAGTTCAACCATGTTCTGTTTTTATTTATTGACATCTCAATTTCTAGGTTTGTTTACAGCTAGCTCGAGCTCTCAATCGTTATAAATCCATCAAGCAACACCATCAAGAAAACCCCTAAACTTGGAAAACAGTGCTCAAGATCAGTTTCATGCCGGAAATTTGGCAACAAACCCTAAATTTTAACCGGAAAACAGAGTAAATCTTTTATTACTACCGGAAAACAGAGTATATACTAAATGATTACACTAAAATAGAGCTCATACTAAATGATTACCCTAAAACAGAGCTCGAGATCAGTTTTACGCAAGAAATTTGCAACAAAACACTAACTTTTTACCGGAAAACAGAGTAATCGAGAAATCAAGCTCTCAATCGTCAGAAAAGATCGAAAAAAAAACATAATTTCTTACCGGGAACAGAGTTTTCCAGAAATCAAGATCAGTTTTAGGAGCATCTGCGATTCTAGTGGCCCAAGAGACGAGCATCATCAGAGAACCACAAGCGAGAGACAACGTCGAAGTAAGCCACGGGTAAGGAAAAGCATTAAGGACTTTCTTGTTGTAGATGTTGAAAACAACGTTAAGTGCCCACCAAGTCGCAAAATAGATTCCTATTTTCAGTTTCTGTGCCGATTTTTCGTCGGGAAGCTCGATGTTGATGTCGAGTGGACGAGATCGATCAGCCTCGTATGCTCCGACTTTTACCTCACGCTTGAAACTCGAAGCAGATGAAATGTGTAGAGGTTTTTGGTGGGAGACAACATTGGAGTTGAAGCTTTGGTTATGGCAGTTTTTGATTATGTTTAAAGGAGAAAACTTTAGCTTTGTCGGAAATGACCGACTAACCCCGCCGGAGAAGGCAGTGGAGAAGGAAGGTGAAGTAGGTTTAACTGAAGAGAGCATTGTGTTTGTTTTCGTGGGAACTTGAGGAAGACGATGATCTCGAGGTGGGTTTCAGATTTTATCAGAGAGAGAGACGTTTGTTTTGTTGGGAAGATGAAAGAGCCAGGACGTAGAAGAAGAGAATTTATAGGAAGATTCAAGAACAGAGGAGGGAAAGGTTTCGTTCGAGTGTAAACGACAAGTTAGGTTTTTTTGTAATATACGAAAATACCCTTTATAATTAGGTTTGGTGGTTTATATTGTTTGGGTACATTCGTCAAAATATCGGAGAGGCGGTGCGATTGAGCTCATTAAGCTATTGAGCTCATTTAGATCTGTTTAAGGTTTTGATAAAACATTGTTAAACTTTTTCTTCAACAGAATCTGAAATTTATATGACCATGAAGAAACCAAGTGTTAGTCTTTTGGTCTTACGTTACGTTACGTTAAGGAAGCAAATATCAATTTTGAAATATTGTACACGTAATCATTTTCTTGATATATTTCATCAATTTGTTTACGACTAAATTGAATATAAAATATCTGAAACGTTTCTCTTTTTGTTGCCTCATGTATTTTCACTTGTTCAGACCACAAGATAATAATATGAGTTTCTATAAAATTTTATAAGAAAATATTAATAACTGATTTAGGATTTAATCACAGATTTATGCTTTTGAAATTAGGAAGTTCTAAAAACATACCACATTTTTTTGTTAAAATCTAGATGTTAGAAAACAAAAAACTTCAAAATTCTCTAGCAATTAGGTCAGTAACTGGCCGAGTCGCTGATGCTTAACAAGGATTCCAAAATTCAGGAGAGAATTGTCAATGATTTAAGATATAACTGAAGAAAGAGTTTTACAAATTTCAGGCTATAATAATTCTTAATAAACTTTTAGAGATCCTCCCTAAACCAAATTTTTGTGATATTGTTAAAACTTTCCCAACGTAGTGGTATTTTTGAATATAAAATTTGTTTTTATCGTACTTGCCTTTGATTTTTTTTCCTTTTAAATTTATATAGAAAATAATTTTCAATATTCAAGATTTTTATTTTCTCCTCCTTTGTGGACTTAGATAATTCCAACCATGATTTTATATTCTTGATTTTATAGTTATCATGAGTCAACGAGTAATATACATGTGTGACAAGTTAGTTTGTAAGTTGAGCTATAATGAGAAGTAAATTATAACTTATAATTTTTTTTTTGAAAGCGTCGCTTTTTAAGCATTTGAAAATTTATATCGTTAATTACCTAAATTCATTATTGTCAATATATTTAACATAGTTTCATTATTGTCACTTATCGTTTTTGGCAACAATAACACGAACAACACGATGTATCGTTTGTCATTTTCATTCGTCATCGAACAGGATCTATAGTATTAAATATATTATATATATGTGTATGTTAATGTAATATTAATTTGGACCGTTGAAATCAAAGAGGGTCTGGTCACATGTTGGACATACAAGGCTTCACCATTGATGTAACGTACCTCGCAAATGGAATTCTGACCGTAGAATATATCTCCAAGGAAAATTACAAAAGATAACAAAGTTGTTGAACATATGCAACTCTCATTACGCGACAAACTCTCTCTTCACCAACACTGATTCATACAACACATGTGTCCATTTGCATGTATACATGTGTGTGTTTATAGGTCGGGTAGTAAATTCGGTTCATTTTCGACGGCTAGGAAATTTTTTAGGAAAGTTCGTAATATTGGGAAAATCAACGAATCATCAGAAATATCGCTTTCCAAATTGTTCACCTTGATGGATTTATCTGCATGCGCGTTTGCTCCCTGAAATATGAGTCGTCGACAGTGCCGGTCCAACGTTTACGAAGGCCCTATTCAAAAAAAAATTTCGTTTTTTTTCTTCAACTTCAATCGAAAGAAAAATAAGTTCAAAAATTCAAAAAATATAATGTATCAAAACCAAGCAAAAACAAAAACCGAAAGATAGAAAAGATGATACATAAGTCTCAAACATGAGCTAAACAACATTTAAATAAAAAACTACTTAGTAAATATGATCCTTCTTGCATTTTTTCTTGCAAAACCATCCATCAAAGTCACATAGTCGATCTTTTCAAGCATTGCTCTCTCGATCGATAATATGGCTAACCCATTCAATCTATCTTGTGAAATGGTAGACCTTAAATAATTCTTAATCAACTTCAGCTTAGAAAAACTTCTTTCGACAGAAGCAACTGACACTGGAATGCTCAATAATATCCAAAAAGAAATCCATGTGTTTGGATAACAACCCTCCTTTCTTTTCAAAAAAATCCAACATTTCAATAGGTTTCTTAACTTCATTTGGTAATACTTCTCGTAAAACCTTTAGTTCCATAAATAAATCATGCCCATCTACATCAGAATGCTCACCATGCTTAAGGGATTATTCAAGATTCACACATGATGCCATCAAATTTTCGTCACTTGCAGATGTCAATTTCTTTAAATTAAACAAAAATCCAAAAGTCTGTTCATACCTTTGGAATTGTTGAAACCTTGACTCAAGAGAAACTAGAGCTTGATCTATAAGTGTGAAGAAGTAATTAATTCTGAAATCCTCCTCTGGTGACAATTCCATATTCTCATCCACTTTTTCTTCGGCTACGACTCCCCTTTTTGCTATTCCTTAATCAATAATCACCAACACCCAGTAATGACTAATAAAGCAAATCAAGTATATACACTCGAACAATTTCAATCTTTTATTGATCAAAGTGGAATAATTTGCAGAGTTAATTTTTTTTTAGAAACTCTAATTTCACAAGTTTTTTTGTTTTACGGTTTACCTAATTATTTTGTTTATTAACTAAAAAAAATTTTGCTCGGCTTTGAAAATTTGGGTCCTAAGCTATGGCTTAGGTTGCCTATGTTATGGGCCGGCCCTGGTCGTTGATATGAGTCGTTGATTCATTTCACTATATATATTAGGTCATCTCCATTAAGGATATCTTACTAAGATAATAAAAAAAAATTGAGAAAAATGGTAAAAAGTTGAGATAGATTTTTTAAATGAGAAACCAAAGTTAAGATATACATTGTACACTTGTCAATTTATGATTGAATTAAGTTTTTCTAACAAATAAAAATTTAATTAAGTGACTAAATAACAAAAGAAAAATTATTAGAATATCTAACCGATGGAAGTGCCCTTAGATATAGAAATTAATAAATTATCATTAATTGGTAACACAATAGAGTTATGATGTTCATCGTTTACAAAATGTTCAATTAAAACAGTAAAAACTACTCAAATGGCATAAGGAAAACCAACTTTTTAAGAACAAAGAATTCTAAAACAATCTCATTTGCAGATTTTATCTTAAAACTTAAGCAAATAACTATTTCTATACGTGTTTATATATACTTCAATATAACTTTGATAAGTATTTCTTAAATATGAATCTTTTTACTGTTAAATTTTATAAATTGTAGGCTTAATACGATTGAACCGAAAAGGTTAAATAAATTTTTATCAAAGTTCATAAAACTTTACCTCATTGTGCAATCAGACAGCACCAATTATTGATATTGATTCTCAAGTCGTTTTCGTTTGTGCTGTTCAAGTTACCTATAAGTTTATTATAATTTTTTGTTAAAATGTATGTCCTACTACTATTCTTTTTTCTTCAACAGTAAAAAATATAAATAATTGAAAAGGTATAGGCCTTATGGCAATATATGAGACTTGTTACATAAGTTTTTGCATTTTAGGGTCACAGAACAATATATGGGCCGGATCATATATGCTTTTTGGTCCATTGGTCAAGACTTTAAAGTATGTCCATTACTATATCGGCATAAGTCTACGAACCTACGAATATGTATAACTTT
Organism: Crucihimalaya himalaica; assembly: GCA_004349715.1. Lineage (NCBI taxonomy): Eukaryota > Viridiplantae > Streptophyta > Magnoliopsida > Brassicales > Brassicaceae > Crucihimalaya > Crucihimalaya himalaica. The sequence continues at coordinate 1,661,136 of SMJT01000026.1, read as the reverse complement.
ATTGACCATTTCGTTATATTTTGGATTGTGTGAAGGAGATCATTCAACCCATTCTAACCAAATTAGTTTTAAGCTACTAGCCCACAAAATGTAATATGGTATCAGCCTTCAACAACATTAATCTAACTCGTACCAAAATCGATTTAAAACAAAAGAAATCTGACTGATTTGACTCGAAATTGGTTTAGTTGAGATGACTCGAATTTGATCATGTGACGCAATTGTTTATTCAAGATTAATAAATATAAGAGTTATTTTTTTGTCGGAGCGTACGTATTCAAGTTTTTTTTTTTATTGGAAATTAGATGTAACTTGTTTGAGGGAAGTTAGGGCAAAAACTTATTCCAATTGATACATTTTCTTTTAGTTTTGTACTTTTATTTAGTCAAAAAGTTATAACTTCTTATTGGTTATAATTTATACTGACAGTAATCATCTTGCTAGATCGTTGAAAAAGAAGATGTAGAAGAACACATAAACTTCTAAAGTTTATAAAAATCACTTATGAAAAATATGAGCAGACAAGAACAAAGGATAAAGGCTTGTGAAGTCACATAAATCCATCCACAATATCTAAATAGTAAATACAAAAAGTTAGTGAAACTAAGAAAATAGTAGATTTTTTTCAAACCTTATATAGTTTATTTGCATAACATTTACAACCCTATTCAACTAGATTTGCACTCAATTTTTTTTTTCTTAAGAAACTTCGAAATTCGAAAACAAAAATATAGAATTCCTAAAATAAGTCATAGTCATCAGATAAAGAGAAAAATGTCTTAATGGGTACTTTTCAAAACTATAATTTGTGAAATTAGTAAAACCATTCCAATATCATTGCAAAGACAATATGAATATTAATTTGTACACACTTCTGAAAAGATATAATCTCGAATGAAACATTAAGATTGATATCTCACTATATTCTCTATATTATTATATAAACAATGGCATGGGAAATTAAAAATGAAAAATAATTAAGCAAGGACCTTGCTTGATCTTGAGAATCTTGGTGACCATGAATTACACAAAAGAGAAGCTTTTGAAGAGAGTTTCTTCTTCAGGTTTTGTTTTGTTGTTTCTCTTTCCATTTCTTTGCTGCTTTCAACTTCTCCAAATGCCTCCATTGCTGATTTCAAATCTATATATTTTTAAAAATACATTTCATTAGGATTTATGTTGTCAAAACATATTAGTTTTATGCATTCATCAATTAAGTATATATTTAAAGGTCTGCTTAATATGTGGAAATCATAAGCTTATTATTGACAGAACGTTAAACAATAATAGAAAAAAAAAAACTTGCCTTGAAATGGCCACGATGAGTTTGGCTCTAAAACATTGTTGCTCGACTTGAATTCATGTAGCTGCAAAATTCCATTAACCGATTAAACTTAAACCAAAATTGATCAACGTTGTACTATTTTTTTTTCATCTGACATACTAAACAATCAAAACAGAGTACAAATTATGAAATCCATAAAAACAGAGCACATCAACGTTGTAATTATTTTTTTTAAATCCCATAATTTCTAGTTGATACTCCAAACAAAAAAAATCTTACCCAACTAGGTGCACTACTCGATGAACTATCCCAACCAATATGTGACACGTGTCGGACATCTGTTGGATATCCAATTTCCATCTCTTCCTCCTTCACATCTACACAAAACAAAATCCACATTTAATAATCCACTTTGTAATCATTCTAATGATATATTCATTACCATTTAATATAGCTAAACAAGACTTAAAATTTTAATCGATTTACCAAAAATGTCAGAGAAACACTTGAAGCTCTTGTGATAAAGCCCTTTGAATCTTGTAGTCATGCTCGAATCCAACACAACAATTAATGTCTGCCTACTAATAAAGATCCGAAACACTTCTCTTACAATAATGTTAGAAAAAACAAAATAGATTATGGTATAGAAGAAAAGCAATGAAACGAAAAGAGAAGAAAAGAACACAAATGATTGGAGAGGATGATGAAGATGAAGAAGAAAGAGAAAAGAGACAAAACACCCTTTCGTTTGAGATTGGAATAGTATTTAAAGACAAAATAAAAAATGGAAGGAGACATGAAAGAGTAGTGGTAATATCTCTATAAAATAAATACTAAAGTATATTCTTGATCAAATTATTGGAGAATATAAAATTTGTATATATTTTAACGGAAAACTGAAAAACGAATATGTTATCCGATAAGGACAAGGAGAATAGTGTTTCCAGTTTTTGTTTACCGATGTTATGTATAAGACAACAAGCAAATTAGTTAAAAGGTTTTGGTAATCAATTCCACGAGTTTTAGTTCAACTACCAATTCCCATCCGTTTACTATTTTATCATCCACTCCAATACGACTGTTCAAAAAGTGGGTTAAACTTCGTTTAGGCATATCAAGATTTAAAATCTTAAATCAGATTTTTCGTAAACGATGAGAGAATCCTACTGTTGCGATTATATTGTAAGAGTAGACAAAAATTTAGTGGCGTTTAAGCAGTTTATGTTGTCTAAATGGCATGTAAGTGGATTAAATAGTCTAGTTATTATGTTTGTCTAATACATACTTTTATGTTTGTCTAGTTATTATATAAAATGTTGCGTACGCCTAATTCTTCAAAGTTTATATTATCAATTATAATACTAGATTTTGACAGTATAACAACTCGAATTTGGAGTTGAAAAGTATGATATTAATAGACAAAAACTAAAGCAAACTTTTACCCTCTTAACTATTTTTTTTTCTTTATAAAATGCAATCATTGTTTTTTCTTAGAACTTTAAAATGTAATTTATTAATTATAGTATATCATTTCACTTCATTAATTATATATTATATATACGTATAAGTTTTATTTCTAAATTTCTAAACCTATTAAAATTATTTAGGTTCTGATTAGACGCTTATTGTAATTTATTTGTTGTGTTTATTAATTTTTTATATAGAATACGAAGATGGCTCTAATATTTTGACTCAATATATCACTAACCTATATATATATATATATATTATTTTTTTTGGGCTCACAAAAAAATGTTCATATAGTTGACTATATAAAAAGGAGGGTTCATAATTAAACACATATGGTATAATCCCATGAAGAAAAGATTGGATCGAATCTTAGTCGTTCGAGGAAATTAACCACCATAGTGGTTAACAACTAGTGTCAAGGTCTAGGTTTTTAAAAAATTGGTTCAGCTATATAATATGCTTGCGTTTAGTTATTTGTTTCATTCATCAACTAAACCAATATGGCAAGTGTAATCAAAGATTTGGTCCAACATCTTGAAAAACTATGATATATACTCTTAAAGAAATGGTGTTATAAACTGATTAAATATTTATATTATCAAAATACAATTATAGTTTCGAAGTCCAAACTTAATCTACAGTTATTATATGATCATATAAAATATAACTATTATGGTATAACCGATGTTTAAAAAACGTTAGGTACTAGTGATCTAGTGCCTAACGTTTAACTGGGGACTAGATGATTTTAGGTGGTTTAAGTGTGTATAACATAAAACATTATAAATATGATATTATAGATAAAAGTTATATAAAAATATCTATTAACAAAATAAAAATATTTGTAGAACAATACGTGTAACTGAGGAAAATATACAAAATTGTAATGATTTATAACATGATTATTGTTACTTTGTGGATTTTTCAGATGATTTGTTAGCATCATAAGAAAGTAAGATCTACAAATCTAAAACAGACAAAAAATTGTAAGTTCACGGGTAAAGCAATCGGAACATAAAGAAACATAGATTCCACCATATCATATAATTTGTATGATACAACACGCTATCCAACAATTTACAAATACATGCCACTCAAGTTTTAAACACAATTTTCATTTCTAAACATATTTTAGTCTTGCTAATTAACAAACGACTTTTGCTTTAATAATACAAATAAGAAAGCTGTCATTTATTAGTATATATTAAGTATTACTAATTAATGACTAATATAATCATAATCTATACAAGGCGCAACAAAAAATTGTATTGCTGTCATATCAAATGATTAGCCTTAATCTTTTCTTTATAGATTTCGAAAGCTACACATTTTGAGATATTTGAGTGGTGGCCTTCACGATTTCTGATTCTCTATAAATGCATAACACATACAAATATATAATACGTATGTATATGCAATCGTCATTGTCTTAAATTGTAATAACATACAATGTGACTGTGTGAGACAGGCTGTGTTGTGTTTTTTGTATATAGGTTGAAATATATGCTTAGTCACTTTCAAGACACCTCTTGCCTTTGGGTTAAATCCATTATCCTCGTCGAAATATGATAAGTTTTATTTATCCAAATTTTACTAAGAATATGTGGATTACCAGGTGGTTAATTGATTTTGATACATGCACAATGTGTATCTAAAACTCAAGGCCCAAAATGAGAAGCCCCCAAAGAGTCATTTATTTTTGTTTTTAGCTAAATTTTTTTTTTTGTGTGGGCTTGAAATGGATCGAATGAGCCAAGTCAAGATTATAAAAGCAAATCCAAAGAAGAAAGAAAAAAGATATTCAATTATTCATCAACCATTTGATTCGACAAAAACCAAATCAAAGGTAATTTTGATCATATATAAAACCTCAACAGTTTCAAACTTCAGTTTTACGTGTATTTTGAAAATGGAAATATAAAACTTCAAAAAAAATCATATTATAAATCTAAAATATTTTCAATTTTTAGAAAATCTTTTGTACATTGCAAATTATAAACCAAATGAGAGCATTCATTTAGCATCAGAACTAGGAGATTTTTTGGAATGGAAGCTGAGGGTGGAAGATCGAAATTCTAACTTAGGTGCTCACCTCATCGCTAGGAGTGTTTCTAATGAGGATCGCAGGCAATCGTATGTAGCAGTCGGGTTCCCACTATGGTTAAAACACCTTTTCGAAGTTGGTAGTGGTAATGCTAGTGTGCTTTTGTAATCTGGTTGATCTTTCTGATCCTCTTGTTGTACTCGAGACTTCTTTTTGAATATAATCAGTATCATTCAGGGAAAAAAAATCATTTACGTTTACAATCAACAACTGTAATTTGTTTTAAATGCTGAAGATTGTAGATTCATTTGAAAAAACAATTAACTACACAATAAACGCAAACAAACAATCAAACTCATAATGATGTAATTGAGAGGCGTCATTCACATTTATCAAGTTTAAATGATCTCAGAAATGTTTGAACTCAATGGCCAATGCAATGCCTATCAAGAGGTTAAATCTAACAACGGTGTGTGAAACCAAAACTCCATCTCTATCGTCTTAGATGGTACGAAATAACTCATACTTGCAAACCGATCTTTTCTCACTCCTTCTCAAACAGAGAGTAACATGAGATGGTAATACTCACACATATGTAAAAGGTTCCATAATGCTTACACTGTGGTAATGTACAAATAACAATCCTAGAGTGATCTCAAGACACAATATCATAATTTCCAAATATGGTTCCTATATAGAGAGCAGACAGAACAATAAAACAGAGTTGTATGATAGATTTTTCATTGACTAAAGATCCCATATTCTTGGTTCTATATGTTTCTCGTTCCAATGATTAACTTAACACGAGACTAATGTAGCAGGAAGGAGTTCAAACCATCTGAAATTGTAGTACTACACCGATTCAAAAGTAATTCAAATCGAAAGACAAAACGTCGAAAACATCATTACTCAACTCCAATAATGTTTTTAAAAACTAAACTCATTACCTTGTGAAACACATATCCTCAAGTGTGATGGAAATCAACGCCAACTCGAAGGCCAGTACGGATGAATTCCATATCCAGTCTTCCAATTATCCAAGTAAACAACTTTCTTCACAGCCCAGAACGATATGAACAAAGCCAAAAGCATAACCAATCTCTGTGCAGTAAGATTCTTCACTCGAACAAGCACATTGGTAACAAACGCCAATAGCAATCCAACCACAGTATACAAGAATCCAACAGCAAATCCTTCAGCTCCAAGTTGCATTCCAGATCCTTGGTAGAAGAACACAAGCTTATTCGGATCGTTACGATCTTGAAGAAACATCGGCATTTTCCTAATAATGTTGTGCATTGTACCAGCAACGCTGAAGAAGTAAACGAAGATAGAAGCAGCTAACCAAAGTCTACGATCATGAAGAATAGTTTCTCCTTTCAGAATCCGTTTGATAACGAACGGAGTAGCGATAACGATCAACGCAACGATAACGCCGATCTGAGACTTGGAAAGAAGCGGCGGACGTTGAATAGGACCGACCTTGAGTTTAGTTCGTTGTTCGACGAACTCAGCCATTGATTCAGCTAATCTAGAGAAATCAGATTGATCCATTTGACCAGATTCATCACGTAGATTCGATATAAAAGGACTTACAAGACGAATGTGAGGTAAAGCGTTAACACCAAAGAGCTGAAACGAAGATTGAGACTGTGAGAACTCGATCTCGCAGAAGAAAAGCTTAGTTCCTTCAGATCCATTGTTGTTAGCGAGGAAAGAAGCGGAGACGACACCGAATTCGCGACGGAGCTCTTGTAAACGAAGCTCGGTTTTGCTGTGGAGTTGAGTAGCGTCGAAGAAGACGAGTAACGAATAAGGACGAGGAGTGGAAGCAGATGTGAGGAATTTTGAGATTCCATGGTCATCGAGATGGATTACGCCTGATTCGGTGGCTGATCTGAGTGAAACAAGTTCGTTGATAAGATCTGAATCGGAATCTGAATCGGAAAATGAAGCTGCTAATGCGGATGAGAGTGTTGCTATGAGGAATAGAAGAGAGACGAGTTTCGATTTGACCGCCATTGTTGGTTGATCTCTCTCTCTCTCAGATTCGAGAAGACGATCGAGGAAAGTGAAAGAAAAGGGTATTTGCCGTTTACCAGAAAGCCTCTACCTGAAGAAGAAGGTCTTTAAAATTCTTTTATTATCTCGCTGGTTATCCTATGTGGAAGGTTTTAATTGGCTCATGTATACACGTGGCTGAAACCAAAAATAATTTGATTGGTTGATGAATTCCACGTGGCAATTCGTCATGTTAATAATTTTTCCGCAATGGTGAAGTTTTGAAATCCTAGAACAATGTTGGTTGTTAAAGTTCGATTCGGATTCAATTTAAAATTAATATTGATGACAAATTTTCTTTTGATAATTATTTAAAAAGGATAATAAATAAATAGAGTTAAAATACATGAATTCGTGTCATGTTTTCAAAAATAAGTTGTTAAAAAAAAAATGTAAATAATTTTGATTGTGATGGTTTGAAGAAGATTTTACTGTGGGAGGAAAATTATTATTAATATTCTAAACAGATGTCAATATAATGAATAATAAGATGGATTAGGGTAAAGCTATAAATGATCACCGGCACAGTTTTGATTCTTGCTCCGTTGAAAGTAGAAGAATTATTGACATGAACATGTTCCACTATGTCATCATCGGTTTTTCTTCTTCCTAAGCTTCCCACTCTGTAACACATAAGTAAATATATCTTAACCCAAAGAGATCATTCCAGATAAAACGTCTAAAAATGGAGATAAGAACTTTTTAAGTAGATAGCCATTTTTTTAATTAGATAAATTTGGCAAAATGATCTGATGATTTTTTTTGTAAACACGTTGCGGATTTTATTGCTTATGTTAAAACATGCATGCGAAAGCTATCAGATAAAATAACATGCAATTTATTTTATAAACTTGAGGTTTCTTTTCAATTAAAAAGTGTAAGGTTATTTTGCATCCATAATCTTGCTAATTACTATATCTGTAAAGTATATAGTGATAAACTAGAAACAGTTTTAATAAAAAAAAACAGAAAATTCATTGTTCTGATGATAGAGTTGAATAGATTCACTTGGCTCGAACCCGAAACATCGATACCATCCGTGTTAGGACTATCTCCAGACACGACTAAAGTTACATCAGATATCGTCACTCCTTTGCTAAAACAGATGCTAAGAGCATTTCCAATGGTTAGATACTTATATAATATCTTTAATATAGTTTAGTTAATTATTTAAATTCTAGACAATAAATCAAATTAAACCAATTATAATTAAATATGTGGCAAAATGAGGTTTTTAATAAGAAATTTAAGTCATTGGAGTTTTTAAATAAGAACTTGAGAAGAAACCCATCTAATTCTTTCATCTACTTTTTATTATTTTTTGTTATTTAATATCTAAAAAACTCACTAAAAACTCCTCATTGAAGATGCTCTAATATGGTTTCTTGCACTATTGATGGACGTAATCGATTTCAGTCGTAAATTGTCGCAATTTGAAAACTCCAATGACTGCAAAATACCATAGAATTTAGTTACGACACATATACAATAATTACTGACGCTATCTAGAGAGTCACGACCAGATATACAGACCGTGGGTCGGACAGAATCTATGTTCTTCCACCAAGTTGGACCACTTCCTTCGATAACACCAGAACCATGGACTATGAGATTCTTCACGCCTTTGAATGTGACCCATTTCTCCTTTTTATGTTCTGCCCATTCATTTTTGTGGGGAGCACTTATATCTCCCAGTAGCCTGTTTAAATAAAAGATCAGACATCTTACATTTAGAAAGTAAGAACTTTTTTTAAAATTGAAATATTAATCATTTTCAATTAATTTAAAGATGAAAAACATAAATCATTTTGATAGCTTTACAAATCACTCAACATATATTTTGGACTGGTTGTTCTGGCATAAATAAATCATCTACATATATAGCCTAAGACATGATACAACATAAGTTTTGTATAGAGTTTTGATTAATCATATAATTACTGGGTTTCTTGGCAATATGAAAATATGTTTTTAACATTTTTACACAGAAATAGATGGCTATAAAATATATTTTTTAAAAATTTTAAAATGAAAACAAGCTTTTTCTTAAAGTAAAATCATCTCAAAAGGAGCCTTGGAATTTAACGATGTCAATAAATAAGAAAATCTCTATATAATTATAAAAGAATGTATAAAAATAAAATTGATACGTATGCATGTAGTTACGAAAATCTGTTTATTTATGTATAGATAAATAGACACCCGAAAAGTGATCGTGGTGCTCTTGCATGGACCTTCAAAGACAAGAGGTTGAAGTTTGAAGGTTTGGCCACTTGAGATTTCAAGAGTTTTTGATCCTTTTTCTCCACATACTTGTTTCCATGCTTTTCGAAATGCCATCAAAACATTGCATGTATGATTTATATTAATTTTCTTTTAAAAGTCTTGAGTTCCCTTAAAACATTATAATAAGAATATATTCGTATATCATCGTATGAATAATATTTTATGTTTAAGGATTGTTTTTGGCTAATACTTTTATTTTTTGTTAAATTGGTTTTGGTTAAAACCAACAGCACCGAAACCGAAACTAGTCACATCAACAATATTACGTTGCAATTGGCCATTTCCTACCCCTACCAATCCAATGAAAATTAACACAAAACCAAGTCCCAATTCCGGCAACATGAAAAAAATACATCGATCAATGTTAATACCCTTTTATTTAAAAAAATAATAAGAAAAATCTACTCATCATCAGGTTATTTCTTTCTCAAATAATATTTTTAAAGCAAACTTCAATATCCTCATTCCCTTGGTACAGGGAAAACTTATTTTTGTTAAGTATTACATTTCAACACAAGAAAGAAACAATAAAAAATATATAATTCTCACCATTTCTTAAAACTCTAGCGATGAACACAATTTGTTTTCTTGAGTTATTTTTGTGTCAAAAGGAAACTCTATATCTTAGCAAGAACTAGCTGTGGGTTTTATAGTATGATCGATGCATGAAGCTTGATAATTTAACGAGATTTTCACCAAATACTAATGAAGTAAAGAAGAGATATTAAAAACCAGATCTGGTTCTTTACACTTAGTTAGTTTCCTCACTTCCAAATGTCTTATGATTTCTATGGTTGAGCATTTTCATTGGGGTCTTTCAATTAAAGACTTTTTAAAAAACTAAATTCAAATAAAATAAAAATAAATTTTAATAGAATAGTGTATAAATCGTTCTCAAACGAGAAACCTATATACGAGAAACCCTGTCTCATCAAGACATGGACACATGTCCTTTTATAATTGGTTCACATTTTTGTATTAAATTATATTTTCTATAGTTTAGAATATTAATTAAATTTATATGTTGCTATCTTTTTATATATAAAAAAAAAATATATCCATATATTCTACTATGCATAAGTTTAAATTATATATTAACATTATTTTTAATTGATATTACTTAAGGTTAATATAAAAATATTAAACTAAACTTTTTTTAGTTAATACAATAATATATTATTCAAAAAACAGAGATTTTAAAAATTAATTATATTTCTTATAAGTTTATGCTAAGTAGTTTTATACTTAATTGTGTTATTTAAGAGATGCAATTTTATGCTTAATTGTGTTATGTAAGTTTATGATAATATTATTGCTATATTAAATTATTAAGATCTTTGATTTAATTATTGTTACTTTTATAAATAAATATATTTAACTAATGCAATTGAATATATATAAAATGTAATTTGATATGTTTAAAATTTTTATTGAAAAATAAAATATTAAATATTAAATTTTCAATTCAAATATAAATATTATATTGATGATATAACCATTGAGTATCTCACCAATGGAAATATATTTCTGGGTAGAGTTTCTCAAATTAAAGTGAATTAAAAAAAATTACTAATATATTAGTGAGATTTTTATGGGTATTTACCAATAGACATGCTTTGAGATCCCCTGAAAATCTATTTTTTTTTCTTTCTAATTATGAAGATGTTGTCAACTCTTTTCCACTATCACTAGAGAGTAACTTTAAAAAAAAAGATGAAGATATAAATGAAAAATCAATGCATCAATAAGTGTTTCTTTATAAAAAGAAGACACAAATAAGTGTTTATAACTTTTTCATAATGTTACAAATTTCATTATCTTAGAAAATGTTTTAAATAAATATCGTTCTTCATCGCATCCATGGTGAATTCAAATTACCCTAAAACTTCATGTGTACATTCAAAATTGTTACCGAAAACTATTTGTCAATTTACAAAAATATTCCGGCGTCACGTAGATTCAAGCATCACATAGATATCGTTTTTAGGTTATTTTTTGAAAACAAAGAAATACGAACTATACTATTTATAAGTTGTCAAAACAAAAGCACGAAATCGTAAATTTTGAGGAAAATATGAATACAGAAATTTTGTTTTCTGAAAGATTATACTGTGGATCTATATTTATCCCAAAATGTCCGTAAAAACGAAATGTAAGCACGCAACTATTTCACCATAGGCCCATAGCCAAATGGCAACTAATATTTTTGCTTGAACCGCTTATACAAAACGCGACTCCATATCTAGTCGCGCGTTTAAACAAAAATGCGTTTACCGACTTTCCAAATCCACTTTGAAGAAAAAAAGGATAAGGGAAAAATAATTAAAACTCATTCAAATCGATTTAGGGTTTCTTCATCCATCTCTCTAGGAAGAAGACGATGGTGTGCGATAAGTGTAAGCCATATCAATAATCTCATCTGCTCTCATTCTATATACTTCAATCGGTTTCAATTTATTAGTTCGATCATTGTGTTGGGTTGTGACAATAATGATTTGTGATTCGGTTCGATTTTGGCTTAATCTGTTACATCTCTTCGGAATAAACCACTAATGATTTCTGAATCGATTTGCTATCTTAGATTGAAACCACCATAATATGAGTTTTTGGATCTGTAATTAGTTCAAAGCATGAACCTTGACTCAAGTTTTGTTTGATAATGTTAACTTGTAGGTGAGAAGAAGTTATCTAAAGTGATTGTTCCAGATAAGTGGAAGGATGGTGCTCGTAATGTGACTGAAGGTGGTGGCCGTAAGATCAACGAGAACAAGCTTCTCTCCAAAAAGAATAGGTATGTGTTTCTTAAGTTTACTCTTGTTCATCAATGGAATGCAAAACATGGAAATAGCTATAGATTTGTATAAATTTGGGGATGTTTGTGATGTCAGTTAAGTATTGGTTTGTTTCTTGTAGTTTCTTTTATGTATCATTTAGATAATGTAGGTTCTCATGGAAATAGCGATAAATTCGCAAAGTTTTTGGGATGTTTGTAGTGTCTTTTTTTGAGTTGAGTATTGGTTTTGTTTCCACTAGGTTCTTCTAAGAATCATTAGTAATTGTAGAACTTCTCATGGAAATAGCGATGAATTTGTAAGTTTGGGGGTGTTTATATACATATATATATATTAGTTGGTATTGGTTTGTTTCTTATAGGGTCTTGTAAGAACCATTAGTAAATGACTAAATGTAGAACTTCTCATGGAAATATCGATATTTGTCACTTTGGGATGTTTGTATTGTCTTTTCTGAGTTGAGTATTGGTTTGTTTACTCTAGGTTCTTGTAAGAGTCATTAGTGAATGTAGAAGTTCTTATGAGCTTTGTGATGAATTTGTAAGTTTTGGGATGTTTATATTGTCTTTTTGAGTTGAGTATTGGTTTGTTTCCTCTACGGTCTTCTAAGAATCATTAGTGAAATGTAGAACATCTCATGGAAATAGTGATATTTGTAACTTTGGGATGTTTGTAGTGCCTTTTTTTTTGTTGAGTTTGTTTCCTCTAGGCTCTTCTAAGAATCATCAGTAAATGTTTAGGACGATTTTTCATGCATTGTAGTACTTGTTGTCGAAGAACTAGTTAGAATAAACTGTTTAAGACTTGGTGCTCTTGTTGTTATCTTTCTTTGCTGCTTCTGATTTTGTCTTGTGATGTTTGTTTGCTGTTTAGATGGACACCTTATGGTACCTGTACCACGAAGTGCATGATCTGCAAGCAGCAAGTGCATCAAGATGGTAAATACTGTCACACATGTGCTTATAGCAAAGGTAAATAGTCAATACATATGTTTAACTGACCCAAATTCATAGAGTAACTCATTAAGTGATGGAATTGGCTCTTCATGGTTGTGCAGGAGTGTGCGCAATGTGCGGGAAGCAAGTGTTGGACACCAAGATGTATAAGCAAAGCAATGTATAAACAACTTCACAAGCGTTCACGTTTTAGTTTCAGTCCCTTTGATGTCAACTTTGTATAACTGGGACGAATTATCTTTGTGTTATCATCTCACTCATGTATACTTGGTACCGGTTTCCTTCGTTTTTAATATAACAAACAATTCTGGACTATAAAGTAATAATGTTTCCGCTTTACAACTCAGATTCAAGTATCAAAGATAGATTTGAACAATTTTACTGAGCAAATTGGTTTAAACAAAATTGAGAGTCAAAACCGGACCATGTCCATTGTCAGACATGATTCCAACTTGTATATGCCAAATTGAGATTTGGTTCCTGGTACAGTACAATTATACTACTGTCTCTTCTTGTAACTGGTTCGTTGATCAGATCTCTTATAATATCAAAGTACAGTGATAATGGTGACAAAAGTGTCTATGAAACTTGAATTGTCCTGTGTAGCCTTGCATTGTTAAGTGATAATGACCTATCTTCTCCGCTTCGATTCTTTACGCATTTCCGCAAAGTAATTCTCAAGATTCTGCTTTTCCCACAGCCTTTTCTGCACCAGATCTTCCTTCCTATATTCATCTGAAATTATCGCATTTGCACAGCTCGTTTTAATCATATTGTATCTCACACAAAACAATCTCTATCTATATGGCGTTTCAGGTATGGGAAATAGAGAACAGAAAAGAATAGAAGGATACCGAGATTAGCCCATGCGTCGGCAGGCACACCAAGTGATCTTTGGGTCAGGTATGATGCATCTTCCCATGAATAAGGAGCTTTCTTCACCTTATATCTCCATACCCAGCTGATGTACCATACTAGCAGCTAGAAGGGAAACAGAAATGTAAATCAGTGATTTCGAGAAAGGAAACTACGGGAATCTGTGAAATGTAGCAATTCTTTAAAACATGAAACCTTGATGATAGTGTACGGTAGGAGAATGAATCTAACACCGAGAAGGTCCCAGACTGACGGTTTTTCAGCTCCTTTGATTTGTAGGTCGAGTTCGTTGCTTAGCTCTTCCTGTAGTTTCCTGCCAAACAAGAATTACAATTATGATAATCAGAGATATGACACATTCTCAGCTAATAAGAACGCAATTTAAATAAATAGAACAGCATACTTGTCGATCTGCTTTGAACCCTTCTTCCTGTTAGTTACTCCACCCGTGCGTTCGAGTTCTAAGGCCTTAAGCTTGTTTTTGTATGCAGGAGTTCGCTTAACCGTCGCTATAGCCTGCATCATAGCAAAGACGGAGGCTCTCACTAAGAAAACGAGCCCAAAGTCTGTAAAAGTACAATACAGTATCTTGTATGTTTTTCTAACGACTCGCTTAGAGTTTAAGCTATATTTGCAAGCAATCCCCAAAAATTCTACGTTTCATGAGATGCTATGATACATGTAAAGTGTTGCACATACCCCCATAAATCTTGATTGTTTAGTCAGGGTTATGTAGATGAGTACTTATGATCCTTAGTGAGGAAATATAACGAGATAAGTTTGGCATGCATGAGAAAAAACGCTACGGAGCAGAGACTTAGACTGCTAAACAAGGTGAGAGAATCCCTGTCTCTAATACGTACCTCATTATACCTTGCCACGTTGTTTAGATATTGAAATGCAGATAAAACCACCAATAGACCAACAAGAACAGCACGGGGATCCTATAAACACATCACGCAGTTGTATCAGTTAAGAAAGAGCCGATGATTTTCCCCAAGAAAAGTCATCAGAAACATACCGACTTATGTCCATATTTTGCCCTGTAGTATTGAGCAGTGTTGTAAAATACCTAAACACGTATAAACACAAAGCGGAATATAATAATTTCAAAGATCTTTTATCTATGCAATTCACAAAAAACAAGAATGACACTTGACATTCGGTCTGATATTTTTTTCCCACTGACCTCTTCTGGATGTTCAATTGCATAATCATATTGTGCCCGAGTAGCGTTATCTTTCAAAATCTGCAAAGAAGATTACAAAACAAAACAAACAAAAAGAAACCTTTTGAGAACTTTCTTGTTCCATAATTCTCAGCTATATACAAAATCATACTCCACCAAATCTATCTCCATTCGCTAAAACTAGATCATCCCTAAGAACTATACGCAGATGTATAATGTGATGGACTAAAGCAAGATTCAAGATCAAACAAGATAAGTACCTCGTAAGCAGTGGCGATTTTCACAAAGAGTTTCTTCGATTCAGGATCCGGATTCTTATCTGGATGACTAATCAAATTCATCGCGATTAGCAAATTACACAATCAAGATCAAATCAAAATAAATCTGAACAACAAATCAAACAATGGCTAAACAAATCAAGAATCCTTACTGTTGCAGAGAAAGCTTATAATACGATCTCTTGATATCCGATGCGTTCGCATCTTGAGCGACTCTGAAATCGAAAATGCGAACAGATTAAGAGAATGAACAAAATCTGAACAGATTAAGAGAAAAAAAAAACCAAAATCTGAATCGGAAGCTGAACAAACCCGAGGAGAGCATAGCAATCTTCAGCACCGCAATAAATCGCCGTCGAAGATTGGACGAACAAGGAGAGAAAGAGAAGAATCAAAGCCCAGCACCACCGCTTCGTCACCGGCGGCGCCATTTCTGGATTAGTCGTCGGCGAATTGGGAGGAGATGTCTCTTTGGGCCTTTTTTTGTATTTGTTGTTTTAGAAGAAAACAGAAATTGAGAGTTTAATTTTAAGAAATTTTGTGAAGGTCCAACAACAAATGTAATCTTACGTTAATATTATATTACCGTCTTAAATAATTGAGTTTATCGTGCGAAATAATAGGATTAAAAAAACTATTTATTCTTGTTCAGATTTAAGTTTTTTTTTTTTTGGTTCAAAAACGTTTTCGTTTTTTAAATTTATCATTATAACGTTATTAGTTATATGTAACTATGTAATATTCTATTATTTTTTTTTTTTAAAGCATAATAATTTTCGACCATTAGTTCTTTTAATTTATTTATTTTAATGACTAAGAGGTTTCGGATCGAAACCCATAATCCTTCTAGGACGAGATCCATGTTAAATTAATTTCCTTTAAGAGAGCAAACTCCTCCCAACGTGAATCGAATCCGTGATCTCTTATATTCTTACATTTTCAGGACTCAGAGGCTAACCAGTAGACCAACTCATCGTTGGTTAGTTTTTTTAATTAACATCGTATAGAAATATAGAACTATATAGTTTTGGGCATTGGTCAATATATTGATCCTAAAGTGAAGTTAGAAGTAGTTTAATCATATATTGCACCAATGTTCAAAACTCTGAAAGACCACTTTTATGATATATAATATGTTTTTCTGAGTAGATTAAATGTCATTGGAATGTGAATGTGAATAAAATTAGGTAATCTTGAGACTGGAATCTAAGGAGGGGTGTATTGGACTTGAAATTTTAGAGGATTTGGTGGGATTTTAATGTTTTAGAATTTTAACAGATTTGAGTAAGTTTTTATGGGTTTTGGGTTATTTATTAGAGGTTTTAAGGGGTTTATATTTTAAATGGTTTGAGATTTGGTAAGTTTTATTATTAACTTTGGGTGATTTTAAGATACTTTAAAAAAAGAAAAGAAACTACACAAATGATCAACAATTATCTTGCAATGGCGTGATGCGAAATTGTGTTCTTTTGAGAATGCAAGTCATCCAAGGTAAGATACCTATCAGAGGCACTTCGTCCATGTAAAGAAGGAGAAGATAATAACAATTAACAATTAACTAGAGACAAAACAGTACGAAACACAAGATAAGTTTATAAATCCACACAAAACGAGATTGAATCATGTTTATCTCTTTCATGGGATGTTGTCCACGCTGTCTGAATTCCAATCTTATGATATACGAGTGTAACTAAAATTTAGAGATATATCATACCTCTCAAAGTCATCAAAAACGACTGTATCAGGAACAATCTCACTAAAAGCTGAAACAACATTTAGCTCATTGTACTCATCTGACAAACAAAATTTCATCAAATAATTCAATGATCATCCAAAAGTCTTCCAGAAGAAATAAAGTTCAGAACTTTATGAAAACCGATATCATCCAAGAACAAAGTTATACACCAAAAGAAACAATTTGTTACTTCACATTCAACAATTCAATTACACAAGTTTTCTCAGGAAGTGAACAGAGAGGCTGAGTAGAAGAAGGTTTTTTGGGCAAATTTGAGGAAAGCAAATCATAGAGACAACTTGTGGCCATGTGATGGATACCCGGATGGAAACCCGGAAAGACACGACATATGTGGCTATGTGAAATTCAGCTTCGAAATGTAGTGTTATTCCTGTATAATTTGAGATTAAACACTGTTAATTGCACTTAAAAACATCAATCAGACATATATATATATCCCGATTCGCATTTGATTAAGTTAAACCATCGCCAAACACCAACCTAAACATTCGAGCTATTAAAAAATATAGAAGAAAAAGAGAGAGATCATAATATTAACTCACAAGGACTTTGCCGCCGAGTTGGACGGAGAGAATCACATCGGATCTATTCACTTCGTCGACCATCTGGAGAGACACCTTCGAAGAAGACGTCGACAACCACGTCCCGTGGGACGGATAATCCAACTCTCTCTTCTCAACTGGTTTCAGACCTGGATACGGAGAGGGAGAAGACGGAAACTGAACAAATCGAGCAAAATTGATCAGCCATCGTCCCATAAATTGTCGATATGAACCTCAAATATGCCCAAAAGTTTTGGGGAGAAAGAGAAAGGAAGAGAAGAGAGTCACAAATTTATTTGAAATTTTGCATTGTTTCTCAAAGAAGAAGACGAGAGTCACTGTATATTTTGCATTGTTTGTGTGACATTGTTTTTTTTAACAATCCTTCAAAGTTTCACCTTGAGGGGTGGGATTTTATGAGTCATATTTTTTAACTGAAAATTATATAAAGTCAATTAAAATCTGTTTCAGAAATCTTCTACAAAAGAATTATGATATTTTGAATAACAATAGATTTGATATGAGTTTTAAAAAGTGTTGACTGAATAACAAGAGATTATGAATTATTTTAAATGATTTTACATGAATCTCAAGTTTAATAACACATGATTTGTGGAGATTTTTAAAAATCATCAGTTGAATAACAAGTTATTTTAAAAATACTTCAAAATCTCCTAAAATGCTAAGTTCAATACACCCCTCTAAATATAAATTTTTGGTAAAGAGGATATAAATAGATAACCAGAACGAAGACATACCTTGAGTTTATGTATATGTATTTTATATGTAATGTTTGAGCTTTATTATAAATGGTGTGTTTTTTTGTGTAACGCAAATCATCTAATTCTTGACGGAATTGTTGCTAAAATCAGTAGATTTTACGAATTGACTGTCTAATCCTATTGTTAAAAAAATTGTATATCAATGTGCCTATATTAATTACTGCTGGTCTAAAGTTATTTTGTTTCAATTTATTTTGTGAAAACATAAAGAAGTTAAGGTAAAAATATGACAAAATACAATTCAAATTTCCAAAAGTAAATTTTAAAAATGCTATTTCAATATGTTAGTTTTTAAAACTCAAGTAGTATTTGAACTTCCATACTAAAACTAATTAAATTTACAAAAACATAAACTTAATTAATAAAGCATGTTTAATCAACTAAAAACCTATATACCATTATTTGAAGCTCTCTTAAGTTACAAGTCCAGCAGTACTACGTAGTCTATTATTTTCTGGTTTGGTATATATGGGAGATGAAGGAATTAACAAGAAAAACAAATGAAGAAAAATATGTTGTTCCTCAATTTGATATTATTTGATTTCGACTTCGATTGTATGATTGTAAAGAGCTTGAAGCAGATTCAATTTTGGGCTTATGGGCTGCTCAAAATTTTCTAATTGGGTAGATCATATATTTATCTAATTTGACCTCTTACACATTGTTCTTGGTTTTTTTTTTTTTTTTGGGTCTCAAATGCTTCTCCAACACTTCTTCACATCACATGTTAGCAAAACAAGAACATGTCTATAACTCTTACCATATGTACTTTTTTGCAGGAGAATGTCCCTCCAACAAGAAACCTCAAATACATTAATGGAGTTTTAGAGAATTAAATTACATGCATGTAAACATAAAAAGTTAAATATCATATATTTTAATCCATATAACTAATAGAAATATCCATCTTAATTATTTAAGAGCCGCACGAATTAAGATCAAACCAATGTAGATATATAACATAGTACTAAGCTATGTGTATTAGAACAATAATGTATCACATCAAATATGTTTATAGAACACATATAGTAACAACAATTTAGGTTAATCGTTACTACATTGGGTACTATTAAAAAGAATGAACTTAACAAGTTCCATGGCCAAGTAATTCGCCATATTGCAGAGATTCGACATGTTGGCTAATTAAGAACAAATTAATTTTTACAGCAAGAAATGTTACTATGCTTCCTTTGACCATTGTAAACATTTTAAATAGCAAAAAGTACTTGAACTACTACAAGTTTCGGGAACTAGTCTGATTTCGGTGTAGAATTCATTCCGATTATTGAAAAAAGGAGAAATGAAGTTGATGGTCTGATTTTAAATCTTTGCAAAATACATATTTAGATATTTAGATACTTAGTAATATTTTTGTTTTCCTTTTATCTTTTTAGTAGTACACATTTTGGGTAGATACTTAGTTTACCTTTATCATTTTTGGTAAAGATTTAGATACATAGTTGTCAATTCTTTTCTTCACAAAGTGTAATACCTATAGTATTTTCCAAGGTATCTTTTTCTTTCTTCTTAACTAGTACCACTATTCTAAAATAAATATATATATATATATATAAATAACTACAAAAACTTCACAACCCATCCTTGTCATTTTACATCCCATGACCCAGCAACATAAAATCTACAAAAAATGCACAACAAGGTCGACTCCTTACCGGTCAGATCCAACCCACCAACCCGACCCATATCCCGTCACCGCTCGGCGAGCGACATCGTTCATCGGGTCAAAGAAAGCCTCACAACAAGAGTCTCTAAACTCATATGTGCCATTTTCTTATCTCTTTTACTATGTTTAGGCATTATCACTTTCATCTTATGGATCCGTCTACGACCACACCGACCGCGCGTCCATATCCGTGGGTTCTCGATCTCGGGTTTGAGTCAATCCGACGGTTTCGAGACCTCACATATAAGCTTCAAGATAACAGCTCATAACCCGAACCAAAACGTCCGTGTTTACTACGACTCCATGGAAGGATCCGTTTACTACAAAGAGAAACGGGTCGGCTCGACTAAACTCACTAACCCGTTTTACCAAGACCCGAAGAACACGACCATGATCGAAGGAACCTTACGTAGACCCACAATGGTCGTAAATAAGGACCGTTGGATGGAGATGGGACGAGACAGGAATCAAGGGAAGATAGTGTTTCGTTTGGAGGTACGGTCCGTGATACGGTTTAAGGTGTACACATGGCACAGGAGCCATAAGATGTACGCAAACTGTTATATTGAGGTCGGTTGGGATGGAATGTTGTTGAGTGGGACTAAAGACAAAAGATGTCCGGTTTATTTCACTTGAACAAAAGTTTATGTGTTTCCATAATAATTTAAATGAATCTTTATTTAACATTTTAATAACATTATTGTTTGCATGATTAGGAAGTTATTCAAAAAAATTTTTATGTGTATTGAATTTGGTTGTAACATTCGCCCTATGATGTCCTGTACAATTTTTTTTTTAGTTAACCATTATCTAGGTCCTATGATTCGACATGTGCATTACTATTTCTTTTTTTTTTTCGTTGACGGCCGACATTAGTGTTATAAAATCTTATCGTCACCTAATGATTAACATAATTTACGCGCTTAATTTATAATAAAATGCTTTTGGGGGAAAAACTATACTTATGTTGTCACGTCGTATAACTTAACATTATGGATTAATATGTTTATTATATTTATTAAACTCTTGACAATAATTGAATAAAATAGGTAATATGAAAAAAAAATTATGGTACATTTATATTGAACTTGTACTAGAAAATAAACCCATCTCTTGTCAATAAATAAGTAAGTTTGAAAAAAAAGAACTCAGTCTAGGAATATTAAAATGGAAAAATATCTTATGCGAAATTTAACGATTTTTTAATAATCGTATAATACGTGATTCCTTTTTTTTTGTCAACGTAAAATATGTGATTCCTAAGATAATTTTATATTACATTATTTTAAAGTTTACATTATTTATACATCATCAAGTTCATAATCATAAAAGTCAAATCGGACAGCCTGGCCCAAAGTTGACCAAGAGAGAAATAAAAGAGAAACCTGTACTATGTATACTAATTTTTTTTTTTCTTTTTTCTAATGAGAATATATATGCGAACCAAAATACTGCCTATGAAAAGGATATTGGATATAAGAAGAGTCAATTCAAATAATAAATAGCTCGATCATAGTTGATGACCATAACAACGTTACTCCAAAGATGGTCTCTCACCCTCTTCATCAACCAAAGTTTATCTTCTTTCTCCTCTTCTTCCTTCTCATCAAAACCCTAAATGCACAACCAACTTATCTCCTCAGCTATTGTTACACGTCAGGCAACTACACATCAAACAGTCTGTACAAATCCAATCTAGATTCTCTAATTTCCGTTCTTCACTCACAATCATCCCACAAAGGGTTTTACAGCTACACCTCAGGTTCTTCCCCAACCACAACAGTGACTACGGAACATATCTATGTCGCGGAGATATCTCTTCCTCAACCTGTGAAACATGCATCTCAAGAGCATCCAAAAATGTTTTCATATGGTGTCCAGTCCAAAAAGAAGCTATCATATGGTATGAAGAATGCTTCCTCAGGTATACTAACCGTCAGATTTTCTCAATTCTTGATCAAGGGCCATTTGTCACATGGACGACTTACGATACCATGATATATCAATCTTACTTTACTAACACTGTGGAATACCGTATAGACCAGCTAATACGAGAAGCCTACTCGAGCTCTTCATATTTTGCGAAAGAAACTTATCAAGTGAGTTTTCTTGGAGAAGTTTACGATCTAAACGGATTGGTACAATGCACGCCCGATTTGGATCAGTATGATTGCTATAGATGCTTGAAATCTGCGTATAATGAGACTGAAGATTGTTGTTATGGAAAACGTTTCGCGTTGGTCTACTCTACCAACTGTATGTTGACATATATAGCCACTTTATTAGCGCCACCACCACCCCCTCCTCCTCGACCTCCACCACCCCCACAACGTCTCTACCGCGAAAATGATAGTCCTAATTCGGACGAATCATTTTCATTTAAGTTCAAAGGTGAGAACTAATAAAGATATAAATGTAATTGATGGAGAAATAGGATGAATAACAACTCATGCATGATAATATAATTAGGGTATTTGGCTATATCTAGAAGGGTTTATAAAGGGACAGACTCTTTATTTATTTTTGTCAAAATTGCCTTTACCGACTACTATTCATTACCACGATGAACATCTAAATTCATGTTATATATTCTAAAAATTTTAGAATGTGTACAACATATAAATATTCTAAACATTTTAGAATGTGTACAACTCTCTTTCTTTTGTCAAAGATGGGAGCTATCTATCAAAATCAATTTATGTTTCATACACTTACACATTTCTATGAAGATACTTATTTATATAAATTTGTGTGAACAGATAGTAGTTTTGATAATATATACAGAAATGTAAATAAAAGTATATATACATAACAATTGTCCTCATTATAACAACTGTTGTATAAATGTAAATATATTATGAACCTTGAAATGATAATTTGGTCGAATTCGATTATGTTTCATTGGATACTCTTTAACGTAGAGTTTGATTATGTATGTAGGTAAAGTGTTTCGAAGAATCATAGCTCCGGTGATAGCTGCGGTGGTAATGATCTTGGTGATTTGCGTGTGTTCTCTTTGTTGTTGTTGCATTAAGAAGAAAAATAAAGCGAGCGAAATTGAAACATCAATAGAAATTTCGACGCCTAACATTGATGAGAATCTTACGGTTGATCACCCAATGGAGAAAACCGAATCAGATTTACCAAATTAACTTATTGTTTGTTTAAATCAGATTTCAATTACTACGTTATGCTTGAAAATAAGTGATTGATAATAGTTGAAACCAACACATTTTAATAGTTGTGTGTTTACCGTTTCCATATTGATTTGTATATGTGTTATTTTTACCATAAAGGAGTGAATTTTGAATTTGAATTTAGGCTCAGAATGATAATTTTTCTGCCACCGCACCGCATGTATACATATACATAAATATTTATAAAAAATATATGCATATACATATATATCTATACGTTTTAATTACATTTTTCTGTTCCAACTGTTACGTTACCGATCGGAGCTTTATACTAAAATTTGCTACCAAATTAAAAATTTCGACTTATTCCAAAACCCCGCGCGTGTAACTTCGTGTTTAGAAATTGGTCTCTTCATTCGACTACAACAGAACAATATCATTAAATTCATTAAATTGCAAGTTTGGTTTATGTGTTGCGTGTAAACCCTGTAATTTAAAGATTCTCCTTAATTACGTTAAATAACTTGTACACATTTTCTTTAGTTTGCGTTAACATTCGTCCCCATAATGACTAATACACCATGTTAATAATGATAATTCCTTGTATAACCCTATAATTACAACATACCTAATGATTTGCATCATTATAGTAATTAACGAAATCCGACATGACTGAAATAAAAAAACTCCTACTTTTATCTGAATTATTTATACCAATATACTGAATACTGATGATGAATGGGACAATATTAACTAGTAAATGAGAAATGATCATTTCATATATTGAACATTTTAAGTAGAATTGCTTCAAGAAAAAACGATGGAGTATGAATTAAATAAATTGTTCATGTCGTTAATTCTTCACGTAAACCAAACGTAACGATCTATCAATAATTTGATCTCGAATGCTATCCTATGTTTGATCATGAGAATGTAATATTGATGACTTTTAGGGCCGGCACATATACTAATCATTGTTTATATATCGTATATGATGTTTTCAAACTGAATATTTTATAGGTTATGAGTGGTAATTGAACACTGTGCCGATGAGATTCCAATAATAACAAAAATAATTATATATACATATATCTATATATATTTGTTATTGTTAAAACGGTAGATCATAGTACAAGCATGACCCGGAAGACTTTCCAAAAGCCAAAAGTATATCAAAATAGTTCGATTACGACTTTAACCATAAAGTACACAACACTTTTGGTTAAAATACTAAATTGCATGAAAAATATTACACAATAGGTTGTTCTAGATAATGTAAAGAACATACCTGATCATGATTGATTTTTTTAGGCAAATACTGATCATGGTTGTTTAAAAATAGGAAAATAAACTGATTTTAAGTCTCCTTTCAGGTTTTCACGAAATATCTGTTTCTCCATATGGTGTGATATATAAAATTTGTTCAAATACAACATGTATTTTTTAATAAATTTTTTAACTTGTGTAGTTGTACAAATAATAATTGGAATATTCATTTTCCTAGGTTCAGTATCAGACCCCTAAATATTAATGTTTATATGGAATGCTTGTATAGTTTATTATTAGTCTCATATTTAAATATCCATCAGCTGATCAGCATAATACTATAAGCAATCACAAAGTATTCTCAACGCGACTGTGGATTCCAATATAGAAGTTTATAGCGTTCCGTTGAACTCTGGGGTAATCCAAGTTAATATGGTTCGATATGATTGTGGTTTAAATTTCGGTTTTTTAATTCAAAATATATAAATACTTTTTATCTTCTTATTTTCAAATAATAAAGTTAAGTTTCAGTTCAAATTAGTATTTCGTTGTGGGTTTGGTTTCCACTTTTCTGGTACATATATCATTTAATATTTAGGTAAGATAGGATTTGATTTTTAGGTTCAATTTTCGTTTTCAATAATATTTTTGAGGTTTTCTTTATTATTCAACGCCCTTATATGTATATTTTTCTACTATTGTAATATATACTTGGTTTACTAGCTGGAATATCCGCAAAAATGAATAACCACTTAAAGTGTTCCAACATATACTTAAAATTTAGTTCAACCATTACTATCGGTTATCTATATCAATAAAATAAAATTTGTTGAAATTTTAAATCTATATTGCAGTCATGAGGCTGTTACAAACTTACAAGGCAAAAAAAGTATATATAAAAAGTTGTCTCTTTGGATAATTAAGAGTTTAAAGCACGATTTAAAGATTATTTTTGGTTTGTTTTTCTTTTTTTTTTTAAAAAGGGATCTCTTTTTGTTAGGTAGAGCTTTAAGATCAACATAGTTTAGATGGCAAAAATAAATATCAGATACTATTCAAAACTTTAAGCGATGTTAGCAGTTAGATTGTGGGTCAAGTACGAATGTTCTTATTATTTGTGTAGCTTTAAACCTGCCTGCACCATAAACTTTTCGTCCAAGAAACCTATAACAACAAAATATAACAGCACACAATTAATTTATCATTGCAGAAGTTACATATAAACTACACCTTAAAAACATTTATTCAAATCATGGAATCGGTTACTAGATCAAGTTAGTCGGCGTATAAGTGAATGATCCTTTAATATCTTGTTTATAGAGTCGACAGATCATATTATATACATACAAGCAAACATACACATAAACATATACATAGATACTTTATATTATAATCAATTGGTCGTATATGTAAGCTGCAAGTTGATCGACAATACGAAACATTACAGATAAGGTTTTTGTTTTCTGCCACTCATGACTCTAAAGATAAGTATTCCATTAAATAAATTAAATAAAACTTTCATATAAATTATTACAATGATTTGACAATTACCTGCTTACTTGAATTAGATTAATATTGGAGAACAGAATCAATGACAATGAGAATGTCTCATTCGTCTCAACATCGTTTCGACTAAACATATAAACATATATATAATTCATCATCAAAAAATTACCTCATTTTTTGGTTAAAGTCAACAAAATTAACATGCATGTGGAATTTTTTCTGGAATAAATATTTGCATGTGGGTATGACATAATAAAAACAAACTGTTTGCATATGGTCGGAACATGGGGATTTCATAGAAAATTTTACACTTGGCTTGTGGGTATATTTTAAATTATTCTGAGTTTCGATTGATCAAAATTAATTAAGGCATATTGCAAGTAATATATCAAAATTTATATCATCTCTTATAAAGGTGCTTTATGTTTGGATTTGGAATGCAGCAAATTCATTGTTAACTTTATATAAATAAAAAAAGTTCATTATAGTTAACTTGAATCTTTATTTTTTCTTTGTTAAAATGGTTTTCCAAACAGCTAACTGTAAAGTTAAAACCTGAGTATTAGTGTTGAGCAGTTCGTGATGTCTAGAAGTTTCCAAGTATACTGTCTATATATTATACAGAGAATTTGGAATCATTTACTCATTTGTTGCGTATAATGCTTATCCAACGATGTTTAGTGGGGATCCTCGTACATGGTGAATAACCAAAGAAATAATATTCATTGATCAAATGAGTCACTTCAAAGTCAGGGTTTTCTAATTGGATTACATTGCCCTCATTTTGTTAGCTAAAGTAATGAGGTGGATTAATACTATTTCAATAATATAATAATAATACTAGTAAAATCATGTACTTATATTGATTTTGATTGATTACGGGATTTTTAATCATAAAAAAAATATTAAAAAAAATTACTCAATTTTGTTTTTGTAGTGCTAGCTCGTGTAGCTATATTTTACCGTTTTTACCATTTATAAATCATTTACTGTCTTTTTAAACAGTTAAAGATTCCGTACTACTTTGTGTTATATACCAGTCGGACCCATTGATAATTTTAGATCTATGTTTAAAGTTGATAAAGCAGATAACCAAAATATAATTATGTTCAGTTTATTTTCAATTAAGAATTTATCCTTATGGAAAATCAAGTTTTAAATTATATACAACTAGGGAAGTCCTCACGCAACTTTAAACAAATGTAGTAAATAATACAACACTATATAAATAATATATATCAAAATGATTGATCTATGTAGATGTCGTTTGAACATTCTGCTTAAGTAAAACAATTTTATAATTTACAACATATATCATGTTTCTATTTTCTCCATATACTAAAGTAAATAATGATAGTTACATTATTATTTAATTATTTAAAAATAATATAGTTTAATAGTTTTTGTATTTTGGGATCGTCTTCTAATAATTCTCTTTCTATCAATATTTCACAAAGTTATTACAACTTATTATATTTCAAAACTAATTAACACTTCTATAAAAATGAATTTGATAAAATTCTGATGATGAAATTACACGAATAATAAAAAAATATTCTAAATTTTGGTTGAATTATCTTAGAAGAAGTGGAGAGACTCATATAGATCGTCCAATAAAAAAGTCTTACCTTGCTTTTCACATTACATTGAAAGCATAAGATGGGAAAATAGAGAACTAATCTTACATTTGTCATTGACTCTATACTCCTAACTACAACAGTTATATATATAGAAAATCTTTTTACTATATAAGATTGTGATGCCATTTAAATTAGTCTAGTTATATTTGTTTTTGTTGATATATAGTTATATTTAGTTAATGAAATTAAATAAGACATACGGAAAATTATACTTTTTAGGGGGTAAACATTAATTAATTTAAATAAATTAATATATATATATATATATATATATATATATATATATATATATTATATATATTTACACTAAAGAAGTGATCTTACATTCGTCATTGATTTATGTTCCCAACTACATCACATATATAAAAGAAAGAAAATCAACTTGAAAAAAAAAATTAATATATATAGCACTATAAAGAAGTGATTTTACATTCGTGAGATGTTATATGCTCCAACTAAATCACTTATATAGAAGTAAAAAATAAACCTAAAGAGGAAAAAAATTGAAATTTGCATTGTAATAATTATCTATCGTTGTTGAGGGTATATAGAAGAGGAAATCAACGTGAAAAGAAAAATAATTTGAAAATTTTCTAATTAATTAATTAGTTATTGCAAATTGTATTAATGAGTTAAGTTATGGTCAATCAAGAGAAATTATTATCTTTGTAAATATTTTTTGTTATATATGTTTCTTTTAGGAATGAGAATATCAAAAACTAAAATAGAGAAATAATTAAAATGAAGGATGATCACTTGTCTTTGTATATGTTTTTTTTATGATGGAGAATATCGAGTGGTATAATAGAGTAATATTGAAAAGACACATTTTAAAAAATTACTGTCAATTATGTTGTTAATTGGTTAAGTTATTGTCAAATTGTAATAATTGTTTTTAAATGTGTAATTAACAGAAATTATTGTTCTTATATATGTTTCTTTTAGAAATAAGAATATGAAAGGTAATCGCTTATATAGAAGAGGAAATCAACTTGAAAAGAAGAACAATTTGAAATTTTTCTAATTAATTAATTAGTTATTGCAAATTATATTAATGAGTTAAGTTATGGTCAATTAATAGAAATTATTATCTTGGTATATGTTTTTTTGTTATATATGTTTCTTTTAAGAATGAGAATATCAAAAAGTAAAATAGAGAAATAATTAAAATGAAGGATGACAAATTGTAATAATTGATTTCTTTTGTATACTTTTTTTGTTAAGTTATTATCAAATTGTAATAATTGATTTTAAATGTATAATTAATAGAAATTATGTTTTTTATATATGTTTCTTTTAGAAATGAGAATATGAAAAGGTAAAATAGAGAAATAGTTAAAATGAAGGTTAAAATGAAGGATGACAACTGTCAGCTTGTGGTTAAGCAAACCTTACTTTATTATATAAGATTGTCAAATTGTAATAATTGATTTTAAATATGTAATTAATAGAAATTATTGTTCTTATATATGTTTATTTTAAAAATGAGAATATGAAAAGGTATAATAGAGAAATTATGTTTATTTTAAATGTGTAATTAATAGAATTTATGTTTCTTATATATGTTTGTTTTAGAAATGAGAATATGAAAAGGTAAAATAGAGAAATAGTTAAAATGAAGGTTAAAATGAAGGATGACACGTGTCAGCTTGTGGTTAAGCGAACTTTACTTTATTATATAAGATTTGAATTTAAATGTTAACTATATGGTTTCGGTTATGCTTCTTTAACATTACAAAAATTCAACCATAAACTCAAATTATATACAGCCAAATGAAATCTAGTGTTACTCTTGGATAGAAGCTAATTATATGTTTATTTAAGACATTGTTTCAAAATATTATAGATTTTTATTATATCTTAAAAATATTGTGGTAAACTTATAACTAACAAAATTAATTGTTGACAAAAAATAATTATTTTGAAAACTTTAAAAAATAGAAAAATCTCTCACTTTTTAGATCAGTGGATCCTATGAAAAACAAAGTCCCCCTCCCAAAATCTATGGTTTAAATACATTACTTTTACATTTAATGAGAACAAATTAAAAAATAATGGTGGGAACAAGTAACATAATGCCCACAAGACCTATGTGGTATATTTCAATCGCTCACAACTTGCCAAGAGGCAAGAGGTATTGTCCCTTTTATTTTTCTATTTTTATTTTATATTTCTTCCACTTTCTACTTGGCAAATGCAAACATCACTCTCTCTATCTCGCCTCTCCAATTCTTCTATATAAAGTTATAAAGAGAAATGAACACAAACACACACACAAAAATTCCAACATATTCTTAAAACCCCCAAAACTTTCAAAACATTAACCAAAAACACCAATTATAAAAATGAGAAACAATTTCGTCCCTGTAATTATTCTCTCCTTCATCACCTTCTTGATCTTCTTAACTCCATCAATCGCAGAACAAGAACCTTCACTTCTCTCCCCTGTCGATCAACTCCTCAACCAAACAAGCTCATACCTAGATTTTACCAAAAAATTCAACCAACCAAGAATCGAATTCTCAACATCAACAATCATCGCAGCTTTACTCTCTTTCCTCGCTTCATCAATCTCAAGTGCCGGTGGAATAGGCGGTGGAGGTTTATACGTTCCGATAATGACAATAGTCGCAGGTCTTGATCTAAAAACAGCTTCAAGCTTCTCAGCTTTTATGGTTACGGGTGGATCTATAGCTAACGTGGGATGCAATCTATTCGTTAAAAACCCTAAATCTGGTGGCAAAACCCTAATCGATTTCGATTTAGCTCTTTTATTGGAACCATGTATGCTTCTTGGAGTTAGTATTGGAGTGATCTGTAATCTTGTCTTTCCAAACTGGTTGATTACGATTCTCTTTGCCGTGTTTCTTGCGTGGTCCACGTTGAAGACTTTTGGAAATGGAGTTCATTATTGGAGATTGGAATCGGAGATGGTGAAGCTAAGAGAAGCTAGTCAAGAGGAAGATGATGAGGAGAAGATTGAGAGTTTGAAATTGCCACTTTTGGATTATGAGAGACCAAAGAGGTTTCCATGGATTAAGCTTGGAGTTTTGGTGATTATTTGGTTCTCTTACTTTGCTGTTTATCTTCTTCGTGGTAACAAATATGGCGAGGTAATTAATATTCTTCATTTAATTTCAATTATTATTAGTACTTATCACATTTAGTTACCTTTAATTAGATGTGCTTAAACGTTTAAAATTTGGAATTGACAATATATACTAGAGACAACAAAACACCTAGTTTTAAAGGAAAGAAAAAGCCAAAAAGGCTTGAAATTACCCAGAAATAAAAATTATTTTGTCATCATGATTATCTCCATATATATTAATTTTCTTACCAAAAAAGGAAAAAAAAAAGGTTTGACCGAGACTAATACAAGACATTGAAAAATAATGAATTTGAAAAATAATCGTGTTTTGAAAGCTTGTTTTAAATTTCATTTTTATCAATTAAATTTTTGCTTAAACTAGGTATATTTATAGGACTTAAAAGATTATACAGGAAAAGTATATGTCAAAATCACGTTTATGGAGTAATTAGGTGAACTTTACGATCAAGATTAACGAGGAGTAAATGAAACACGTTTGAATTGTTCTCATCTACCTTCATGAATCATGACATATATTTAATTTTTTTCTTTAATTTGTGGTAATCACGTGGTGAAGATGCGTTTGAAAATTGATAGGTAACTTCTTTTATTAAAAGCGATAGCGAATTTGTTCACGTGAAAGACAGGTCATCATCAATAATGTTGGTTTTGAGATTGGTCGTAAGCGAAACAAAAGTACAAAAACAAATTACGTGTCTTTTTCCTACGATCTATTACAAGATTTGCACCTTTTTAGATTCTTTTACCCTTTCAAAGATGCTTTGGGCTACTATTTTATTTTATTGTTAGCTCTTTTGAAAGAAAGTATTATATTATCTCTTTGGGGACGTGAAAATATATGTACGAAAAGCAAATTCTAGGTTACAAAAATAGATATCTACATTTTTTTAGAACTTAAAGAAAATTTGTTTTCATTTCTATTATATTATTATTTTGGGTAGGGTAACCAAACAAACCAAAATTTACAAAATTTAACTGAAGTTATTATATTATGGATGAATTATGGTGCAATATAATTAGTCTATTAACAGTTATTCATACTTTGCATTTTCAGGGAATCATAACGATCGAGCCATGTGGAACCACTTACTGGCTCATCTCATCGACTCAAATACCACTCACTATCTTCTTCACTCTTTGGATTTGCTTCAGTGACAATGTTCAAAGCCAGCAGCCATCAGATTACCAAGTCTCAGTAAAGGTTCGATTTCACATAACTCCAACAAACACTGATTAGTTTTTGAAAAGACAGAGAAATGACGAATGTCCGAAAACAATTTTGTGCTTGCAGGATGTAGAAGATTTGAGATCAAATGATGGAGCACGATCAAACAAGGGTATGTTTCCTGTAATGGCTCTTTTAGCTGGAGTTTTGGGTGGTGTTTTCGGTATTGGAGGTGGTATGCTCATTAGTCCTCTTCTTCTTCAAGTCGGTATCGCTCCCGAGGTAATTAAGTTCTTGGCTCGATCCGAAAATACTCTGTTTTTCCTAGACCTTAAGTTAAATTTACTCTGTTCTTTTTGTTGTTGTTGTTGTTGTTATAGGTTACTGCAGCCACATGTTCTTTCATGGTTCTGTTTTCATCAACAATGTCTGCGATTCAATACTTGTTACTAGGCATGGAACATACTGGAACCGCGAGTATATTCGCGGTTATATGTTTTGTGGCGTCACTCGTAGGACTAAAGGTGGTTCAAAAAGTTATAACCGAGTATGGAAGAGCTTCAATCATTGTGTTCTCGGTTGGTATCGTCATGGCATTGAGCATTGTGTTGATGACAAGCTATGGAGCTCTTGATGTTTGGAATGACTATGTCTCTGGTCGTTACATGGGTTTCAAATTACCATGTTGAGACCAAAAAGCGAAAGTTTGGTTTCTTTGGTTAATACTTCATAAAAGATGTGTATATCATCATATCATCATGTTTTTGCTCTTTCATCTATTGGGTCATTTAGAGTTAAGAAACTTTCTCTATCTTTATTTTGTATGATTTTTAAATCACTATTCAGAATGCACACCTCGTGCATTCGAATATATGGTCAAAATAAGTTATGTTGTGGACCTAAACTCTGATTTCAATATCAAATTCTATGCATTTCTTTGTGTAGTTTTATCGTCTTAGTGCTGTCCACAATCGCCGCCTTTGTATCTTGCAACTTCATTTTCTTCAAAAGGAGATTTTAACTACAGAATTGCTCTGAGTTACTCAGAAACACTAAAGCCCTTGGAACTTGGATTAAGTCAATTTGTGGGACAAGGATCATGCATGAACAATTTTTTCTTGAACGATACATGTTATGTTTTGCCCAAGAGAGAAATTAATTCCACAAGTAGCTTTGTTGCTAAAGTGTTTGGATATTATGTTTAATTTTGCTTTCAGTTTCAAGTCTCTTTTCGTTTTGGGTTTTAGTCTTTTAGGTTTATCTTTAGATAACTTTCCGATTAATACTATTTTCTTCTTTTTTACATAATTTGTTTTCTTGTTTCAGTTTATGTTAATAAAATTAGGTTTACCCATTCTTTAATAAAACTTAACATTATTTACATAACAAACTAAATTGATTCAGTTTATTTTCTTCCCATATCTATCCCAAAATGTAAGTTTTTTTGGTTAAATGCGTGCAATTTAAAAATTAATAAATGTTTTCTTATTTATAAAATTTTAACCAATAGAAAAAAATATTGCAAAATTCAAATAGTCATAAATTATGTATAGAAATATGAGAAAATTTTATATTTTAAAATAATTTTTTTCTTCTAAAACATCCTATATTTTGGACAGAGAAAGTATATAGTTTCGTTTAAATTATTGAACAACATTGGTACCATATCTCGAATGTACGTGAGAGCACCAGAGTATGGCATTTTGTGGGAGAAGGATCATGCATTGAACCATATTTCTTCAACTACACATGTTATGTTTTGGACCTGCAAGTTTGCAACATGAAAGAGTAAGAGCTCAACTGATACAGGAACTATATCAGAATGTAACAAATGCGATTTCTTGACCAACTTTGATTAATAGAAAACAAGTGATATTAAATGGTTTTTCCTCACACTTTTTTTATATTCTCTCTCTCTCTTGTAATCTCAAATCAAACACCTTTGATAAGAGAATTACTAAGATCAAAACCTTAGCCCCTTTAGAGTTTTTCATTACTTTTCTCTCTTGAAGTAAAAACTCTATTGCTAAGAATGCCTTCTCAATATTTGTGGTACCGTCTCCAAATGTTGAGCACCCTATATATACTAAAACAGGTCGAGCTTTTTCACAGACCTATTTCCAAATCTTAAACTAACAAGTTTGATCAATTTCCTTTTCTCTAAAAAGGAAATTATCTTCTTCTTCTTTAAGATAACTTTTTAATTCATCTTTTGTTTTACTTCCTTTTTCTTCATGCGCTTCTAGCTTCTAGAACTTGGTTTTTTATCATCGACTCTTCCTTGATCTTCTAGAAATCTTCAACCTTATGTTGTATTACCTCTTGAGTTAGTTCATTTGCGTCAAGTAGTACTTCAGCTTGCATCTTCAATCTCCCCCTTTTTAAATATGAGCTTCTCAAGCATACCTGTCAATTTTAAAATTTGCAACGATTCGAATGTTCGTAAAACTATCCAAAAGAAGATCCAATCCGAAATAGCAAACATCATCCATGAGTCTTGAATAAAAAAGAAATACCGAAGAAAAAAAAATCTAAACTCCCCCAGAGTTTTAAAATTCGAAGCTTCCATAAAACAAAAACAAACTCCCCCAGAAGTTGTGCCTATCTCCCCCTGCTTGAGAACTCAACTTTAAAAACATCATCACTCAGTATCATCTTCATCAGAGCATTTATATTCCTCAGTAGCCTTCACAGTTTGAATTAGTCTTTGAACAACATCTGTAATGGTCTGAAGAGCTGCAGCTGTGTCCTCCAAGGTCTCCAAGACGGCTGCTGAACCTGTATCATCTGTAGGCAAACGAATTTGACCTAGCTGAATGAAATGATCCGACTTTGATGTCGAGGAATCTGCCTTGTGTTTTGAATGAGTGCTCTTATACAGTAGCTTCTTTGTCCCTTTAGTCTTGGCTTCTTCTTTCTTGATAAAAGCTTCCCCAACCCGAGCATCTTTTCTATACATAACCGGAGGAATCAGCTTCTCATTAGACAGGATCCATGGTTCCTTTTGCTGGAAAAGTAGCCCATAAATGATTCTGGGAAAAACAAGCTAGCGAGAATCTTTTTTCTGAAGCACACTAAGACCCATCACTTGATTATAAATCATTCTGCCAATGTCAAATCTAACCCCTGTTGTGAGTTTGTAAATCAGTCTAGCTCGATCTTCAGAGATATGATTCTTGTGAGTTGAAGGAATCTAATTATATGTTGCAATCAAGAGTAAGACTGCAAACTGAGGAGGCAGGATCGTCGGACTAATCTTGTTCCAGCGGCAACCTTTGCACATATGAGACGCAATGACATCTAGACTAACTGTGTCAGCTTGTGTATCAAGCAGT
This sequence comes from Crucihimalaya himalaica, assembly GCA_004349715.1. Lineage (NCBI taxonomy): Eukaryota > Viridiplantae > Streptophyta > Magnoliopsida > Brassicales > Brassicaceae > Crucihimalaya > Crucihimalaya himalaica. Next base: position 1,625,974 of record SMJT01000026.1, on the reverse strand, counting down.
AGTTCTTTCTTGTTTAATGGTTGAATACCAAGAATTTGTTTATGGCTGCAGGTGAAAACTTATACCAGAATTGTCTAACAAACACCTTGACTCCATTGTCACTATTCTCACCCTTTGTACCAGGCATATTTGCATAAAATTCCCTCACAATTTCAGGACAATAGCTAGCTAATCTAGTGACAGTAGATTCTAGATTTGCCTCCTTAATCATATTCATATATCCCCACATATCTTCTTGTTCTAGATCAACCAAACGTTCCTCAATGATGTTGCGGATAACAAAGAAGGAGTACCTGTCTTTGGCCTCAGCTGAATTGAAGATCCGAGAACGAATTTTGGATGTTGACACACCTTTTTGAAGTGGAGTTGATTCTGTTCTGGGTTTCTTTTGAGAAGGTCTGACTTGCTTGTTTTGATGCTTCCTACGTTCGAGTTGATCTTGAACATAGATGCCGAATGACTCAATCTCTTCATCAGACACTTGGTTCTTGCCTTTGTTCTTTGTTTTCTTCAACACGTCTTGATTTTCTTCAGATTTGGCAACTTTTTCGTCCTTAGCCCTTGGGCTTTTGATTTCAGCTTCACAAGCACTTGAATTTTTCTCGATTTTATCCGAATTTCCTTCTTCCGAGTCGCATCGAGTGGACTCACCCATGTCTTCTTCTTCTCCGACCATTTATGCGGAGGCTCCACTGTATGGCACAATTTGCAACTCACTCTCTTCATCACTTGGTTCATCTATGAGAACTGGTCGATTAGGATCTCCAGCTGTTTGTCGAGTCCGTTTTCTGCTTCCTATACGACCGCTTCTGATTTCGTTCACCATTGTTGAGACTCGGACTCCTCTGTGTTTCTTGGTGTGTTTGATTTTTCTTCCTTTCTTCAAAATTTGGATCTTTGAAATTTTCCCCCTTTCTTGTACACAGAATTAATTGAATCATCGTTTTGGTTTAACCAAACCGAAAGCCGAATTTTGTAATAAACCGATGATTAAAAATCAAATCAGATCGCTTAACCGGTTAACCCTTTTGACACATACACAAAAAAACTTAGTCCTGAGTCAGTGTATGTGTCAGTCTGCTTTTGTATCAGGGTGCTTTTTCACACACTCCGAGTGAGTTCCTCAAGATGACAAACCGATTAATGTCCAAAGGTTTGGTGAACAGATCAGCTAGTTGAAGTTCAGTGACCACATGCTCTACCGCAATTTGTTTTTCTTCCACAAGTTCTCGGATAAAATGATGATGTATATCAATGTGCTTTGTCCGTGAATGTTGTACTGGATTTTTAGATATATCAATTGCACTCTTGTTGTCACAGTAAACCATCATAGAGCCTGAGTTCATTCCGTAATCAGCTGACATCTGCTTCATCCATAGAAGTTGGGTACAACAACTACCCATTGCAATGTATTATGCTTCTGCTGTATAATGACACAGAATTCTGTTTCTTGCTCAACCATGAAATTAAGTTGTTCCCAAGAAAGAAACATCCACCACTTGTACTCTTTTTGTCATTAACACTTCCAGCCCAGTCTGCATCACAATACCCTACCAATCTCTTATTCGATCCTTTTAAAAACCATATCCCAAGATTCACAGTTCCCTTGACATACTTGATTATTCTTTTGACTGCTTCAAGATGTGACTGTTTGGGCTTTGCTTGATATCTTGCACACATCCTTACACTCAAAACACAAATCCGGTCTGCTTGTTGTGAGATATAAGAGACTCCCAATCATCCCTCTATATGTCTTATTATCCACGTCTTTTCCTTCCTCGTCTTTAGTCAACTTGACTGATGTACTCATATGAGTTTTTGATTCTTTACACTTATCCATCTTGAATTTCTTCAGCAGATTCTTTGCATAGGTACTTTGAGAAATAAAGATACCGTCTTCAAATTGAGATATTTGCAGTCCTAAAAAATACTTCAATTCACCAACCATACTCATCTCAAATTCCTGAGTCATACTTTCCACAAACTTGTCAACTAATCCTTGTGAAGTGCTTCCAAAGATTATATCATCCACATAGATCTGCACAATCATGATATCTTCGTCTTGTCCCAAAATGAAGAGAGTTTTATCAACACTTCTTCTAACATAGCCTTTTTCAACTAAGAAGTTTGTCAATCTTTCATATCATGCTCTTGGAGCTTGCTTTAAACCATACAAAGCCTTCTTTAATCGATATACATATTCTGGATGTTTTGAGTCTTCAAATCCTTTTGGTTGTGCAACGTAGACTTTTTCTTGTAAAATACCATTAAGAAAAGCACTTTTCACATCCATTTGATATACTTTGAGGTTCATAATGCAAGTCATCCCCAAGAATAATCTGATTGACTCAAGTCTTGCTACTGGAGCAAATGTTTCTTCAAAGTCGATTCCTTCAATTTGTGAGTATCCTTGAGCTACTATTCTTGTCTTGTTTCGAACAACAACTCTATTTTCATCTATCTTGTTTTTGAAGATCCATTTGGTTCCTATAACATTCTGCCCTTCTGGACGTGGCCCCAGCTCCCAGACATCTCTTCTCACAAATTGTTCTAGTTCTTCTTCCATGGCCATGATCCAAAAATCATCATCAAGTGCTTCAATATGAGTTTGTGGTTCATTTGTGGAGACAAAACATTTAAAATGCATAGTTTCCCAGACTGCAAAGTTGTTAATCATCTTTTTGTAGTCCAGCTTGATTCCTCTTGTCTTCATTCTGTCATTAACATCCCCAATGATATCTTCAGCTTAATGATTCTGATGTACTTCTTGAGTTATTTTCTTGTCTATGTCAGAGTCATTGTTGTCTCTTGATTCACTTGATTCTGGTTTCTCTGTTTCACTTTCTGAGCTTTCTTCATTCCATTTTGGTTATGTATAGTCATCAAATACTACATTAACAGATTCAAATACCGATGATGTTCGTGTATTGTAGACTCTGAATGTTGTACTACTTCCTGAATAACCCAGAAATATCCTTTCATCACTTCTTGAATCAAATTTTCAAGATGATCTTTATCGTTTAGAATGTAACATTTGCACCCGAAGACATGAAAATAGCTGAGATTTAGAGTTTTTCCTTTCCATAGCTCATATGGAGTCTTCGTAGTTCCTTTTCTCACATAGACTCGATTCACAATGTAACATGCCGTGTTTAAAGCTCCAACCAAAAATCTGATGGAAAGTGTTCTATTTTTCCTTTCTACCATCCCGTTTTGTTGTGGTGTTCTTGGAGCTGCAAACTGATGAGATATCCCATGTTTTTCACAAAAAACTTTCATTGAGCCGTTTTGAAATTCTCACCCATGATCACTGCGGATTTTCTTGATGCTTTCTTTTTCATTTATCAACTGTAGTGCCCAGATTCTGAAGCTTTCCAAAGTGTTTGATTTTTCACGAATAAATCTCACCCATTTGTACCTTGATAAATCATCGATGAGTACAAATACATACTTCTTACCCGCCACACTTTCGACTTGCATTGGACCCATCAAGTCCATGTGTACTAAATCTAACACAGCTTTTGTTTGAACATCTTGATCTTTCTTGTGTTGGATTTTGACTTGCTTCCCTTTGTTACACGGTCCACTTACCATCCTGTCATCTCTTTTGATTTTAGGCACCCCTCGAACTAGCTCTTTGTTGACAAGAGTAGTTAGGTTTCTTGTGTTCATGTGACCGAGATATTGATGCCACATGTTCAGATCATCTTTGGCACTAAAACAGTTATTAGAATTGTTCTCCCACATATAACAATTGTTCCCTGACCTTCTTCCTTTCAAAATAGTTGCTCCTTCTTCAATCATAGCTTGACAGTCGACTTTTGTAAATAAGACATTCAGTCCTTCATCACACAACTGACTCACACTTATCAGATTGGCTTTTAGTCCTTTAACCAGATATACATTCATCAATTTGGGAAGATTTGTACTTCCTTTTCCTTGTATAACTTCATGTCCTCCATCACCAAAGGTTATTTTACCTCTTTTAATCTTCCTAATGCTTTGTAGGTTACTTAGAGTTCCTGTCATATGTCGTGAACATCCGCTATCAAAGTACCATGGAGTTGTATCTTCACTGTCTTCTGTCATAAGTGCCATATTGCATCGAAATCCAAGTCCTGATGTACTCTTTGACGTACTTGTTTGAGTTATTTGATACAGATCTGTTTTCTTAACCCAAATCTGTTTTTGATAGCCATTCCAGAAAAATCAACCTTGAGACTTGAGTTTCTTAACTCTTTCCCAGTACTTGTAACAGAACATTCTAATATGTCCATTCTTCCCACAAAAATAATAACCCATGTTCTTGATTAAATCCTGATTTTCTTGTCCGATTCTGACAAGTGCTTCTCAAACTTCTCTGTAACTTCTAACAAGATCTGCATCCTCTTCTTCTTCTTTAGATTCTGAATCTGAGATTTCTTCTTCATCGATAAACTCGGTGATACCTACATAGGCGAAGTTATTAAGAATCTCTTCTTCTTCACTTTCTTCTTTATCCAATTCTTCTTCGATGCCTATCATTGATTTTTTGTTCTGATCACTCACACATTCTTCTTGAGTATGCCATGTTCCTTTGCAACCCGTACATTTGAGTTCCCTTCTTTTTATTGTCAGACATTCTCTAATGAAGTGCCCATATCCTTTGCATTCATGACATTGCATGTTTGCTTTCTTAAATGTCTTTCCTTCATCTGTGCTCTTTTTGACTGAGCTAAACTTCTTCTGCCCTTGTCCTTGCTCCACTTTCCTTAGTGCTCGATCAAATCTTCTTACAAGGAGTATTATTGGATCTTCTTCCTCTGTTTTGTTCTCAATGGACGTTAAGGCCAATCCTTTCCCTTTCTTTGTTTCTCCTAATTCCATCTCATGAGCTTGAAGCATTCCTACCACATCTCCAAAGCTGAGTTCATCCATGTTGTTGGATACTGTTAGAACAGTTTTGTAGGCCATGAACTTAGAAGGTAAACATCGAAGGAATTTTTTCACCAGTTTTTTATCCTTGTACTTCTTTCCGAAGGTTAATGCTTCCTGGGCAAGTGAGCTTATTTTAGAACTAAAATCTGAAATTGACTCATGTTCTTCCATTCTTAGATTCTCAAATTTTGATGCCAGCATGTCTTTTCTAGAGATTTGGACTTTGGCAGTTCCTTTAAAGTGTGTTTGCAGAATGTCCCATGCTTCTTTAGCTGTCTCACATCCTTGAATCAGTTCGAACTGTTTTCTTCCAACACTGTAGTGTATGGCTGTGAGAGCTCTTGAATTGTACTTTGATTTCTTTAATTCTTCATCAGTCCAATCCTTTTCTGGTTTGAGTTTCTCAGTGCCATCTTCAGCCTTGATTTTGGATTCTTCCCATTTTTCTAACACAACTTTCCATGCAAAGACGTCAATACCTCTTATTACAGATTTTATTCTTGATTTCCAAAATCCATAGTTACTATCGTCCAGTATCACTTTCGTGATGTTCACAAGTTCCTAATAGCTCTCCATCTTCTCCACAGGATCTCACCTGTATGCAATCTTCACAAGTGATTGCTCTGATACCAATTGAAAGTGCAAGAGCTCAACTGATACAAAAACTATATCAGAATATAACACAGACGATTTCTTGACCAACTTTGATTAATAGAAAACAAGTGATACAAATGGTTTTTCCTCACACTTTTTTTCTATTCTCTCTCTCTCTTGTAATCTCAAATCAAACACCCTTGATAAGAGAATTACCAAGATCAAAACCTTAGCCCCTTTAGAGTTTTTCCTTACTTTTCTCTCTTGAAGTAAAAACTCTATTGCTAAGAATGCCTTCTCGATATTTGTGCTACCTTCTCCAAAGGTTGAGCACCCTATATATACTAAAACAGGTCAAGCTTTTTCACAGACCTATTTCCTAATCTTAAACTAACAAGTTTGATCAATTTCATTTTCTTTAAAAAAGAAATTATCTTCTTCTTCTTTAAGATAACTTTTTAACTCCTCTTTTGTTTTACTTCCTTTTTCTTCATGCGCTTTTAGCTTCTAGAACTTGGTCTTTATCATCGACTCTTCCTTGATTTTCTAGAAATCTTCAACCTCCTGTTGTATTATTTCTTGATTTAGTTCATCTGCGTCAAGTAGTACTTTAGTTTGCATCTTCACAACCAACTAATTTAGAAGACGGATTACGCCTCTGGTTTGGTACTAGATAGATCTTTGTCTTTACTCTCTTTTCGAATAGCTCAGTTTTGAAGTTCTAGACTCGTGATGAACACCATGGTCCAAGATTGTCGTTTTATTCACAGATTACAAAATTGAAAATTACTCTATAGTAATACTAATACTGTACTAACCTATTTTTTAAAAAAAATTGTTTCATTTTGTGAACTGATTGTGTCTGGGTTAAAATGGGCTCTGGGCCTATAATTATTAGTAATTGACGTGGGTTCTACACAAATTGGACTTACGCTTCAGATAAAAGAAGTACAAAAGTTAGACATGTACAAGCCGATGCCCATACACATACTTTAGTTTTTCTTATATTACACAAACATGTACAAGCTAATGCCCATACACATGCTTTAGTTTTTTCTTTACTTGTAATACTTGTAACAATGAGCGATAGAGACTTGCGATTGGAGTGTACACCGTTCATCAACTTAGTGAAGGTATGTGGCCAAGAGTACTAAACCAGACGTACTCTCGAGAAGAACTCGTGAAATTTCTAGTGTTGACTTACAGTTGAGTTATGTCACTCAAGAACATTAATCTTAGCAGTACTAGATCGAGCATTGATTGTGTTACCTGACAGATTCAACATGTAATTAGACATGTATTCATTATGCACATGTTAAAAAATTTAAGTAGTTGTTTTTTAGCCATACATTAATAATGTATAATTTTAGTTTGTTCGAGATTTCATATAAAACAATGTCACTTAATCTACAAATACAAAATAATAAGTATAAATTATAAACTATATATAATACAACCATTTTTAGTATCATCTAACTGCGAATTAAACATATTATTAATTTTCTTAATATTTATTTGCCATTTATCTAAGATTTAGGTGGTAAAGAAGGTAAATACAAAATCTATTTTTTTTTTCGTACAAATCTGTTATTAAAGAGTAATATTTAATGATATAATCTATAATGGTGGAGGTGTAAACGATTCTGTTAATCTTTCTTAATGATTTGAAGATAAATTCGATTCGTTCTCTTCCTTAAATTTTCTTTTTTCTTAATAATTTATAACACTCTTAAATAATCATATTCAGTGAAACAAAATACATTTACCGAATAATTATTACGTTAAAAAATAAAATTACCCAATAATAATATAAAACCCTAAAAATATACATATTGGAAGACAGCAAACACAAACTTAAAGTTAACACCTTTATATTCTCCTTCACTTCTTGCCGTCTCCTCACGCACAAACCCTAAAAACCTTCCCTTTCTCTCAGACTCCGATTTGCTCCGATGACGAAGAAACTCAACCCTTTGGAAGACCCACCTACCGCTTCTTCAAGCGACGACGATGACGTCGAGACTTCAGAAGCTGGTGAAGCTTCTGATGATTCTTCTTCATCTGAAGAAGACAAAGCTCCTATCAAAACCCTTTCCTCTTCCGCCGCCGCTCCATCTAAATCCACCGCCGCCGTCGCCGATTCAGATTCTGGATCAGAGACTGAAACAGATTCTGACTCTGAATCGACGAATCCTCCCAATTCTGGATCTGGCAAAACAATCTCCGTGAATCTAAAGAAGAAAGAGGATCTGACTTCATCTGCTGCTTTAGCTTTACCGGCGGCGAAATCAGGAACAAAACGGCCAGCGAGTGAAGCGGCTGCTTCAAGTAAGCGAGTCAAGAAGGTTACTTCAGGAGGAGGTGAAGAAGAGAGTGTAAAGAAACCAGCTTTTCAAAGACTATGGAGTGAAGAAGATGAGATTGCTGTGTTACAAGGGATGATTGATTTCAAAGGTGATACAGGGAAGTCACCTTATGAAGATACTAATGGGTTTTATGAATTCATGAAGAAATCAATTAGCTTTGAGGTTAGTAAGAATCAATTCATGGATAAGATTAGGAGTTTGAGGAAGAAGTATATGGGTAAAGAAAGTAAGAATGGTGTTGAACCTAGTTTTGTGAAAGCTCATGATCAGAAAGCTTTTGAATTGTCAAAGTTTATTTGGGGACCTGAAGGGATTGCTCCTGAATCTAACATCAAGTCCAATGGTGTATCAAAAAAGAGTCAGAGTAAAGCAAAGAAGAAGCTTGATTCTGTTAAGCAAGAGTTGTTGTTTGTTCCTTCTTCACCTAATGGTAAAGATGGTGATGATGAGGATGTGTTGGTTCATGGAGGTGATTCGAGAAAATCTGATTGGTTTGATAACTCGTTTCTTGTTCGAATGATTGCTGGTATGGGTGTTGATGAGTATTTTGTGAAACAACAGTGGAGTTTGGTACCGGTTGAGACCAAGAAGATGATTAAAGAGAGGTTCAACTTGTTCCAGGCTAAGGAGTTGGAGTTTATGTTGGATAAGGCTGCCTTTTTGCATGAGGTGACATCTATGCTCGTTGAAGCTTCTAAGAACAAGCCATTGGATATATAGATTTAATCGGTTTTGTTAAAATCGAATTGCAATGCCAATGCCTTATTTTATTTTCGGATTTAGGATTTACCCTTTTTCTTCTTCTCTTTGATCTATCTATGTAACTTTCTGGTTTTTCTGGTGGCTTTATCTTTTGTTAAACTCTTGATTCTCGATTTGTAGCTTATATATATGGAAGTTAATGCTGCCAAACTTGACGCAATTTGGTGCTATATGAACATGATCCTAGCAAGTTATGTTGAATCAAACGGATAAGTTTGGTTGAATTGTGCAAAGAAGTTGAAAGTAACACTTCAACACAAAGATCAAACTGGTGATAGAAACTTAACTCTTTTACATAACTCGTTTTAAGATATGCAAAGTTAAACTGAAGAAACATAACCTTTTTATAAAGCATTCTTTAAAGCTCGGTTACATTGCTTTGTGATGATCATCAGAATTCAAAATCCTGAGATAACTTGGTAGATGATAACAAATCAGCAAGTCAATTAAGTCTTTTGAGTCTTTTAGGTGAAGAGAAGTTGTTATCTCAAAGCACACGTGCTTACCTTCTAAAAAACCTTTATTGATCAATGGTTGTACCAAATGAGCAAAGACTATTTGCATTTTTTACTTCTTATAAATAGACGTCTCAAGACCCTAAACTCATAACAACCAAATCTCAATCTCTTTGTTTTAAACAGTAAAAATCAGAATACAATCATGGAACAGACTCCAACACCCACCGGATCGAAGAAGGCTTGTGTTATCGGTGGCACAGGAAACTTAGCCTCTATTCTCATCAAGCATTTGCTTCAAAGTGGCTACAAAGTTAACACCACAGTTAGAGATCCAGGTTCTCCACTTTCTTCTCTCTTCTTCTCTTAAGGCATTTTGAACGTTTAGTGACTCTCTAATCAAAAATTGCAGAAAATGAAAAGAAAATGGCTCACCTTTGGCCACTTCAAGAACTTGGCGACCTCAAGATCTTCAAGGCGGATTTGACCGATGAAGAGAGTTTCGATTCCTCATTCTCGGGCTGTGAATACATCTTCCATGTCGCAACGCCGATCAACTTTAAATCTGAAGATCCTGAGGTCTATCTTAAACAGAATGTGCAATTTTTTTTTTACTCTAAGAAAAAAATTTTCAAGCTATTCTTGTTTTTGTTTCAATATACAGAAAGACATGATCAAGCCGGCGCTACAAGGAGTGATCAATGTGTTGAAATCTTGCGTAAAATCGAAATCAATCAAGCGTGTGATATACACTTCTTCAGCTGCTGCAGTTTCCATCAACAATCTTTCTGGAACCGGACTTGTCATGAACGAAGAAAACTGGACTGACATTGATTTTCTCACAAAGGAGAAGCCGTTTAACTGGGTAATTACACTTTCTTGTGACACAAGCTAGGTCTTTTTCTTATATAAACCAGCTTAACTTACTTCTCTGTTTTTTTTCTAGGGTTACCCAATCTCTAAGATGTTAGCAGAAAAGACAGCTTGGGCATTTGCGGAAGAGAATAACATCGATCTTGTTACCGTGATTCCGGCACTTATAGCCGGAAACTCTCTCCTCTCTGATCCTCCGAGCAGTTTATCTCTCTCCATGTCTTTAATCACCGGTAAACACGAATTTACCAATTTATCCTCTTCTCTTTCACAATAAGAAATCAAAGACGATTTGGTGTTGTTGTTAGGGAAAGAAATGCAGCTGACCGGTCTCAAGGAAATGCAGAAGCTATCTGGCTCGATCTCGTTCGTTCACGTAGACGATTTAGCTCGTGCCCATTTGTTTCTTGCGGAGAAAGAAACTGCTTCTGGTCGCTACATTTGCTGTGCTTACAACACAAGGGTTCCAGAGATTGCGGATTTTCTCAGACAGAGATATCCTAAGTACAGTGTGTTGTCAGAGTAAGCAAGCATCATTCCACAGAATTACAAATCTTCATGGAAAATTCGATCCTCATCATTTTTTTGTTGTGAAATTTGGCAGATTCGAAGAGTGCTTGTCGACTGCGAAATTGAAGCTAAATTCAGAAAAACTCATCAATGAAGGCTTTCAATTCGAGTATGGGATCAATGAGATGTATGATCAGATGATAGAGTACTTCGAGTCTAAAGGATTGATCAAAGCTATAAAATCTTGATTTTTACAATGTAAAAAGTGGATTTTATGAGTACGTGAGTCTTTGATCTCATTCTCATTCTATAAAATGGCTTTAAATAATATGTTGGTTGACTTTATATTGTCTTTTGATATATTAAACTACACACCTTTAAAATGAACTTAAAACAAGATCGTTCGAGCACGGTTGATATAAATCAATGATAGGTACATGTTACATTCTATAACTCTGAAGAAGCTGGTTTGTAAATTTACTCTTTAAGCTAAACACTTTTAAGGAGCATGTACGTACATGTGCACCATCAAAAACTCATTTCTTCTTCGATCATTTTGAAACATTGTGGTTAATTATTGAGAGAGAGAGAGAGGGCAAGCTAAGATAAGCCTTCTCCATATGGATGAGATGCATCACTCCTTCACTTTTGCTCTTGGTGATGTGTTATTAGTTATAGCATCTTTTTTAGTTGGGGTCAGATTTTTCCATAGCTGCAAGGAAAAGTATTCAAATCAAATAAGCAAATTTACCACACACACACACACAAGAGGATAAAGTGGAGCGTGCAAGGTAGAAGAACTAAGTGTAGAGATATTACTGTTGTAGTTTAGAAGCTTTTCGATTAGATCGACGTGAGTCATAAGCATACGCCTACAGCAGTAACGGACTAAGCCAAGTGCATCAAGAGCATCCCTGCATATTCCAAAACAAAAAAGAAATTAAAAATCAAATTTGCAATTTAAAAAAACGCAATTTGAGAACAAAAATTACATGCCAAATCATGTAACTTAACACCTAAAACCAAAATGGCTAAATCTTACACGAGAGATAAAAAACAAGAGAATCGAAAAATCTCTAAGTGACATAATTTCATGCTTTTAGTAACATAGATAACATCTATGAACCTCAAAATTGATCTAATTGTAACTAAAAGAAAAAACAAAATTGTGTACCAACTACCAAATAGATTTTATGTACGTAGCTTAACACCTAAAACAAAAGGAGATAAAGATTTACACTAGAGATGAAAACAAGAGAATAAAAAACTTTGAGTGACCTACCTTCATGGATTTAGTAACAAAGATGATCATACAAAACAAAGATGCAATCTCTTTCGACTATACAAGAATGATAAATTATTCCCTCATCATATTGTTTCACCTTTTAGAGGACTAGGGATACTAGTTTCACACTTCATTTTTTACTCTTTTTAAACATAAAATGTTTAGCAAACATGAACATAAATTAACATAAAACCCTCAAAACTCATCATCCTATTCGTCTATACAAGACAAGATGCAAACTCTTCGAGTATACAAGAACAAACATAAAACCATCAGAATTCATCATCATATTCGTCTATATATTGTTTAATTTTATATGTCTACTTGTTCCATACTTCACTTTTATTCTCTTTTCAACATACCTAAAAATGTGACAAAACTTTCAAAATTCTATGTTCAACCAAATAAATATCACAAAGTAATCAGTTTAATAAGCATAAAAAAATCGCATACCCTTCGGCGTAATCAGCCTGGAGAAGCTCAAGGTATGTGTCCCATTTATTCCCAATCACCTAAGAATCACACATCAAAAAACTTCGTAAATCTCAATTCTAAAAACCCTAGAGATTTGAAACACATATATATAGCGAATCGAAATCGTTAAAAAAATAGAACCTTTCCACAAGTAAAACACCGAACTGGGACGATCATCGTTCACAAATCAAGATTTTTAAGAGTTTATCTTCTCGAAGCGAATCTTAGGTTTTTTTTTCTCTTTCTCACTTCGTTTCGTCGTCTCAGAGTGTGAAAGTTTCGTGTCTATTACTTTATATACGTCTCATTAATGCGTTTTCATTAAACGGCACCGTATTGATTAAATTAATTTTCTTGAGGGAAATAAAAAGATTTATTATTATTTTATTTTCTGGGAAAAATGGTCGTCTTCTTCATCTGCTCGATCTTTTACTTTTCCAGGAAAATCAAAATCAAAACCAAATTCGTGTCGCGGCGGAGGTGAAGAGTTAGACGGAAAATGTTGGAGAAGATCGGATTACCGGCGAAGCCATCTCTAAGAGGAAATACTTGGGTCGTAGATGCTTCTCATTGTCAAGGATGTTCTTCTCAATTCACTTTTATCAATCGCAAGGTTTTTTTTTTTCTCTCTTACTCTTTCTTCTTCATCAACTGATACTTGTTTGTTGCTATAGCGATCTTTTGTTCTTAGTTTCTTCGCCGAATTTTTGCTTAGTCTTCTGGATCTAATTTTGAATCCGTTTATCGGAAAACTTCATTTGAATGATCGGTTTCTTGTACTATTCTCAGTCAATTTTTGCGCTTAATTGATAGATTCTATGTAGAGAGTTTGTTTTTGAGTAATTGAATCCGTTAAATTTGGTGAATCTGTATGTTTTGTGTTTGTGAATTACTAGACTTGCGACTTGCTGGATTATTCTATGTCTCCCAGAACCTTAGTATTTGCTTAGTCTGGAATGTGTGGCTTTGTTTTTGAGTGAGCAGCATCATTGCCGGAGATGTGGGGGTTTGTTCTGTGGAACCTGCACTCAGCAAAGGATGTCACTACGTGGACAAGGTGACTCACCTGTGCGTATATGTGAACCATGTAAGAAACTTGAAGAAGCTGCACGGTTTGAGTTGCGTCATGGTTACAAAAATAGACCTGCTAAAGGTAAAAAATATGTACCCATGCATAGGTTTTTACTACTGATCTTGTCGATGACACTTGTGTTATCTGCTAGTTTTGGATGTAAAGAGGTTGTGAATTTATTCAGCAGGTGGCTCTAAAAGGACTTTAAAGAATGAGGATGATGTTGTCAGTGAAATTCTAGGCTCTGAAGTTGATGTATCTTCTTCATCGGAATCAGTGTCTAGTATAGACAAGGTTACCTCTAAAGAAATGGCAAGCAGCAGTAGTAACAAAGATATGGAGTTAGATGCTGTCTCAGCTAGTCCTGAAGATTTGCGTAAGCAAGCAGTAGAAGAGAAGAACAAGTACAGAGTTCTTAAAGGAGAAGGGAAATCTGATGAAGCTCTAAAAGCCTTTAAGAGAGGGAAGGAACTTGAGAGACAGGCCGACGCATTAGATATATCTTTAAGAAGGAACCGGAGGGTAATGTCTATGCAGAATGATTCTGAGACGCATAACAAGGCTGCTACAAAAGAGTCTAGCAAATCGCAAAAGCGTCCACGTCAAGGGGGTAAAGGAAATGATGATTTATCAGCTGAGCTGAGGGAACTCGGGTGGTCTGATGATGAAGATAAAAAACCAGCAACTGTAAGTTTGGAGGGCGAATTTTCGTCTCTCCTCCGTGAAATTCCCCTGAGGGCTAACCCTCAGAAAAGTGGGGGAATTGACAAGAGTCAGGTTATTGCCCTTAAGAAAAAAGCCCTTGCGCTGAAACGTGAAGGGAAGCTTGCGGAAGCTAAAGAGGAACTGAAAAAGGCTAAAGTTTTGGAAAAGGAACTTGAAGAGCAGGAACTTTTGGGTGGGGCTGATGAATCAGATGATGAGCTATCTGCACTTATTAATAGTATGGATGACGACAAAGAAGATGATCTGTTAGCTCAATATGAGGGGAGCCATGATTTCGACATTAGTAATCTTGTGGGAAATGTAGATGATATCGGAGTTCATGGTGAATATGATGTCACAGATGAAGATATGGAGGACCCAGCAATCGCTGCTGCATTGAAATCTTTGGGTTGGACCGAGGATCCTGGACACCGTGAGAATGTCCACACCCATCCGTCTCCAAAAAACAGAGATGAAAGTTTAGCTGAAATTCAGACATTAAAAAGAGAGGCCCTTAATCTAAAACGAGCTGGAAATGTCGAGAAAGCCATGGCTACACTAAAGAAAGCAAAATTACTTGAGAAGGAACTAGAGGCTGCTGATACGTCCTCACAAACTGTTGATACAACTGGGGCAGAGAGGGACACGAGTCTGAAACTTCCTCCCAGAAGCAGGCTAGCGATTCAGAAAGAACTTCTTGCAGTGAAAAAGAAAGCGCTTACTTTGAGAAGGGAAGGAAAGCTTAACGAAGCAGAAGAAGAATTGAAGAAAGGAGAGGTTCTCCAAAATCAGCTTGATGAGCTGGACAATTCGTCAAAGTTAGCTGCCGCAGGGAAGGCCACTCGTGAAAAAGGAAATCTTGGAAATGATCTGCCTGATATTAATTCTCTGGATGATGATGGAGAGGTGGATGTAAAAGATGAGGAGTTAAATGATCCGAATTACATGTCGATGCTAAAGAGTTTAGGTTGGAATGATGAAGATTCTTCTTCCGAAAAATCTGTCCCAGTTAGTTCTCTACCAGGGAAAACAACAGAGACTCAAGGTGCATATGAAGTCCGTGTTACCAAACCAAGAAGAAATAAAGCTGAAATACAACGAGAACTCTTAGGGCTGAAGAGAAAGGCTTTAACTTTGCGACGACAGGGTAATGTTGATGAAGCCGAGGAAGTTCTGAACCAGACAAAAATATTGGAAGCTCAGATGATGGAGATTGATTCAGGCAAGAATCTTTTTTCTGACAGTGATCAGCTGAAAAAACAACCTAATGATATTGCCACCAATTGTGGGATCAATGGAGGAAACGATAGTGTTGCAGATAATAATATGAAGGACCCAGCATTATTGTCAACTCTTAAGAATTTGGGATGGGAGGATGTAGAACCCCAAAAAGATGAAGCTGCCTTTAGTTCTATGAAATCAACCAGTGCACGGATAGCAGCCAAAAGCAAGGGACAAATCCAAAGAGAACTTCTGGACTTGAAAAGGAAAGCACTTGCCTTCAAGCGTCAAGGGAAAACTGGAGAGGCTGATGAATTATACAGCAAGGCAAGTATTTTGGAGGCACAACTAGCAGAACTAGAAACCCCCAGGATGGAGACGAAAGGTTCAGCTTCTGCAATTAACCCTGAAAACTACATGGATGTTGATTTCTTAGTTGGATCGCAAATGGAGGATAAAGCAGTAAAATCTGCTAGTGTTTCTCATGCTGCTCAAGATAGTTATGACTTGTTAGGAGACTTTATCTCCCCTGCGAAATCCGGTTCCTCTGGCGTTGTTTCTCAACCAGGCCAGCAGCAACCAAATATGATGGATTTGCTGACTGGTGAGTATTGTGAGAGATCACAAATTCCTGCAGAAAAAGGAAAAGCTGAGACTAAGTCAGACATTGGTTTAGGGAACCATCATGACACCAAACATAGAGTGGCACGTGAAGAGTCAGAGCCCGGTAAAATTCAACCAGCTTCGGTACAAAGTATAGCTCCTCAGAACACCCTTAAACAAGAAATTCTGGCTCATAAGAAAAAGGCACTTGCTTTAAAAAGAGAAGGAAACATGAGTGGAGCCAAAGAGGCATTGCAACAAGCAAAATTGCTGGAAAGGAGACTACAAGAAGGAGAAAATCCCTCTCCTGAAAAGCTCGGACGAGACGATATGGTTTCTGCAACGCAGCATCCTCCTGCTCGAGAGAAAGAGAATAGTCCTTCAAGTTCAGCTCCAAAGGCAATGTCTAGTCGTGACCGTTTTAAGTTGCAGCAAGAGTCACTTAGCCACAAACGTCAAGCCATGAAGCTTAGGAAGGAAGGCAAAATGCAAGAAGCTGAAGCTGAGTTTGAAATCGCCAAAACTCTTGAAGCTCAGTTAGAGGATTCAACATCCTCTAAACCAGAACCAGTGGACGACGTAGCGGTGGAAGATTTTCTCGATCCCCAACTCTTATCTGCCCTTAAAGCTATCGGATTAGACAATCCTGTGAATCCTCCTTCAGTGAGTAAAACAGAGGCAACACAAGCTGCTGCAAAACCAAACACAGTGAAGGAGAGTAACAATAATAGTCAAGAGAGAAGCCAGTTGGAGGAACGCATTAAAGCAGAAAAAGTAAAAGCTGTGACACTGAAACGTGCAGGGAAACAAGCTGAGGCATTAGATGCTCTTCGGCGTGCAAAACTCTATGAAAAGAAACTAAACGCTCTTGCTTGAACTTGATTCAACTCTCCACTTCATTGGATATTTGTAACATAACCTTAATGTTACTCGAGTGTTTATCATCTGATTTGTAAACTGGTGAGAGTCGAAAGTTTTTTCAATAGTTATACTCGTTGATGGAACTACTTGATCATGTACCATCATCATCATTTTCTTAATCATCCATTTCTAAGCTTGGCCACGGTGACTATTTGAAACCTTTTAAAAAGCTCGCAAGGTCTTTTATATCCACTAGAATTGGCCATTTACAGGAAAGTTGAGTTCTTGTTGTGCATTGGATTCTTGTAAAGTAAGGAAAATGAACTAGTCAGGATCAGTTAGTATCCCAAGTTATGCTTTTTTTTGTTTTCGCGGCCGTGTTGGCTTTTCCACATGTTAGTAACTCATCGGATGGTGACACGTGTCATGTTATTCAATTCAAGATTTCGACACGTGGCAAAGTTGATAAAATGTCAAAAATTATTATAAGGAAACTATACAAAAATATAATTAACTTCCATTATTCGGTTAATAAAAAATTTATATAGAAAATATACAAATTGTTATTTCTTAAAAAATGTAAACTTCCATATTTAAGAAAATTTAATTTTAAAGAAAAAAATTGTAAATATTGAATTCTATAGAAAATATACAATTTTTTTTTTTTTAAAAGTAAACTTCCATAATTAAGAAAAACTATAATTTTTTTTTAAAAAATTGTAAATATTGAACGCTATAGAAACAAAAAAAAAATTTCTAATTCTAAAGGAAAAAGAATTGTAAATATTAAACTCTATATAAACAAATAAGTAGTCTCATATTTTCTCAACAAACAAAAATGTTTTCTTCAAAAACACCATTATATCTCCAATTTCATTTTATTGGTAAATCTTTTATTCCTTTTATTTTATTTTAAAAAGTTATGTTAATTTAATATTATGAGGTTGTTGTGAAATCGTTTTACTTATATATTTTTATGATTATTATTTTTTTCTCTAATTTTGGTTTTGTTTTTTTCTACTTTTCAGAAAATTTAATTAATTTATTATTATGACGTTTTCCTAAAACTTTTATTTCTATTTTTATGATTATTAAATTTTTCTCTAATTTTTATTATTTTTTCTTATACTTTTCAGAAAATATCTATCATCCAAAAGAAAATGAGCAAATAAATTCAAAATAACAACAGTAATTTATTTTTAGGTCGGTTTGAAAACAAAGATCAAATATGATTAAAAAGAAATAAATCTTATTCAAATAAATATAAAACAAACTATATATTATCTAAATAAATAAATAATTATAACTTTGTTAGGATTTCTTATGGGTGAATGATTTTGGACATGTGTTCTCAATATTTTATTATATATGTATATTTACGGGTAATTTAATTCTATGTTTTAATTTTTTTATAATTTTATTCTTATAAATTTTAAAATCGTAGATTATAATCCCGCGTATATGCGAGACCTAATCTAGTATGAAGATAAAGAAGAGTTGTAAACTATAGGATTGGACCGTTCGAGTAGGAAGATTGAGTCGTCGGGTGTAATCCCCTAAAAATTTTGTGTTAAGTCTGTAACCGTCCGTTTTTAAAAACAATGTTTAGTCCTCTAAAAAGTTTCATTTCGAGTTGTAACTCTCTCTCGTTGACTTTGATGATTGCAGAGCTGACTAGATGCCACTGTGTAGCTGACGTGGCAAAAAAAAAAAGAATTCAATAGGCCTGGGCGTTCGGGTATTCGGATCGGGTTCGAGTCCGCTATAATCGGGTTTGGGTTTTCGTGTTTAGAAATTTAGGACCCGTTCGGGTATTTTTAAATTTAAGGTTCGAGTATTTTCAAGTTCGGGTTTACCCAAATATTCAAAAATCTGAAATTTTGTATCCAAATCTAACCAAACTATACGTAAATCTATCCAAAAATAACTAAAATACCCGAATCTGAACCCGATCCGAAATTTAAAAATATTCGAACGGATCTTAATTTATTATGATAAAAAAATAAATGAATAGTTAGAAACAATTAAAAAATACAGGAATAAACCGTGGTACAAAATAATGATTGTATTGCTGTTGATAAGGGTAATTTTTACTAGTTTTGTGATTTACAACGTAACAACCATTATACTCTTTATGGTTATAATAATAGTTGCTAATCAAATGTTGTTATTGTCAGTTTTGTTTGCAATTGAATTTCACTCAAGAGATTTATAGAGAATCGTTTCGGTGTAGCCCCCTAAAATCTAATACCCCCTCTGCCCCAAAATAAGTGATGTTTTGGAACAAAAACTTTGTCCCAAAATATTTGATTTTTTTCAATTTTTTATGTATAATTTATATTAAATTAATAAGTTATGACCATTTAAATTCTGCAGTATTTTTTTATATTGGTTGGATTTTTGTAAAAAGTAAAACATTTATTATTACTTAATTTTTGTGCTTTTAACCCAAACATCACTTATTTTGGGACAGAGGAAGTATATTATTAGATACTAATATATTATTAGATATGCTCTAAATGGCTTAAGAATCTAGTAACTTTGGGTTTTCGTGTTTAGAAATTTAAGACCCGTTCGAGTATTTTTAAATTTTGGGTCGAGTTCAGGTTTGAGTATTTTAGTTATTTTTGGATAGATTTACGTAAAAATACTCGAGTTTTTAGTTGTTTTTTAATAATTTGCTTTGATTTGGATACAAAATTTTAGATTTTTGAATATTTGGGTAAACCCGAACTTGAACCCGACATAAAAGTTAAAAATACCCGAACGGGTCCTAAATTTCTAAACACGAAAACTCGAATCCCGAACGTCTAGGCCTAATGAATTCTATTTTCTTTTGTTTTATTTGCCACGTTAGTTGCACAGTGGCGTCTAGTCAACTGCACAGTCATCAAAGTCAACCAAAGAGTCAACGAGAGAGGGTTACAACTCGAGATGAAACTTTTTAGGAGGCTAAACATTGTTTTTCAAAAACGGGTGGTTACAGATTTAACGCAAAGCTTTTAGGGGGTTACACCCCGACAACCCGAAAATTTAATTAGGATTTTTCTCCTTTCTTTTAGCTACATCCGTATGCAAGAGGAATGTGATTATGGTTGAGACCTTCTTTTCAGAGCGTATAAGAAAATCTGTAAGAAAATAAATTGAAAGGTTATACTCCATCCGTTCCATTATGATTGACTTTTTCAAGTTTTTACACATTTTAAGAACAAATTTATAATATCAAATATAATCTCTTTAGAAAAATAAATAAAATAGTTAATAAAGATAACTTCATGTAATTGTTTTTATTTTGTAGAAAAAAAATTTTACATTGAAAACAAAAAACTTCCATCTTCATGAAACAAATGAAACAAATATAAAACTGAAAAAATTACTTTACAACTTTGACAAGAAAAATACCATTTATGTATAGTTGTATTAATTATTAATCATTTATAATCAACCATGGAGTTAAAGTTAATTCGTCTCATTATTCTAATGCAAATTATGAGAGATGTTACAATGACGATTATACAACGGATAAATCTACCGCCTTCTAAGCCTCCACGCCAAAGGGATAAAAATCACACTTGCTGGGATTCGAGCCCCATATCTCCGAGTGTAAAAGTATTAATGAAACTTTTAATTACCACTAGGCTAAAGGGGCTTCCATAGTCTTTAACAATATTTAAGATTTGAAATTTGATATCATTTTAGAAAATTCATCTGTGTAGGTTTCAAATCTATCTTGGATTCTGATTTTAATAATACTCATAAACCTCCAAGAGATTTAATTTCAAATGATTCAATATATACAAAGAATTTAAAATTCTTTTAGTTTTGAATAACACTGAATTTTAATGAATTATTTGAAATCCTAGTTGAATAACACCAAATTTCAAATTCTATTAAACATGGTAACAAATATTAGATCCAATATCGCCATATTTTAAAACATAATTAAGAATCACTACTTGAATAACAGAGGATTGGGATTGGATTTTAATTCTTTTAAAATCCATTGAATAACACCTAAGTAAAGAATAGATCATTGATTGAAAGAATATATTATGTTACAATTTTGACCAGAAGAATACTGTTTATGTATATGTGTATTAATTATCATAATAATCAATCTAAGTAATGAAGAAATCATCGATTGAAAGATGATATTACATTACAATTCTGACCAGGAAACTACCATTTACATATAATTGTATTATTAGTTATCATATATAATAAATTTAAAAGTAAAGAATAAATCATTGATTGAAAGATTATATTACTTACAACTTTGACCAAGAGAGTTGTCATTTACATAGATTTGTATTATCATATATATATATATATATAATCAATCTAAGTAATGAAGAACTCATTGAGAAAAAAATAAGAATAGTGTATTAAAAAAGGTATAATATGTATTTTCTTTTGACTACAATTCTATAAAGAAATAAATGGAAAGAACAAGTTATTTTCTTTTGACTCTAAATCTATAAGAAGATTAATTGAAAGATTATATTAGTTAAAATTTGACGAGGAAAAATACCATTTTTTACATAATGGTATTATCATATATAATCAATCTAAGTAACGAAAAATTCATTAACAAATATAATAAAATAGTGTATATAAAATGGCTATCACCACAAAAACTCTAATTGCATTTGTTTTTGGTGTCATTTTCATCATATCTTATGTTCATTGTCATACAACAACTGCTAGTGCTCCAGGACCGGCATACACAATAGGTAAACTATATTTAGTAATTTTGAGCCAAACTATTTAAATGACATATGCTATTTTTTGTGTTTGCATCCTCTTTTACTCTCGTTTCACTTGAAGATAAAACTTTCATTATATGTTCCATATTCGTATATTTTAATTTTGTATGTATTGCTGTATTCTTATACTCCATTTTTGAAAAAGAATATCCATATTGGTATTTGGTGTACTGATTTATTTATATATATATAGGTTATGAAGCTGCGTATAAGGATAGGTATTGCTTCAAAGGTACCAGTGCGTGTACTTCCTCATCGTCCATAGGTTGCGTTGTGTTTTGTAGCGAAGCCCGTTATCAATATGCTTTCTGTACTAAAAAAGGAAAAACATGTTGTTGTTACTAATAAAGATAAGAAAGCGTCCAAGGTGGACTCAATTGCCGAGATACTCCTAATTAAAAGTAAAAGAGCCGATGTACTCTCGCCAAAAAATGGAATTTGTTTTTGTTTTTTTTAATTACAAAAACATGTAAATTACTTAAAAACTAGCTTTTTTTTTATACAAAACTATAAACCCAACCGATTAATATCCATCCGTTATGCAACCCATTCGGATTCATTCGGGTTAAAATCGGATACAAATAAACCAGACCTCAAAACCAAAAATTTTAGTTGGTTTAAGTTTAATTACTCGGTTTCTCGATTTCTCCCCTTTTTCATCTCTAATATTTCACTCCGACAACATTCAATCCCTAACATTTCAATTCGATTTCACAGTACAGTAAAAAGAAGAAGCTCTCTCGTCTCAATTCTTTAATCGAGCTCTTCCCTCATTGTTTCAAATTCTTATATTAGGTAAAACTAGGAAGACTACGAAGAAGGAGATTGTAGATATGCCGCCAAAGACATGGTACAGACGAAAATGACCTCATAAGCAAAAGAAATCGGCTTCTCCAAAGAAATCGGCTTCTCCGAAGCAAAAAAAACTGGCGCCTCCGAAGCGAAAGAAGTCGGAGACTAGGAAGCGTAAGAAGACGGCACCTCCATTGGTAGGAAGTTTCACCGGTGTTAGAAGAAATTTCAGAGGCGTTAGCTATTGTTCCAGTGGTAGAAGAAGTTTCAAAGGCGTTAGCTATTGTTCCAGTTGTAAAACACGGAGATGAAGAAGTATCGTACTATGTACAATTACCGATGGAGGAAGAAGAGGATGAGAAGGGAGAGGAAGAAAAAGAAATGACAAAGATGATGAAGAAGTAGGTCGCAATGAAGAAGATAATTCGGTATTCACATCGAATCTTAAATCTTTTGTCCAATTGCATGTCCAGTTTGCTTCCTTGATTACAAAGTAAATCTAGGCAAAATTATGTGTATTTTAGGTAGGTGATGAGGATGAATTCGAACCAATGCAACCTTTGAAGATGTACTTCCCTAACAGCGAGTATATGAAGGCATTGAAGATCATAACCCGTTGTTATATAAAAGAGTGTGTAGACACATTAGAGGAAGTACTTAAGCCTAATGAGTTGAGTTGGTTTCTTGAGCACCCTCAGTTTCACCACTTTTTCACATGCCAAGGGAGAGAACTCACAAGACCATGGGCATGTGGATGCTTCTCCTCCGCACGACGTGTGTAGAAAAGCAAAGAGAAGCTTGGTTTGTGGTGAATGGTGTTCCTATTAGGTATTCTCTAAAGGAACACGCACTCTTGTAGGGATTACATTGTCATGCGTATCCAGAAGGATATAAGAGTTTTGGGAATTCCAAGTTAGTTGACAAACATTTCAAGAAGGAGAAGGTTGTTTATGCTGCCGTGAAAAGGAAGTTTAAGACAATGAAGGCTTGGGGAGGAAATAGAATGAGGATGGCGGTGTTGTATTTCCTAGCAAGTGTTATAAAAAGAAAAGGGAAGGAAGGCCCAGGTGCACCCGCTGTAGACAGTCTTCTTATAAATGTTGTTAGTGATCTTGATTGGTGCTTGACGTTTCCATGGGGAAGGCTGTCATTTGAAGACAATCTTAAAGAAATTAAACTTTGTATGAAGAGTTGTAAGGGTCGTGCCAAATCATCATCTCATACCTATCCAAGTTTCATCGTTCCTATGGAGGTATTTTGTGGATAGATTTTTATTTTTGGTTGGTTTTGTTTATGTAAATTATAATATGTATAATTTATAGCTTTTGGCTTTCGAGGCAATCCTGGATTTGAGGAAGAGATTCCGAGAAGCTATTATAGGTGCAGATAGTGGCTGTCCTCGAATGTGCAAGTCCAAGTTTATCGAAAGTCCTATGAAATGATTCTCTCTTTCTGTGATAATAGATGCACTTGGCACAACAATGTTAGTAATAATTAGGTGATATTGTAATAGTAACATGATGGTTAGTAAATAAATTGGATTATTTAGTAGTAACATTTGTTTATTCTTTCAATCATAGGAGATTGAAAGTATCCTTGTACCAACTGATGATGAGATCACTCTTTTCGCGCACAACATGAACGAGTCGGATGATGAAGAAGATTGTCACGATGCTGTTATTGATGGTTGGATGAAGATTATACTTCATTCAAACAGTGGGCTATGTTTTAAAGACCTTTACAAAGAAGATGTGGAGGGAAGAAAAGGGATTGTCGATGAGGCTCAGGTGAAGGAGGCTGAGGAAACTAGTGAAACACAAACATGATGTCATATCTTACACATACATAGCGTAGCCGAGCCAAGCAGCCCTTATGGGCTGACCCTTATGTTCATTAACCTACGAATTCCTTTTTCTGCTTTGCCAAGCGCTCCTTAAGTTCACTAATTTCATGACGCATTTTTAGGATTGATACATGAACTGCCTCCAATTCAGTATTAGGGATGGTAATCGATTGTCTGTGCTCCTCAGGGCGGATGGAGAATCTTTTAAGCTCATCTCCTATGCAGGTGTTCAATAATGTTAACTTCTCATCAACTGCAACATTTCACCACTTAGATATGTGGTGCCAATCACCATCCTACGTATAAGCCGTAAGAAAATTGTTTGACAAATAGTTCACAAATTCAAACAAAATTATATTACTAATACTTTACAGATTCAAACGAAATTATATTACCTCACTCATAGGGCATTGGTAGTATCTTCTTCCTCGATTCTCCGGAACGGTAGACACTAATAGCTTAACACGCTGGCCACAAAAACATCTTGTGGAGACACCGTAATCGCCGTCCGCATAACAACACAAATCCAAACTGCTTATGACTCGGAGCTGCTTACTGGACTGATAGGCATTATTACTAGCAGAAGAACACAAGAGCAGGAGTTAGATCCAGAAATATACACTTCACAGTTTACGAACCCTAATTGAAAGACGAAATTAAACTGAAATCGAAATTAATAAAGAGGACTACAAATGATTTGTCAAAATTGATCGAAATTTAAAATGAATTTATCGTCATTTATCGAGATTTATCGAAAAAACTAACCTTTGGCTTCTCTCGATTTTGAAGAGGAAATAGTGGTTGAGAAATGAGTGGAGACTCGTTGAGAAATGTTGACAAATATCGAGGAAATAAGAAAAAAGGGGGGAAGAGAGAAGATTGAAATTTTGAGGTTTTCGGAGAAGCGAGAAATGTAAAAACAAATTAAATTCTCAGCTTGTTAGTTATGTGGGGACCACATGTGCGCTTGTTTTACTAATTGATCGGCCGAGATGCACCGCTTGAGTGTTGTGAGGACCACAAATGCTTGCTTATTCACCTATCGCAGGAAGTTATTAAGTTTTGTGGGGATCACAACAAGTATATAGTTTTGCCCAGTCGAACTATTTTACCAAAAAACAAACAATTTCACTTTTGCCATTGTTTAAGGTTTTGTGAATTTCACCATCTTTTAGACAAAAATATTTTAGTTTTACCAGAAACCAAATGATTTATAAATGCAACGTAAATAGTTTCATAGCATAATATGTGTAGTTAAACATAATTTTGTTCTCATGGATCAAAATCTTATTAACATTATGAAAGTCATCTTAAAAGTACAAAGGATGTTGTGTATGGATGTGTTGTTGTTAGTAGCAATCAAGTAATTTTTTTTTTTCTATTTTCTTATTTGCTAGCAATAACATATTAGTGTTTATATAATGACTTAAATTTTATTTCTAACATTGTTGTGAATAATTTTCATTAGGGTTTTATTAAATTAGGTTTTTTCATTGTTTTGAAAATTTATATTATATGTTGTTCTAGTATTACATTATAACCGTTGTGTCCCTTCATAATTTATGACGACTGCTCAGTTTACCTCACGCGCGCCGAAGACCTTTCACTACACTCTTACAAGTTACATATTTTGATGAAAACCTTTCACTTCATGATATTATAAATAGAAGATAAATAAGAAAAATAGATGAAAAGAATCACACAGTTTTACCAAACCAAAAGATACAATGAAAAGATTTGAGAAGAGCGAGTCTTCTTCTTTTTCGAAGAGGATTAAACACAATTTCTCTTCAGAACACACACTTTTAGATCTTCCACTGGATCTGCTAAACATTATTTTGTTTATAGTGTCTCAACAATCTCTCGGTGATATGGTTATGCTCAAAATGATGTGTAAGAGTTTTTTTGCTATTGTCGAAGATGATGATTTCTTGTCCTCAATTGATTGCTTCCTTTTGTGTCTTAACTAGCAACATCCCTTTGGCTTCCCATCTGCATTAGATTCGTTCAGTTTTACATATTATTAAAACATATTATCACTAAATTATCACAAATTTGTTGCCCAGTTTTACAATATCATACAAACCATTTACCCAAGTTTTGTCTTTGAACTACCTTATTACTCTTCTTTCTCCTCTTCCGACCTTCTCTAGTAGAGGGATATCGATTCTCTTGTTGTCTCCCACTCTTTCGCTTCGGGTAATTTAGAGGCAAAGCATACATTGCTTGTATATTATCGGGAACTACCCAATCACTCACATGCGAGACATGATAAATCGTCCGGTAATACGGCAATGACCACTGTTCTAACATATAATATTTTGAGCACAAATCGTATACATGTATATCCATTGTTCACGTACCCAACTTCATGGATTCAAGCAAAGCGGCAACTGCATGGACAGACTCCCTGTCAAATATTCACCTACTTTTGGATACATAATCTTGAATTCATCATACTCCTTATCAAATTCAGTATGTGTATAAATTTAAGCCATTTCTCTAAACTTCGTTGCAACTGTTTCTTTGTTGGTGTTACCAGCCCTTCCTTTCACATTCTGTGATAAATGGTATACACAAAATCTATGTTCACAACTCGAATACACATCAGCAATAGTATTGATGAGACCTTTATTTCTATCAGTATAAAAACCAATTTTGGATGAGCTGGTACAACAGTTCTCAGCTGAGTGAAAAACCATTTCTAACTACAATCCTTCTCACCATCAACTACACCAAATGCAATGGGGTAATGGTGATGATTGGGTTCCTGCGCTACAGCAATTAATAGCACACCACCATTAGTCAGAAAAGTTGCATCTACACGAAGAACTTTCCGCATACACCTAAACTCTTCAATGCAAGCTCCTAACGCAATGAATAGATACTCGAACCTTTTTTCTTCATCCAACTGATAACTTGTTTTAGTACCTTCATTCATCTTTTCTAACATGAACAGATAAGAAGGCAACAACTTGTAACTCTCTTCTGAATTACCATGCACACGAGCTGCAGCTAATTTTTTGCCTCTCAAAGCAGTTGAGTATGACACTTTCACATTCAATTTTCCCTGAACAAGACTAATGAGACTTTTTGCATCTGGGGTCTCCAATACTCCTGGATAATCTTCATGCAAAACAGATGCAACTAATTGTGGTGTACCTCTCCTTTTTATAGTTGAGTATGACACCTTCACATTCAGTTTTCCCTGAACAAGACTAATGAGACTTTTAGCATCTAGGGTCTCTAATACTCCTGGATAATCTTCATGCAAAACAAATACAACTAATTGTGGTGTACCTCTCCTTTTTATTAGTACTTGTACTGGCAGTAGCAGAGAACATGAGTGCATCTTCTTGTATACTTTAACTGACCATTTTACTTTCTTAGAATTTTGAGGCTTGGCCACTCGTAAATACCACTAAAAGTCTTTCTCATGACATTTTACCACATATCTCCAACTAGCAGAGTGTACGAGTATGTACTCAAAACATTTCTTATGTGATAATCTCGCCACTAACTCTTGCACTTGTTCTTTTTCACAAAGTCTTGTCCTATTTCCAAACCTGAGACATCTTCCCACATCTCTAGAGACTTACTTCCTTCTTCATTACATGGTAGCTCTAGAATTTCATGCACACCAACATCGTCACCACCATACCTATCTACACACCCATCATCAACATCCTCTACATTCTTTCCCTCATCAACTTCCTCTCACTCGCCATAAAGCGTTATCGCTCCATCATTAACTGTGGGATATGACTCATTATTCTCATAATTCACACCAAGTGAACTCCCAACCTTGCTTCTTAATACTTCCTCAACGCACTCACTTAATTCCACATACAAAGGACTTCTACGTTGCTCATTGTCCATTGTCAATAGAAAACCATCAACCTCATCATCGTCGAAGATATATGAAGCAATCACAGGTTTAACTGTTAGCGGAATGTAACTCAACCTCAGATTTTCCGTAGCAAACTCTATACCAAGCTTCCATCGAATTCTATTAATCAACACATCATAATTTATCTCATTCTCACCCTTAAACGTTAATGCTATCAATTTAAGTTTATGAGACATCCATCGACACCCACCATCTTCCATATACTCGTAATGCCCTCCATATTGACAATGTATTATTGTCTTCATGTTCTTTTTCTACAAACTTGATTCAAATTGATCACAATTATCCCAATTATTAAATCGATCATACTCACACTCAATTAAACAGTATACACCTTATTTTCTTAATGAGAAACTCAAATTCGACTACTCACCTTTCAAGTACAAATCCAATCCGAGTTGAAGTGAACGACAAAGCTAATTCAGGCTCAAATCAGGGTCGAGCTCGAGGTACGATAGGGACATATGACAAGAGCTAGCGAGTTTCAAGCTTCAGCGGTTTATCAGTGGTTATGGCTAGGAATGGAAGAATTGATCGAATGCTCGAATCGAATTGAATAATGAGAATCGAACTCGAGCGGCGCGTACGAAGTTGAGTTTCGAATTTGGTCGGGTGGCTCTCGGGTTTTGGGTGGGTTTGGTGGCGTGATTTCATTGGACGAGAATTGAAAAGTTTTGATTGGTTGACGAGGAAGGGTGAATTGAGGAAAAAATAATGAATTAAGAGTAAAGAGTAAAATGGATCAAATAGGAGTAGGGTAAATTGGAGAGTATTTAGATTTGAATAGTTTAGCCATTGGCTCATCCAAAGTGGAATGATCCAACAAAATGTGATTGTTATCATGAAGATGGGTTTCTTCGGGATTGTTGTAGTGGCGGATCCAAAATAAATTTTTACCAGCAAAAATAATATTTGCATTATATATATTAGCATAAAATAATATGATTTTTTAAAATCAATATAAAAACATCTTTTATATTCAAATGTCTTTGTTATTGATTATAAGCAATATAATAAAAATATTAGAAACATAAAAATATTAAATTACTTAATTTGAATAGATGAAATATCATATCCAAATATAAAATTTAATTATAGCATGTATACATAAAATCAATCTTACTTTTATATTGTTAATATATTCCAGTATGACTAGATATAATTGTATGACTGCTATATCATTTTATAATATATATATATAACATTCTCAAAAAAATATATATAGATAGAAGTGTATATATATTAAGAAAAGGAAATATGAGAGTTTTTACCGAGTAACAAGAAATTTGAAGAGCAACAGGATTGGTAAGTATATATTATCTGAAGAATAGACTAAGAAAACTTTTTAGTATCAATAAGAAAATTAATTTGTAATTGAAGATTCAACACTTCACATTAACTCTACAAACTAAATGGGCTATATTACTAATATGATTCTTGGATTTCGTAATAAAGTTTTCCAGAAATAATCTGGTTGCAAAAAGTACGTTGGGGCAGAACAAATTTAAGGGAGGTATCAATGTAAAGCTTTAATAATGCACAAATCCAACAAAATTTACTCGGGGCATCTGCCTCCAACTTTTACTAATTGCTGCCATTGAGTGGGACATCTTTATCTCTATCTCTGTTTGCAGCTTAGATTATATAATGAAAAAGACATGTTTGTTAATATTTGTTATGATTTTTCATAATCATAAATTTATGTCAGTTTCTGAATAATATAAACAATAGCGGAAGCGTACTTTTTGGATCTATGGCTTATGATCTGAATTCGGTAATTGAACATGATAGCTCTTCCACGACGAACCCAGAATAGCCGAAGGTCTCTGTTGATAGGATGCAGAAAGTTTTTTAAATTTCTGATTAGGGTTGTCATGGGGATCAAAACCTTTCTATTTATAATAGAAATAATTTCTAATTCGGCCCTTCATCAAATTAAAAATGATTGAATATATGTACACATCAAATTTTCATAACATTTATGCCCCATAGTCTTTTATTTTAAACCAAATTGATCACATAAATTTTGACTCCTTTAAATAATATCCTTAACACATTGATTATATATGTGTGACCCCAAATAATTCTTACAATGTTAGTTTGTTTTACATTTTCAGCAATTTTATTTGTGCTGTCGATTATGCAAGTAATACATTCAAAAATAGAACATTGATGATTTATACTATATGTCAAACGCTGCATCATTTTTTCAAGAATACTCTTTCGAATGAAAAACCTGCAACATCGGTTCAATAAGTTTCAGAAATCTCAATAGACAAACAAATACACGTAAACTGCCATTTATGATACTTATTGTTTACAGACTATTTTAGTCATTTTTAATATAAATGTTGTGTAAATAGATGACTTATAAATAGACTCATAAACTATTTTTAAAAGGTTTAATAAGTTACTATGTAGCTATCCGCACCATGTACGAAAAATTAAATGGAAACAATGGGAAACGGTCACTTTAATACCAAACTAACGCACTGTTTCCAAACTAAAGGATATTTTAATATATTGATGTTTTAATTGGCTTTTCGTACTTAAATTGCCTTAGTCTATTTAAGTTCGTGTATTTTTGGCTCAACAAAAAGTTTGTATCTATTTTACCAAAAAACGAGTAAGTTATGTATTAAAATGACAATTTTCCTTTTTTTTTATAGAGTATAATAAATTACAGAGTATGTTTAACCACTACGAATAGCTAAACAATATCTAAACAAATACATCAAAACATACGAACACCAAAAATAAAAGAAACGAATAAAATTTAAATGTTTTGAAAAACTTTCTAATATCTTAATTTAAATGTTTTGTAAAACCACATTCATGAATTTTTTTTTGTATATTTTCATCTTTATTGGTTATCAATATCTTAATTTGAAATTATAGAAGCTTAGCCATAATGTGTAAAGTTCTTGGTTTATGAAGTATAATATTGGAGAGAGATTTATGTTTTTTGTAAAGTATAATCATTGATAGGCGCAATCTGATTTGTTTATAGAGCATAATAAATTATAGTATGTTTAACCACATATGAATAGCTAAAACAATGTCTAAACGAATACATCAAAACATATGAATACGAAAAATAAAAGAAACGAATACAATTTAAGTGTTTTGAAAGACTTCCTCATACACTACATTCATGGTTTTTTTCTGTATATTTTCATCTTTATTGGTTATGAATATCTTAATTTGAAATTAAAGAAGCTTAGCCATAATGTGTAATGTTCTTGGTTTATGAACTATAATATTGGAGAAAGAATTATGTTTTTGTAATGTATAATAATTGATAGGTGCAATATGTAGATATATACATATAATAGGTCATGATATATATTTCTATACATCATATATATTAATTTTCCTTTTAACTCGAATTTATATATTTTAGTTCTTTTTACAAGACAAATGAAAGACTTTTTAATTAAGTAGATTCATTAAAGGTAGAAGACTAATCAACCATTGTTAGGATGAAGTTAGGATGAAGTAGAGAGATTTTGACTTTTTTTTTTAATATATAAAAAATTATAAACATATTCTACGAAACATTTGCAACTAAGCATTTTTTCCAACTGATAACTTTATTATTAAGGGTAATCAATATCACTGTTTAAATAGTTAGACAAAAATGAAGGACAAGAGCGATATAAAACCCAAGGATCATCACAACCTAAGATCTTTTTTGCTAATACATCAACACAAACATTTTGTTCATGGTACTTAAATAAAAAATTGTTGATTTGAAGCTACTCCGCCATTGTTGAATTGTGTCTAAGTAGTGTTGGATACAAAGATTCTTGGTATCGCTGATAAGGAAATGATTAGCATTGGCATTATCACCTTCAAAGTCCACACGAGTAAAACCTAGCCCCTATAAAGATTAGGTTGCCCATAAGAGCGCTATGCATTCAGATTCTTCAACAGAGGTGCGTCCTTGAAATTTTCCCATCCCACATTCGAGAACAATACCATGGGAGTTACGTGCTATCCATCCCAGTCCTGACACAGAATCTCCGTCATGATGAGATTCATTATAGTTGCATTTTATCCAACCTCGTGGCGGCGGAGTCCATCTACCACGTCGGGAAACTGTTGGAGGGGTGGGCGTTGCTTGTTTTTGAGCCTTAGTATTATTGTCCAACCATTTCGTTGTATCTATGAAGGCTTGGTTCGAGACTTCTATGGGTCCAATGGTTTTGCGATTAAATACTAGCTCATTTCAGCTTTTCCAGAGTTTCCATAAAAGACAAAATTGTTGATAACGAGCAATCAAGTTGACATTAGAATCAGCAATTTGTAGAAATAGGTACCGTAGTTTATCATCGACAGAGACAGTTGGATCACCCAGCAACTAAACATTTTTAAAAAGGTTTTCTAATGCCAAATCAATAAAAAATATCGTTTTATAAAGTTACTTATAAAACCAAATAAAAATTTATTAATATCTTAATCATTTTTCAAATATTGCAAAAAATATTTATAAATCTTCTAAAATTAATAAAATTTCTTATCTTACAAAAAAATTTCTAACAATGTTGAGTGGTTGATTTATTGACTTCGGTCCAAGAGTCAAGGAATTTATATATACATATTGTGTTTATGAAGTATAATAATTAATAAATTCAGTATATATATACACACACATATAGGTCATGATATATATATATTTCTAGACGTCAAATATAATTTTTTTTTCCTTTTTACTAGAATTTATATATTTTAGTTTTTTTAAAAAAGCTTAATGAAAAATAGTTTAATTTAGTATATTCACTAATGGCAGAGGGGTAAATTACCATTCTGATGATAAATAAAAACATTTTTGACTTTTGTATAAAAAAATATATATTACCAATATATACGATGTATAAAACACTATATATTACCAGTGTTCAATTGTAATTAGGTAAGAAAACACATTATATGTATTTTCTTTTGTCTACAATTCTATTAAGAAATAAATTGAAGAATAAGTCATTTCTTTTGAATATTAATCTATAAGAAAATAAATTGAAAGATTATATTAAGTTACAACTTTGACTAGGATAGATACCATTTATGTAAATTCGTTTTATCATGTATAATCAATCTGAGTAAAGAAGAAAACACTGCCAAAAAAATAAGAATAGTGTATAAAAAATGGCTATCACCACAAAAACTCCAATGGTTTTTTGTGTTATTTTTATCATATCTTATGTTAATTGTCACACAATAACTGCTAGTGCCTCAGGACCGGCATACCCAACAGGTAAACTAGACCAACCATTTAGTAATGTTAATTTTTCTGTTTGCATCCTCTTGTTTCACTTGAAGATAAAAAATTCATTATGTGTTCCATTTGTGTATATTTAATTTTGTACGTATTGGGGTAATTTTTTTAATTATGAACATGATTTTTTCCTTTCAAAAGAATATCCATATTGGTGTACTGATTTTTAATAATATATATAGGTTATGAAACTGCGGATTCGGATAGGTATTGCGTCTCAGGTACCAATGCGTGTAAATCCCCATCGGGCATAGGTTGCATTGTGTATTGTGGCGAAGCCCATTATCAATTGGCTTTGTGTATTAACCAAAACGAATGTTGTTGCTATAATAGAGAGAAGAAAGCATCCAAGGTGAAATGATCCAACCAAATGTGATTGTTATCATGAAGAAGGGTTTCTTCGGGGTTGTTGTAGTGGCGTATCCAAAATAATTTTTTATCAGGGAAAATAATATTTGCATTTTATATATTAACATAAAACAATATGATTTTTCTAAATCAATATAAAATCATCTTTTATATTCAAATGTATTTGTATTTCGTGATTGATTAATAAATATATTAGAAAAATAAAAATATTAAATTACGTTAATTTTAATAAATGAAATATAATATCCAAATATAAAATTTATAGCATGTATACATAAAATCAATCTTACTTTTATATCGTTAATATATATTCCAGTGTGACTAGATATAATTTTTTGACTGTTATATCATTTTAAAAATATTTAATATTCTCAAAGAAATATATAATAGGGACAGGTAACACGTGTTATCAAAATTGAGTTGTAGTAGATGTGACAATTTGATGTAATTTGCAGTAAATATTATGTGGTATAAATGGCAATTTGATGTAATAAATTTGTTGTAAAAATATGAATTAAAATCAATACACTAAAAGTTCTTAGGTATTTCTATTGCTTGACACATCAGCTTTTTAAAGCTTTGTGGAGCTGACACATCATTTAAAACATATAACCAATCAAAACATTTCAAATAATACACATCATATTCTATTTGCCACATCACCTCTCCATATCATATATAATTGATTAATTCTATTTAGCTAGATTTAAAGTTTATTTGATATTTTAAAAACAATAATAGAATGTATTGAATTCAATTAGCTGATTATTTTTATTATAATCCTAACTAAGTCATATATAAATTAAAAAAAAAACTTAGATCATATATACAAATTTAATAATGAATCAATAAAAATAATTGAAAATAATTATTCAGAAAAAAACATTAGAAATTATTTGCAATTATAGAGCGGATTTTTATCTCATCTAGAAAATATGTTTCAAGACATAAATATGTCGAAATCACTCTTAAATATTAATTTGAGCTGAAATAGAGTCTCAAACTCTTACAAACAAAAATTAAACTTGGAAACTCCCTGCATGTGATATTGTTGGTGAGAATGAATAATTTTGAATTATAAAAAATTTAAAACAAGTGTGATATGGGTTTTTAAGAAAATATTATTAGAAAATAATTGCTTCTCTCGTCTATTTTATTTATTTTCCAATTTTTAAAATCATATATACAAATTTAACATTGAATCAATAAAAATATTTGAAAATATTTATTAAAAAATATCTACAACATAGAACATATATTTTTCTCCTCTATAGAATCTATTAGAGGACATAAATATGTCAAAATTATGCTAAACTATTAATTCTAATTGAAAGCAAATATTAAAGTTTGAAACTCTCCGAATGTGAGATTTTTGGTTTAGAAGCAAAATTTGAAAAGATCCAAAACTCAAGATGATATCTTTTGGAGCAGACCAAAAAATATTGTTGTTTAGAAAGACCAAAAATTTGTAGCAGAGATTAAAAAGATAACGAAACATAGATCACACCAGTTAGATTGTTGTAAGAAAGTCGAGGATATTGTAATGACCGACAAACGTCTCAGAGCTCCAATGGAATCTAATATGTGAGTCAATATGTGAGATCCAAAGTTTGTTAAAATTCTATTCCGTAAAACGATTTTGGAATATGTCCATCAAAGTCATTGAATTGGTATAATTGATGAGAGAGTCAAGATAAATCTGGAGATATTGTTGTCTGAGAAATTGAGATACAACAAAGAATAGTAGAAATAAAGAAAAATATTTAACTGGTGAAATCGTTGTAAGAAAGATCAAGGATTTAGAGTTTCGTGCTCCTAGAAAAATATTATTTTGGTAAAAGTTTAATGAAGTTATTGTAAAAGAGTGTTTTTGATATGATTTCAATATTTAGTAAATAAATTCTCATGGATAATTTTAATAAACCAGAGAAAAATATTTCAAAATAACTTGAGTTCAAGTGAATAAGAAAAAAAGAGGTTGAGTTCAAAACGAATTAATTTGCACATAAATTGATAAGAGAAAAATATAATAAAGAGAAGTATAAGCATTGAAAAAATGATTTCAGATATGACACTACTAGAAAATTAAAGTCGGAGATGTTTTTACTACAAGAATAATAATTTGTGTTGTAGTTTTTTCTATATTTTTCTTTTCTAAAACAAAAATGTACTTTTATAAAAACAAAATATATTAAATTAATAAATATAAAATAAATAATTTAAATAAAGTCTTGCAGCGTAGCGCATGTATTTATCTAGTGTTTCTTAAATCAACTAACTGGTAACATTTATGATATATCAGTTGCACTATATATTATAAAAATTAATTAAAGATAATATTAATAATTATAACATTTTTATCAAATTCAATAAATAAAAACAGATGAAATAAATTACACTATCTTAAAAACATTTCTAAAAAGTTGTGACATAATAATAACAAAAAAAAAAAAAACTAACGTAACTGTAAAAGATCTTTATTTGAAAAAAAGTCAAATAGAGAAACTAGGAAAGTGAAAACGAAACAAAATCGTTTGTTTGTATTTTTTTTATTTTTGGGTCACCAAGAAAAATAAAAATCGTTTATTTGAAATAGTCCAATAAAGTCAAATGGAAAAACTCTTTAAGACTTATCTGAGAAAGGAAGCAACATGTAATTTCACTTTTTCGATTATTTCGTTGTACTTATGTATTGGTTGTATGGATTGTAAAGCTTTCGCGTGTATACTCATTGATATACTTGTAATCTCTTTTTAAAGTTAATAAAGATGTTAAAAAAAACTGTTTAAAATGTAGGAACCGTTTAAATGGTTTATTTAGATCATTTAAATAAACAATTAATTCATTAAAAAAAGCAATAGCACAATCGTTTGTTTTAAAAACATGATAACTCAACTCTTAGCACATGAAATTTTCCATGATGTTGAATAATCTTTTGAGTTACCAATTTTCCAAAAGACATTACTCAAAAATCTAAACCAACCATAACACATTATAACTCAAAGTTAACTTCAAAAAATTTAATTTAGTTCATGATTGGTAATTTTTTTGAGTTATTTATGAATTATGACCATAACTCAACTTAACTCAATGTTAACTCATGATACCAATCAAAACCATCGATAAAATATATATTGAGAAAAGGAAATATGCAAGTAATACATCAAAAATAGAACATTGATGATATATACTATATGTCAAACGCTGCATCGTTTTTTCAAGAAATACTCTTTCAAATGAAAAACCTGCAACATCGATCAGTTCAATAAGTTTCAGAAATCTCAATAGACAAACAAATACACGTAAAATGCCATTTTATGATATTCATTAATTGTTTCCAGACTATTTTA
Organism: Crucihimalaya himalaica; assembly: GCA_004349715.1. Classification (NCBI taxonomy): domain Eukaryota; kingdom Viridiplantae; phylum Streptophyta; class Magnoliopsida; order Brassicales; family Brassicaceae; genus Crucihimalaya; species Crucihimalaya himalaica. The sequence continues at coordinate 1,588,968 of SMJT01000026.1, read as the reverse complement.
AGTCAATTTTTAATATAAATGTTGTGTAAATAGGTGACTTACAAATATACTCATAAACCATTTTAAAGGGGTTTATAAGTTGCTTTATACAAATATTCTAGCAAATATTTTTAAGGGAAAATTTGATAAAAATGATGTTTTTTTCTAATTTTCAATCTATAACTTATCTAGTTAGAATTGGTGGAGTATGTTTTATAATAATCAAAAACTTATTATGCACTTAATTATAAATAAAAATGAAATAACAAAATTATAAATTTCAATCATATTCCATATTCTAAACTTCTTATTCATATGGAGTCTTTCATTTAAAAAATAAAACAAAAATATATTATAAAACCCAATAAAATAAAAATAAAAATTATTAAAACTTATTGTTCTCTTCTTCCAGGCTGATGCCTTTTTTAAATATTAAAGAACAAAAATCTATTAAAAAAGTTATCTAGAGTACAATTTTGGACAAAAAATTTATATAAAACCTCCTACACCTATTTAAAAATAAATACAATATATATTAAAAATTATATATCTTTAAATATGTGTTTTATATGTTACAAAATAAAGTTATATCTTATAATTGTTTAATAGTGTTTAATGACCGGTTAATTAATATTGTAACGTTGGATACATTTGAACCCACTTTTTTACATACATAAGATATATTTTGAAGAATATTTCATATACAAAATATTTTGTTTAAATATACATGTTTTTGTAATATATAATGTATTTATTTGAAAGGGGTGCAGTAGATTCAAAAATGTTAAACAATATATTCGATTTACATAAAATATATTTACTTTCCTTATTTGTAGATTCAGTTACTAGTTTTAAGGAAATCTAATTTTGTAAAACATTAAGTAAATCAAAGAATACATATTCTAAACTTTATAATATATATTCTAAATTTCGTAGAACATAAATAATTCGTAGAATACGAATTCTAAATTTCGTAGAACATGTATTCTAAAATTTTAGAACTAATATCTGTTCTAAAATTTTCAGAACATGTACAATGCGTAGAATACGTATTCTAAATGTTTTAGAACATACCAAAAATTTAGAAAACGAATTCTACACATTTCGGAAGATATAAAAACCTATTTATATGCGACCAAATGAGAAAAATGTCTTCACTAAATCTTTTTTTAACTTGTCTATCAATATGTTTTTGTGGTTTTTTCTTCTTAAAATTTACAAAATTTTGATATAGGTGTATATTTGTCCAAAATGACAATTTAGAAATTAAGGTTTATATGGACAAAACTTTTTTTAGAACTCCTTTATTTTCAATTGTCCTTATTTTAAAACCAATTTTGAAAGGTTAATAAGTTACTAGGTTGCTATCCACACCATGTGCATAGAAAAAGTAAATGAAAACAATTTAATTACAGAAAAACAGCCACTTTAGTACCGAACTTACATGTTTTTCTACTTAAATTGACTTAATTAATTTAAATTCGTATATTTTTGGCTCAACAAAGAGTTTGTATATGTTTTGGGAAAAAACGGGTAAGTTAGGTATTAAAATGACAGATTTCCCATTTAATTATAGAGTATAATAAACTAAAACGTATGGTTAACCACGTAAGAATAGCCAAAACAATGTCTAAACGAATACATCAAAACATACAAACACCAAAAATAAAAGAAACGATTACAATTTAAATATTTTAAAAGATTTCCTTGTACACCACATTCATGGTTTTTTTCCAGTATACAGTATTTTCATCTTTATTGGTTATCATTATCTTAATTAGAAAGAAATCTATTCATAATGTGTAAAGTTCTTAGTTTATGAAATATAATATTGGAGAGACAATTATATTTTTGTAAAATATAAAAACTGATAGGTGCAATATGTAGATATATACACATATATAATAGATCATGGTATATATTTCTAGAAATTATATATTTTAGATATTTTTAAAAGATAAATGACAAACTTTTTAATTAAGTATATTCATTAAAGATAGAAGGGTAATCAACATGGTGAATTAATTAGAAAGATTTTGACTTTTCATTTAATATATAAAATTTTATAAACATTTACTACGTGCCAAACATTTTGCAACTAAGCATTTTTCCAACTGATAACTATATTATTAAGCGTAATCAATATCATATTTTACATAGTTAGACAAAAATGAAGGGCAAGAACGATACAAAACCCAAGGATCATCACAACCTTAGATCTTTTTTGCTAATACATCAATACAAACATTTTGTTCACGGTACTTCAATGAAAATTGTTGATTGGAAGCTACTCCGCCATTGTTGAATTGTGTCTAAGTAGTGTTGGAGACGAAGATTCTTGGTATCGCTGATAAGGAAATGATTAACATTGGCATTATCACCTTCAAACCCCACACGAGTATAACCTAGCCCGCATAAAGATTGGGTCGCTGTACATTTAGATTATTCAATAGAAGTGCGTCCTTGAAATTTTCCCACACCACATTCGAGAACAATACCATGGGAGTTACATGATATCCATCCAGTCCTGACACAGAATCTCTGTCACGATAAGAAGCATCATAATTGCATTTTATCCAACCTCATGGCGACATAGTCCATCTAGCACGTCGGGAAAATGTTGGAAGGGTGGGGGTTGCTTGTCTTTGAGCCTTAATATTATTGTCCAACCATTCTGTTGTATCGCGAAGGCTTGGTTCAAGACTTATATGGGTCCCAATGGTTTTGCGATTAAAATACCAGGTCATTTCGGCTTTTCTAGAGTCTCCATAAAAGCCAAAATGGTTGATAATGAGCAATCAAGTTGACATTATAACCATCAATTTGTAGAAATATGAACCGTAGTTTATCATCAAAAGAGACAGTTGGATCACCAAGCAACTAAGCATTTTAAAAAGGTTTTCTAATGTCAAATCAATAAAAATATTGTTTTATAAAGTTACTAATAAAATCAAATAATACCTTGTTAAATTCTTAAATATTTGTTAAATATTGCAAAAAATATTTATAAATCTTCTACAATTCATAAAATTTCTAATCTTATTAATTTTTTTTAACATTGTTGAGTGGTCGATTTAGTGACTTCGGTCCAAGAGTCAAGGAACATTTATATATACATACTACTGCATTTATGAAGTATAATAATCGATAAATGCAGTATATATATACACACATATATAGGTCATGGTATATATATATATATATATATATATATATATATATATATTTCTAAACGTCAAATAAAATATTTTTTTACTCAAATTTATATATTTTAGTTTTTTAAAAAAACTACATGACAAATATTTTAATTAGGTATATTCATTAATGGCAGAGAGGTAATCAACCATAATGACGAATGAAAGCATTGTTGACTTTTGTTTTAATATAAAAGATGTATAAAACAATATATATTACCAGTGTTCAATTGCAATTAGGTAAAAAAATTATATGTATTTTCTTTTGACTACAATTCTATAAAGAAATAAATTGAAAGAATAAGTTATGTTCTTTTGACCAGGAAAGATACCATTTACGTATATTTGTATTATCGTATATAATCAATCTAAGTAAACACTGCCAAAAAAATTAGAATAGTGTATAAAAATGGCTATCACCACAAAAACTCCACTGGTATTTATTTTCAGTGTCATTTTCATCATATCTTATGTTACTTGTCAAACGACCACTGCTAGTGCCCCAGGACCGGCGTACACAACAGGTAAACTATACAAGCCATTTAGTAATTTTGAGCCAAACTTACAGATTTAATTTTGTATGAATTGGTGTATTCTTATTACACAGTTTTTATTGTTATGAACATGATTTTTCTACTGATTTGTATTAATAAATAGGTCATGAAATTGCGAAGAATGGGTATTGCTTCAAAACAATAGCGTGTTTTTCCTCGGAGCGCCTAGGTTGCACTGTGGCTTGTCAAGAAGCCCAATATGCTTCTGGCATATGTATTCTTAGAGGACTATGTTGTTGTTATAATCCAAAGTGAAACAATCTAACCAAATATAATTGTATCTGCCTGAGAAATAACATCAACATTTTTCATATGTTCTCAATATATCATCAACATTTTTCATAACTCTATGAAAAGAAACTAAACGCCCTTGGTTCAAAGACATGTTAGTTTGTTTACATTTTCTGAAATTTATTTGTAATACATCAAAAATAGAACATTAAGGATTTATACTAGATGTCAAAAGGTGCATCATTTTTTCAAGAATACTCTTTCAAATGAAAAACCTGCAACATCAATTCAATAAATGTTGTGTAAATAGGTGACTTACAAATAGACTCATAAACCATTTTTAAAGGGTTTATAAGTTGCTTTATAAAAATATTCTACCGAATTTTATCAACCATTTTTAAAAGGTTTATTAAGTTATTTATACATATTACTTCTACGAAAGATTTTTGCAATTATGCATTTTAAAAAGGTTTTCTATAGCCAAATCAATAAAAACTATCGTTTTATAAAGTTACTTATTAACCAAATAAACCTTATTAGAATCTTCACTATTGAAAACATATTTAAATCTTCTAAACCTTACTAAACCTTCATAACTTTTCTTATCTTAGTAAAAAATTTCTAACATTGTTGTGTGGTTAATTAAGTGACTTCGGTCCAAGGGTCAAGTAGCAGAATAGGAAACGCCACAAATTAAGTTAACACAGACTCTGCATTTCGTAATCCTAGAGAGCTTTTCTTGTTTGAAGACCCTTTCTTAAGAATATTGGGCGCTAATGTTTTCTGAGAAGATTTGTTGTTCCCTTGGTTTGTGTTTGTCGCATCTAGTGATTTAATTAATGAATGATGTTTCTTGCTGGCGTTGTGAAGACCTGAAGCTGCTTTAGCTTCCATATTTTATAGCCAAGTAAAGCACATATGCATGAGCGGAGAAGTTTACTTGCTCTCCTGTACTTCTGGTGCAAATCCTAATTAAGCCATACAGAAAAAAGGGAGATTAATATCAGTGGGTGGGGAAGGGAACATAACAGTAAATATTAACATAAACGTTTGTGTTCCCTCAAATTTTTCAGTGGCTCTGTTAGACACTGATGACTGACCTCAAATTCTATTAAAAGAACTAAGAAACACTAACCAAAAACCATTGATAAGAGAAGGGTGATGCTAACCAGGGCAAGGTTAAAATCGATGAGATAGCCTTTGTTGGTCTTCCTAGAGAAGAAAAAGATTCCTGGCTTAAAATTCCTATGAACAATACCCTTCAAGATTGCAGAAGAGAAAAATAGAATTGGTTACTTGTGTGATTGAAATATGAATGTTAAAAATAATTCAGTCCTAAATCTGCATAACCTGCTTATGCAGACTTGATATATAGAGCTTTGAACATGAAGTAGTCGTACCATTGTAGCTGATACACGTCAAAGATATGGTTTGATATAATTGGTTTAATTTGGTGTATTTTGACTTTTTAATACATGTATTTATAGAAATACTCGAAGATTTAAGGTTTAGAGCGAAAGAAATCTCAAAAATTTTAGCGAGGAAAAGTAAGATATTTTTCATATCTTGATTTAGAATTTAAAAACGGAATATGCATAGAATTTTGGATGTTAGTGTTAATGATAACTTAAGTGATTCATTTAGTTTAGAAAAACCAAAATGCCAAAGATCTCGGATTGTTTGGGGATTGCAGAACCTTTAATTTAATTTCGTAATTTAAAGTTTAAGCTATACGTTTTTAAGATACCATAACTGGATTAAACATAGGATGAGGATTAGGGATGTTAAGATTTTTATTAATACACGATTCTATAACATTAGGGATTTTCAGAGTTTTATTTACTCTACGATGAAAGGCCAAGATTATTTTTTATGAAAAATCGATTAAAAGGTTTATGAGGTTAACAACCAAGATTTGTAGTTAAACTCGTTTCAGTGATTAATGGCCAAGATTAAAACCTCATACCCGCGTGTTTATCCGTTTGTTAATTTGGATCAATCTGATTGCTTACATGTTTTAAAAAATTGATTATGCCCTTCATGAGTAATTTTCCATACCACATTCGAGAACAGTACCATGGGAGTTACACGATATCTATCCCAGTCCTGACACAGAATCTCCGTCATGATGAGAACATCATAGTTGCATTTTATCCAAACTTGGTGGCGGAGTCCATCTAGCACGTCGAGAAACTGTTGGAGTGGTGGGCGTTGCTCGTCTTTGAGCCTTAGTATTATTGTCCAACCATTGCGTTGTATCTACGAAGGCTTGGTTCGAGACTTCTATGGGTCCAATGGTTTTGCGATTAAATACTAGCTCATTTCAGCTTTTCTAGAGTTTCCATAAAAGACAAAATTGTTGATAACGAGCAATCAAGTTGACATTAGAATCAGCAATGTGTAGAAATAGGTACCTTAGTTTATCATCAACGGAGAGAGTTGGATCAACAAGCAACTAACATTTTCAAAAGGTTTTCTAATGCCAAATCAATAAAAAATATCGTTTTATAAAGTTACTTATAAAACGAAATAAAACCTTATTAAAATCTTAATTATTTTTCAAATATTACAAAAAATATTTATAAATCTTCTAAAATTCATTAATTTTCTAATCTTGCTAAAAAATTTCTAACAATGTTGAGTGGTTGATTTATTGACTTCGGTCCAAGAGTCAAGGAATTTATATATACATATTGCGTTTATGAAGTATAATAATTAATAAATGTAGTATATCTATATACACACACATATAGGTCATGATATATATATTTCTAGACAGCAGATATAATATTTTTTCCTTTTTAATCGAATTTATATATTTTAGTTTTTTAAAAAAGCTTAAAGAAAAATAGTTTAATTTAGTATATTCATTAATGGCAGAGGGGTAATTAATTACCATTCTGATGATAAATGAAACTATTTTTGACCTTTATATAAAAAATATATACTACCAATATAAACAATGTATAAAACAATATATATTACCAGTGTTCAATTGTAATTAGGTAAAAACACACACATTATATGTATTTTCTTTTGTCTACAATTCTATAAAGAAATAAATTGAAAGAATAAGTTATTTTCTTTTGAATATTAATCTATAAGAAAATAAATTGAAAGATTATATTAAGTTACAACTTTGACTAGGATAGATACCATTTACGTATATTCGTTTTATCATATATAATCAATCTAAGTAAAGAAGAAAACACTGGCAAAAAAATAAGAATATGGCTATCACCACAAAAACTCCAATGGTATTTGTTTTTTGTGTCATTTTCATCATATCTTATGTTAATTGTCAAACGACAACTACTAGTGCCCCAGGACCGGCATACACAACAGGTAAACTATACAAGCCGTTTAGTAATTTTGAGCCAAACTTTTTAAATGACCTATGATAGTTTCACTTGAAGATAAAACTTTCATTCCTTATTTTTCTTTATTGAAAATTATAACATTTAGTACAAAATGAGCAAAAAAATCAGACCAAAAATTCATATTTCAATTTTTACAGATTTTATTTTGTATGAACTGGTGTATTCTTATAACACATTTTTATTATTATGAACATGATTTTGTCCTTCTGAAAATGAATATCCATATTGTTGTACTGATTTGTATTAATAAATAGGTCACGGAATTTTGAAGGATGGGTATTGCTTCAGAACAACAGCGTGTTTTTCCTCGAAGAGCCTAGGTTGCATTGTGTCTTGTCAAGAAGCCAAATATGCTTCTGGCTTGTGTCTTCCTGGAGGACTATGTTGTTGTTATAATCCAAAGTGAAATAATCTAACCAAATGTAATTTTATTCTGCCTGAGAAATAGCATCAACATTTTTCATATGTTCTCAATATATCATCAAAATTTTTCATATGTTCTCAATATATCATCAACATTTTTCATAACTCTATGAAAAGAAACTAAACGCCTTTGCTTCAAATTGATCAAATAACAAGGAATCTGCCTCCAACGTACCACAATTGGCAAGAATCGTGGCTGGTTTTGTATTTGCAGGGAGCTTTTACTAATGGCTGCCATTGATTTGGACAACGTTATCTCTATCTCTGTTTGCAGCTTAGATTGTATAATAAAAAAGATATGTTAGTTCGTTTACATTTTCTGCAATTTTATTTAATTTGTCGATTATGCAAGTAATACTATATGTCAAAAGCTGCATCAGTTGTGTAAATAGGTGACTTACACATAGACTCATCAACCATTTTTAAAAGGTTTTATAAGTTGCTTCATAAAAATCTTCTACCAAATGTATATTATTTTTTGTCAAACGAATATTAATTAAAAATTCACACCCTAATTGGTCGCCCAATTTGGTGGATAAGTGTTTACAAAGGAAATATTCGAACAAAATAACCTAGAGGTCCAGACTAAACAGTCTGTTTTAGCATTACACATGCGAGAAATATTGAGAAGCGTGAAAGAAGAGAAATAAACTTGGAGCAAACCAAACTCATCTAGGAGATTGGAGAAAGCATGTCACTCATCAGGAGACTGCACCATTTGAGACTAACTTCACACAATTTGTTGCGAAAACCTGAAAATTAACTCTCTTTAAAAAGAAAGTCTTCATAGCCTTTATTACGGCTTCCATCTCCGAATGAAGGGGTGAAAGACACATGCGTTGACATTTTGCTCCATAGAGCACAATCTGACTAACACCTTGGTAACACCACCACCCAATACCTGACATGGGATCCGTTTGTTTCCATGAACCGACATCTTAGCACGTCTGTGGGAACAAGCGTAAAATTCTTTGAAACCCTGGCTCCTAAAGAGCTCGCTTTTGGCTCCTCCCATGCCAATTGTTCATTTCTAGCTAGAATTAAATTGTATGAAAGTTTAGATTGTAATCCTTTAAGAACCTCTATTATTTCTCGCTTTCCATAAGAGCTGTAAAATCCAAGTAAACCATCAGGATTTACCTGACTCATTAGTATGAGTCGGCGTTTTCCAGAATAAAAAAATCCATATCTGAAAACACTGAATTTGTTGGAAATATACCCGAATCTAAAGGTATAGATGACACCTCCCATTTTTCCGAGAATGAGACATTCAAACAAAGCATGCTTGATAGTTTCTTCTTCCTCTCCACTTCTTTGACATAACGTCTCACAATTAATCCCACAATATGCCAAAGCCTAATTAACTGCTAGACAGCCTGAAATAATTTATAAACATATTCTACCGAACATTTTGCAACTAAGCATTTTAAAAAGGTTTTTAAAGCCAAATAAATAAAAACTATAGATTTATAAAGTGACTTATAAAATCAAATAAAACCTTATTAAAATCTTACGCACTGAGAAAAATATTTATAAAATCTTCTAAACCTTATAAAACCTTCATAAATTTTCTAATTTAATACAAAATTATAACATTGTTGAGTGGTTAATTAAGTGACTCCGGTCCAAGAGTCAAGGATGAGAACAGGAAGGCACCACAAATTACGTTAACACAGACTCTCGAAAGATATATCCTTTTTAATCTATCTTCCCTCCTTTTGATATTTAGCTATCTCGATGGTTTATGTACTTGCTAAAATACGTGGGAACACAGAAGACACTTGAACATGTTGAACTGTGACGTGGATAATACATGCTTGTAGCATCCTGGAAGTTGTGGTAGTAGTGTCCTGGACATGTGGTGAGATATATGTATTTTTAATAACTATGTATAAAACGATAGATATCATATTACCATTATATGTATTTTCTTCTGACTACAATTCTAGAGAGAAATAAATTGAAATAATAAATTATTTTCTTTTGACTATAAATCTAGAAGAAATTAAATAAAATGAAAGATTATACTACGTTCCAACTTTGACCAGGAAAAGTACCATTTACGTATATTCTTATTATCATATATACTCTAAGTAAAGAAAAACTCAGTGACAAAAATAATAAGAATAATGTATCAAAAAATGGCTATCACCACAAAAACTCTAATAGCATTTGTTTTCGGTTTCATTTTCATCATACCTTATGTTAATTGTCACACAACAATTGCTAGTGCCCCAGGACCGGCATACGCAACAGGTAAACTATACCAACCATATAGTAATTTTGAGCCAAACTTTTTAAATGACCTATGTTAGTTTCACTTGGAGATAAAACTTTATATATATATATATATATAATTGATTTAATACTGTAGCAATTACAACATTTAATACAAAATGAGCAAACAAATCAAACCAAAGAATCATATTTCCATTTTTCCATTTTTACATATTTAATTATTTTTTGTATGAATTGTGTGTTCGTAGAACCCATTTTTATAACTATGAACATGATTTTGTCCTTTTGAAAATGAATATCTATATTGGTGCTGATTTTTATTATTAAAAACAGGTCATGAAACTCCGAATGGGGATTGCTACAGAATAATAACGTGTTTTTCCTCAGGGTCCATAGGTTGTGTTATTTATTGTATGGAAGCCCGTTATGCTTTCGGCCTGTGTGTTCATACTGGACTATGTTGTTGTTACTAATAATCCAAATTGAAATAATCCAACCAAATGTAATTGTATCCGCCTGAGAAATAACATCAACATTTTTTATAGGGACAATTGGAAATAAAGGAGTTCTAAAAAATTTTTTGTCCATATACACTTTTATTTTTAAATTTTCATTTTGGACAAATCTATTCCTATATCAAAATTTTGACAATTTTAAAAGGAAAAAACCACAAAACACATGTTGATAGACATGTTTAAAGAAGATATAGTGAAAATATTTTTTTGATTTGGTCACATATAAATAGGTTTTTAAATCTTCCGAAAAATGTAGAATTCGTTTTCTAAATTTTTTGTCTGTTCTAAAACCTTTAGAATACGTATTCTACGCATTATACATGTTCTGAAAAATTTAGAACAGATATTTGTTCTAAAATTTTAGAATACATGTTCTACAAAATTTGGAACTCGTATTCTGCAAATTCTCTATATTCTACAAAATTTAGAATACGTATTCTAAAGTTTGGAATACGTATTCTACGATTTACTCAATATTCTACAAAATTAGATTTCCTTAAAACTAGTAACCGAATCTACAAATAAGGAAAGTAAATCTATTTTATGTAAATCAAATATATTCTTTAACATTTTTGAATCTACTACATCCTTTTTAAATAAATACATTATATATTATAAAAACATATATATTTAAACAAAATATTTTGTATATGAAATATTCTTCAAAATATATATTATGTATGTAAAAATTAAAAATAAAGCAAATATTTATAGGTCATATTTTCAAATCAATGTAAAAAAGTGGGTTTAAATGTATCCAATGTTACAATATTAATAAACCGACTTTTAAACATTATTTAAACCATTATAAGTTATAACTTTATTTTGTAACATATAAAACATAAATTTAAAGATATATTTTTTTGTAATATATACTGTATTTATTTTAAAATAGGTGTAGTAAGTTTTATATAAATGTTTTGTCCAAAATTGTACTCTAGATAGCTTTTTTTTTTTCGATTTTTGTTCACTAATATTTAAAAAGTCATCGGCAAGGAAGAAGAGAAAAATAGGTGTTAAGAATTTTTATTTTTATTTTGATCGGCTGTATAATATATTTTTATTTTTATTTTTTAATGAAAGACTCTATATGAATAAGAGGTTTAGAATATGAAATATGATTAAAATTTATTATTTTTTTATTTCATTTTTATTTATAATTAAGGATATAATGAGTTTTTGATTATTATAAAATCTATTCCACCAATCCTAACTAGATAAGTTATAGATGGACAATAAACATCCTTTTTCTAATTTTCCCTTTTTAATATGTACTCAAATAACATCAACATTTTTCATAACCCTATGAAAAGAAACTAAACTCTCCTACTTGCAATTGATCAAATAACGAGGAATCTGCCTCCAACGTACCGCAATTGGCAAGAATCGTGGCTGGTTCTGTACTTGCAGGGAGCTTTTACTAATTGCTCCATGTTTGCAGCTTAGATTGTATAATAAAAAAAGACATGTTAGTTAGTTTACATTTTCTGCAGTTTTATTTGTATTGTCGATTATGAAAGTAATACATCAAAATAGTACATTAAGTATATATACTATATGTCAAAAGCTGCATAATGTTTTCAAGAATACTCTTTCAAACGAAAAACCTGCAACATCAGTACAATAAATGTTGTGTAAACAGATGACTTACAAGCGTGAAAAAAAAAAAAAAAACAGATGACTTACAAATAGACTCATCATCCATTTTTAAAAGGTTTTATAATATGATTTTTTCTAAAATCAATATAAAATCATCTTTTAAATTCAAATGTATTTGTATTTCGTTAGAGTATAAGAAATATTATAAAAATAATAGAAAAATAAAAATATTAAATAACTTAAATTTTAATAAATGAAATATAATATCAAAATATAATTAAATTTTATAACATGTATACATAAAATCGATGTTACTATATATATATATATATATCGATAATATATTCCAATATGACTAAATTTAATTGTATAACTGCTATATCATTTTAAGAATATTAAATATTCTCAAAGAAATAGATATAGTTAGAAGTATATATATTGAGAAAAGGAAATATGAAAGTTTTTACCAAGTAAAAAGAAATTTGAAGAGCAACAGGATTCGTAATTATATATTATATGAAGAATAAGACTACGGAAACTTTATAGTATCAAGAAGAAAATTAATTGTAATTTAAGATTCAACACTTTATATCAACTGGCTATATCACTAATATGATTTTTGGATTTCGTAATAATCTTTTCCAAAAATAATCTGGTTACCAAAAGACATGGGCGGCAGAACAAATATGAGGAAACACCAATATAAAAGCTTTAATAATTTAAACTTATCAAACAATATTTACCGGGTGCAAAACAACAAAGCCAAGCGTTTTGGATATCATCGTCCTTTTTCTCTACAAGAGTTATCAACCGGTCATGTGATTCCCATAAGATGTCCTTAGCTCGAGTTTTCCCAAACTGAAATTGAAGAGTTGTTGCTAAGGGGCAAAATTGACAAATACCAAATAATAAGTTCCATTTTTTAAAAACATTTGGGTTAACTTCGTTATACTACAAAGATTAAATGATCCCATACAATTTTTCTCCAAACTTTTCACTAAATCACTAAACTCTCTAAAACACTATTACTCTTTTCTATACATCACAAACTTATAAAACCTCATCAAAATTAACTATATTTGATAATTAAGTGTAAATCATGTTTATAACGTTCTAATCACAATTTGTATTTGCGATTAAAGGACCCGAATTTGACTGAAAACCCCAATATATATACCTTTTAGTTCATTAAGGTTTGGTTATTGGGTTTTCAAGTCAATTTCGGGTTATATAATCCAAATACAAAATGCGATTAAACGTTATGAACGAAATTTACATTTAATTATCAGATATAGTTAATTTTGATGAGGTTTTAAAAGTTTGTGATGTACTGAGAATAGTAACAATTTTTGAAGAGTTTAGGAAATAGTATGTGATACTTAAGTCTATGTAATAACGAAGTGAACCCAAAACATTTATGTGAGTGGCATTTTTGAGAAGAGCATCTCATAAATGACATTTCTCATAATTTCCTAGTTATAATACAAAATATAAAGAAAATAAATTACATATATTACTACGTACTAGTTAGCTATTTGTAACATGTCCAAGAAAAAAGTGATGAAAACAATTTAACTATAAAATACTATGTAGCTATTCGCACCGGTACAGAAAAAAATGAATAGAAATAATTTAACTATAGAGTATGTTTAGTCATAGATTAACCAAATCAATGTATAAACGAATACGTCAAAAAGATATGAACACCACAAATAAAAAAATAAAAGAAAATAATTTAAATATTTGGAAAGAGTTTCTTGTACACCATATTCTTAGGGCACCCTCAACGCTTAAGAAACTCTTTTAACTAATTCTTAAATTTAATATTTTAATTATGAAAAATGTTAAACCAATAGAAAATAGACAAGTTGACATGGGAGTTTTTTAGAAGGTGGAAAGAGTTTCTAAAACAAGAAACAATTCTTTTGCCTCTCTCTTCCTTTTGCAATTTTTTAATTATTTTAATTGTTAGATACCCTTTAAGAAACTGGCGTTAAGGATAGTCTTAGTTCTTTCTGTACATTTCATTATTTATCGGTTATTAGTATTTTCATTCCAAATAAGTTTGGCCATAATGTTTAAAATCATTTGTTTATGAAGTATAATATTGGAGAGAGAATTAGGTTTTTCTAAATATGATAATCGATAGATGCAATGTATATAAGTCTTGGTATATATTTTTATAAATTAGATATAGTAATTATACTTTTACTCGAATTTATATATTTTAGTTTTTTAAAGCTAAATGTCAAATTTTAACTTAACTAGATTTACTAAGTGCAGAGGTGTAATCAACTATTTTGATGATTAATGAAAGCAGTTTTGACATTTGCTTTATTATATAAGATGTATAAAACAATAAAAATCATATTACTAGTGTTCAAATGTAATAAGGTAAAAAAAGATTATATATATTTTCTTTTGACTACAATTCTATAAAGAAAGAAACTGAAAGAATAAGTTATTTTCTTTTGAATATAAATCTATAAGAAAATAAATTGAAAGATTATATTAAGTCATAACTTTGACCAGGAAAGATACTATTAACGTATATTCGTATTATCATATATAATCAATCTAACTAAAGAAGAACTCATTGACAAAACAAAAATAAGAATAGTGTATAAAAAATGTCTCTCACCACAAAAACGATAATGGTATTTGTTTTCGGTGTCATGTTCATCGTATCTTATGTTCATTGTCATATAACTACGGCTAGTGCCCCAGGACCGGCATACGCAACAGGTAAACTATACCAACCATTTAGTGAGCCAAACTTTTTAAATTACTTACTGTATGTTGTTTTACTTGAAGATAAAACTTTCATTCTTTGTTTCCTTTCTAATTTATATTTATTGACAATTATAACATATAATATACACAAAATGAGCAAACAAATCAGACCAAAGAATCATATTTACATATTTAATTCTGTATGACTTGGAATTGGAATTGGTGTATTCTTATAACCCTTTTTTTTTTGTTATGAACATGAATTTGTCCTTTTGAAAATGAATATCCATGTTGGTGTACTGATTTTTTATTAATAAATAGGACAAATTCCGAATGATGGGAATTGCTTCAGAACAATGGCGTGTCATTCCTCGGGGCAACTAGGTTGCGTTGTGGCTTGTCAAGAAGCCAAATATGGTTCTGGCGTGTGTTATCTTAAAGAACTATGTTGTTGTTATAATCCAAAGTGAAATAATCCAACCAAATGTAATTGTATCTGCCTGAGAATAACATCAACATTTTTCATATGTTCTCAATATAACATCAACATTTTTTATAACTCTATGAAAAGAAACTAAACGGTCTTGCTTCAAATTGATCAAATAACGAGGATTCTGCCTCCAACGTACCACTATAGGCAAGAATCGTGGCTGATTCTGTGCTTTTAGGGAGCTTTTACAAATGGCTGCCATTGATTTGGACATCTTTATCTCTATCTCTGTTTGCAGCTTAGATTCTATAATTAAAATTACAAGTTAGTTTGCTTACATTTTATGCAATTTTATTTGTATTGTCGATTATGCAAGTAAAAGTAATACATCAAAAAACATTTAAGATTTATTCTATATATGTGTCAAACGCTGCATCAGTTTTTCAAGAATACTCTTTCAAATGAAAAACCTGCAACATCAATTCATTGTATGTTGTGTAAATAGGTGACTTACAAATAGACTCATCAACCATTTTAAAAGGCTTTATAAGTTTCTTTATAAAAATATTCTACCAAATTTTATAAACCATTTCTAAAAGGTTTAGTAAGTTATTTTATAAGCATATTCTACGAAACATTTTGCAACTATGCATTTTCAAAAGGTTTATTAAGCCAAATAATTAAAAACTATCGTTTTATAAAGTTACTTAAAAAAACAGATAAAACTTTCTTCAAATCTTAATTTATTGAAAAAATATTTATAAAATAAGCGTAATAAAACCTCCATAAATTTTCTAATCTTAATTAAAAATTTCTAACATTGTTGAGTGGTTAATTAAGTGACTCCGGTCCAAGAGTCAAGGAGCAGAATAGGAAGGCACCACAAATTACGTGAACACATACACTCGAAAGATATTTTCTTTTAATCTATATTCCCTCATTTTGATATATAGCTATCTCGATGGTATATATGTTTCTGCTAAAATACGTGGGAAAACAGAAGACACTTGAACATGTTGAACTGCGACGTGGGGACACAGTTCTTTGCTGGACACAGAAGATATCTCTTGTCTCTATGGTTTGGGCTATGTGGTCTTTGCTTGACAGCACCAAGGTGCTTCCTGTTTTCTTGAGCTGAGAATGAAGTTTGGGTTAAAGTGACAAAGGTAAAGTGTCTAGGAAGGTGTTCATCTCACTTCTCTAGTTTGGGAGGAGCTAGTAAAGCCTTAGGACTGTGATTAGCGTTTCTCTGTGCTAGCCGACTACGCGAATGTACTTGGTAGAGTTGAGTAAGCTTGTCGAGTGTCCAATAGGTTGGTGTAGTTCTGTTTAAGTTGTAAACTTTTGTTGATGAGGAATAACCATGATTAGGTGATTTGGAGGACGGTATATAACGTTGGTTCTGAAAACTCTTTCGAGTTTATCACTTGTCCACTCGGGCTGCGAGTGAAAAAGCTTCCTCTGCTAAGAGAATCGTTTCCCATCTCTATGGTGGTCTTCGCCAGAGTTATTTTTCTTGATCTTTTATATTTTTCTGTTATCAGGATCTTATCGCTTCATCTTAACGTTGTTAACTAAATTGTTTAATGTCTCTATCAAAATGAATTGTGTGTTGTGTTTACTTTCATGTTTTTATCTTTTTTTGGCATGAAACTAAGCTATAGGTCTTGTTTCTGTAAAACCTAAACATTTAATTTTTAATGATATTCACATAATTATAAATTAAAAAACTGCGACGTAGTAGTGTATTGAACATGTGGTGAGATATATGTATTTTCAATAACTATGTATAAAACAGTAAATATCATATTACCAGTGTTCAAATGTAATTAAATAAAAAAAAATATGTATTTTCTTTTGACTACAACTCTTTAAATTTAGAAATAAATTGAAAGAATAATTTATTTTCTTTTGACTTTTAATCTAGAAGAAAATAAATTGAAAGATTATAATATGTTACAACTTTGACCAAAGTACCATTTACGTATATTCTTATTATCGTATATAATCAAATCTAAATCTCATTGACAAAAATGATAAGAATAGTGTATGAAAAATGGCTATCACCACAAAACCTCTAATGGCATTTTTTCAGTGTTATTTTCATCATTTCTTATGTTAATTGTCACACAAAAACTGCTAGTGCCCCAGGACCGGCATACGCAACAGGTAAACTATACCAACCATTTAATAATTTTGAGCCAAACTTTTTAAATGACCTATGTTATTTTCACTTGTAAAAACTTTCATTCTTTGTTTCTTTTCTTATTTATCTTTATTGACAATTATAATATTTAATTCAAATTGAGCAAATAAATCAGACCAAAGAACCATATTTCCACTTTTACATATTTGATTTTGTATGAATTGGTGTAATTCTTATAACCCATTTTTTTTTTACTATGAACTTGATTTTGTCTTTCTGAAAATGAATATCCATATTGGTGTACTGGTGACCGATTTAGGTCTACATCGCGTTGTTTCTTGCTCGACCGATTTAGGTCTTACTGTTTCAGGACAGGAATACATAATCCAAAAAAACTCATTTCACACTCATTTTTTCCAGGAGAGGAAGACCTAAATCGGAGATCGTAGATAATAAGCTTCCTCGGTATTCGTGTATGGGAGCTATCAAAGCGACGATTCAAACTTACCAAGAGATTTACTCAACTCTTCACTTAATAATGTATATTTGTAGCATAACCTTAAATGTTGTTGTGGAGTGTTTATCAGATCGATAAAATGGTCAGGCCGGTTCAAGTTATTTCAATGACTATATTTGTTAATGGAACTACGCGAAAGACCCGTATACATTTGAAGTCAGAGCGTTCTCATTCCTGTTACGTCCACTTCAATCCATAGAAGCTTATATCTTTCGAGTAAGATCCCATCATTTGATCATGTATCATCATCATATTCTAATTTTTCTGAATCTGCATAACCTGGTTTAGGCCATACTTTTAAAGGTGACAAACACTACGAGATATTTTTTTGTATGATGGATATGAGTGTTTATTGGCCACACTGATCCTTAAGGAATTACTAGAGGACCACCAAACAATAACGTCACCTCAGTAAATATCGTGTTTGGAGTCAGCTGAAAGTTATCTCAGCCCCAAAACGCCAAATAATATAGCGGTCAGCACTGGTTTCGTCACACTGTCACAGTCAAGTCGAAACCAGTGGTAGCGATTTAGTGATTAATCGTTGTCTTTATCTAGATATTTAGGAACTAACAAAGTGTAACACCCCGTAGTAATTGATAGCTCTAGGAAAATTGTGTTAGTTTATAATTGAGTTTGGTCTAATATCATTTAATCATTAGTTAAATATGTATGTGTATCAAAAGGTGTTTGTTAAGAGTCGTGACTCTAGAATAGGCAGTTATGTCTCAATTGTTAAAAGTCACAATGTATAGTTAAGTATTATAAAAACTATGTAAGTGTACTTGTGATTTCTTAATAAAATCAAGTCGTCAATTACTACGTTGTTTTTTCTTCTTTTCTTTTCTCTTCATGAAACTGTTTTTTCTTCAGTTGTTATCTTCTCTTTCAATAAGTGAAACATTTGTGGTGTTACTTAAAGGAGAAGTAATAGCGATTAACAAATTGAAGTTCAACTCCATTCGCATAAGAAGCATAATTTCATACATCACGGCCTCAATAGCTTTCACAATAAGTTCACTTTCTATTAAGTTATATGGGCTTCCAACTCAAAATAAATTGACAATAAGTGGATTAGCCCATGTACTTTATATACTAGTCAACATCCCTTCTAACTTTCGATGTGGGATGTTAATTCCTAATATGCCCCTTCGAAATGATGGCTTCTTTGGCCATTGATCTCGATAGGTTTGAGTTTGGATCGATGACATTCGGGTATGGTCGATGATTGCACCAAATTTGGGTTGGATCGGGTTGCACTGTGTGGATCGGAACTCTGATACCATATTAAGTTATATGGACTTTCAACTCAAAATCAATTGGCAATGAATGGATTGACCTAAATCCCTTTTATACAGGATCCCTTTTAACTTCCGATATGAGATATTAATCCCTAATACTTTCTTGTTTTGCTTCTACAAATCCAAACAATCCTCCAACGTTTCTAATCTCGTAATTTAACAATACTGTAGCATCTTCTTCGCCTGCAAACACTGCTAAAAGAACGCTCTCGACCTATGTCTACTCTCTCGTTTCTAGCCCTTTGTAGCAGTTTGATCACAAGAAATCCGTAGTAAAAACATATATTTTCTGTTTCGTATTTATTTTGTAAATATCACACCATTTTTCAAACTAAAGTGTTTTTTGTTCTTGTAGGAAAATTTACTCAAATTGAATATCAAGAAGGTCAAGAACATACAAAGTTTCAAACCGAGATGATCCATTTCAGAGCTTGGAGATGATCAAGTCCATTCAAGGTTTAGGCATTGATCTCCTTTTCAGACACGAGATCGATCAAACTCTTCACATGATTTACAAAGATTGCACCCATTTCTATGGTCGTGATCTCCGCGAGGTCACACTTTGCTTTCGATTTCTGAGACAAGAATGTCACAATGTTCAAGAAAGTAAGTGATATAAAACGTACACACACACATATGTACTTAACTAAAATGCTCATGTGATGTATGCGTATTTCAAGTCATGATGCTTATAAAAAAATTAGGTACTTTCGAAAACATCCTTGACAAGAAGGGTGGAGTTGAAGACGACCCAAAAAATGACTTGAAGGTTCTAATAGAATTGTGTGAAGCTTCCGAGCTCCGTCTAGAAGGCGAAGAAATACTTGATGGAGTGAGACAATTTACATTTAATCGCCTTAATGAACTTTGCTCAGGTCAAAAAAAGTCATCTAGAGCGAGATATAATGAGTTCTTCGGCACAGCCTCACCATAAAACCTTAAGAAGATTAACGTCTAAAAGGTTCATAAGCATGATCAAAATTTCGGGTCAAGAAGATAAAGAGTGGTTACAATCTCTATTACGAGTGGCTGAGATCGAATCCATTATGTTTTAGTCCCTGATTCAAGAAGAAATAATGTCTCAAATATTCAAGTAAAATCAATAGACGCCCTGAAGATCGATGTTGGTTAACTTTATGTCATATATATGTGAATTTGATGTAAGACCTTTTATTAGTTTCTGATTTTTTAGTGGAGAGAGCTTGGTTTAGAAAAAAAGCCGAAGAAGGTAAGAAATCAGCCATTAAAGTGGTACACATGGTCCATGGAAATTCTTCAAGATCCAACCTTAACCGAACAAAGGCTTGGTCTTACCAAACCAATGTTGCTTGTTTACTAAGATGTTGATAACCGACAAAGACGGAAATACAAAAAAATACGAAAAAGTCTTTAAAATCATTTAAATTTTCTTCATTTTTTTTTATTAAGTAGATTCATTAAAAGCAGAGGAATAATCAACCATTTTTATGATGAATGGAAGTACTTTTGATTATTACTTTAATATATAAGATGTATAAAACAATAAATAACATATTACCAGTGTTCAACTGTAATTAGGTTTAAAAATAATAATAATATCTATTTCCTTTTGACTACAATTCTATAAAGAAATAAATTGAAAGAACAAGTTATTTTCGTTTGACTATAAATCTATAAGAAAATAAATTGAAAGATTATATTAAGTTACAAGTTTGACCAGAAAAATTACCATTTACTTATATTCGTATTATCATATATATTCAATCTAAGTAAAGAAAAACTCATTGACAAGTATAATAAGAATAGTGTATAAAAAATGGCTATCACCACAAAAACTCTAATGGCATTTATTTTCGGTGTCATTTTCATCATTTCTAGTGTTCATTGTCATAAAACAACTGCTAGTGCCCCAGGACCAGCATACACAGGTAAATTATACCAACCATTTAGTAATTTTGAGAAATGACTTATGTTGGTTTCACTTGACGATAAAACTTTCATTATTTATTTCCTTTCTTATTTATATTTGTTGACAATTATAACATTTAATACAAAATGAGCAAACAAATCAGACCAAAGAATCATATATATTTCCATTTTTATATATTTAATTTTGTATGAATTGGTGTGTTCTTATAACCCATTTTAATGATTATGAAAATTATTGTGTCCTTTTGAAAATGAATATCCATATTGGTGTACTGATTTTTATCCATGAATATAGGTATTAAAATTCCGGGGAATTGCTTCTATACAGTATTGTGTTTATCCCCAGGATACATAGGTTGTGATGTGTATTGTAAGGAAGCCCGTTATGCTCATGGCGAGTGTACTTCTAGAGGACTATGTTGTTGTTATTATAATCCAAGGTGAAAAATAATCCAACCAAATGTAATTGTATATGCCTGAGAAATAACATCAACATTTAATTTTTATATGTTCTCCATATAACATCAACAATATTTTCATAACTCTATGAAAAGATACTAAACGCTCTTGCTTTAAATCGATTCAACTCTTCACTTAATAATGTATATTTTTACCATAACCTTCAATGTTGTTGGAGTGTTTATCAGATTGGTAAACTAGTAAGGTTCAAGTTATTCCAATGACTATATTTGTTGATGGAACTACACGGAAGACTTGTTTACATTTGAAGTCGGAGCTTTCTCATTTTCACTTACACTTAAATCCATAGAAGCTTATCTCCTCGAGTAAGAATCCATCATTTGATCATAGAAGCACCCATTTCTATGGCCGTGATCTCCGTGAGGTCGCACTTTGCTTTCGATTGCTGAGACAAGAAGGTCACTATGTTCAAGAAAGTATCTTATTATATAAAACGTACACACACATATGTACTTAACGAAAATTGCTCATATGTATTGAGATATATGGATTGCCGGTTCACTTTGGATTATTGATTGGTTAAGTAATTGTTGGTTAAATGTAATTTGAATGAGATATGTAAGCTGAAACGATATACATTTGACCAACAATTACTTAACCAATCAATAAACCAAAGTAAACCGGCAATCCATATATCTCAATAATATGATATATGCGTATTTCAAGTCATGATGCTTATAAAAAAATGAGGACATTTTTATAAATACTCTAAATTTTATAAAAAAATAAAATTAAACTCAACTTTACAATAATTTGAAAACTACATTTCTATTGAAAATTGATCATAATGCCTTTTTAATTATTTAGGCATTTTTTATTTAAAATAATATATACTAAATTTGTCATTAAATTTAAAATTATTAAATTTAAAAATTTTAGATATAATTCATAATTAATTTTTTAATAGTGAAAAATAAGAAAAATTATATAATATATTTAGAGTAAATGAAATTTAAAATAAATAAAAATATAAAAAATTATTGTTGATAATATAATTTAGATTTATAATTTCTTCAAAAACAAATTATATTATAATAATTTATAATAAATAAAATAATGATTTATATTTTATTTTTTTGGTAGACTTATTTTATTCTATCTTTTTTTATTAATAAGGTTGTTTTTTTGAACTATCGACTTATTTTTCACTACATTGATTTAAATTTCAGTTTCATCGACTTATTTTAACATTGTCGATATAGGTTTTGGCTGGTTGATTTATTACATAATCGTTTTATAAATTGTTGACATATTTTTTTGTTCAATGGTAAATATTTTTTTCTCTCGGCTTGTTTATTCATAGTAGAGCTATTTAATATATGTTGATTTATTAATAAGGTCGATTTTTAAACCATCGGGTTATATTCATTTTTGTAGACTAAAATTATTTTCAAACGACTTATTTTAAAATAGTCAACTTATATTTTGCTTAATTATTTTTTTTACATAGTCGACCTTTTTAAATAGTTAACATATTTTTCTTGTCTGTTGATATATTAAATTTTTTCGCCTGACTTGTTTATTCTTGGTAGATTTATTTTATTTTACATAGACTTATTTTTGAAGAAGGTAAGAAATCAGGCATTAAAGTGGTACACATGGTCCATGGAAATTCTTCAAGATCAAACTTTAACCAAACAAAGGCTTGATCTTACCAAACCAACATGGGTTGTTTACCAAGATATGGATCATACAGAAAAAAGTATGAAAAAAATATTTCAAAACATTTATATTTTTTTCATTTCTTTTAATTAAGTAGATTCATTAAAGGTAAATGAGTAATCAACTGATGAATAGAAGCACTTTTGAGTATTGCTTTAATATATAAAATGTATGAAACAATTAATATCATATTACTAGTGTTCAAATGTAGTTAGGTAACAAATATATAATATGTATTTCCTTTTGACTACAATTCTATAAAGAAATAAATTGAAAGAACAAGTTATTTTCTTTTGACTATAAATCTTTAAGAAAATAAATTAAAAGATTATATTAAGTTACAAATTTGACTAGGAAAAATACCATTTACTACGTATATTCGTATTATCATATATAATCAATCTAAGTAAAGAACAATTCATTGACAAATATAACAATTCGTATTTTCATCATAGGTTATGTTCATTGTCATACAACAACTGCTAGTGCCTCAGGACCGGCATACACAACAGGTAAACTATATTAACCATTTAGTAATTTTGAGAAATGACCTATGCTAGTTTCATATGAAGATAAAACTTTCATTATTTGTTTCCTTTCCTATTAATATTCATTGACAGTTATAACATTTAATACAAGATAAGCAAACAAATCAGACCAAAGAATCATATTTCCATTTTTACATATTTAATTTCGTATGGATTGGTGTGTTCTTATAACCATTTTTATAGTTATGAACATGATTTTGTCCTTTTGAAAATGAATATCCATATTGGTGTACTGATTTTTATTAATAAAAAATATGTCATGAAATTCAGAATGGTGCCAATTGCTTCAGAATAAGATTGTGTTTATCGCCAGGGTACATAGGTTGTGATGTGTATTGTAAGGAAGCCCGTTATGCTTATGGCGTGTGTATTCCTAGTCCTGAAGGACTATGTTGTTGTTACTATAATCCAAGGTGAAATAATCCAACCAAATGTAATTGTATATGCCCAAGAATTATGATACGGGATATTGCTTGTTTTCAATTTCCCAAGTGTACTCATGTCATTGTAGTACTTGAGATGTCAATCCATAAGGGGTTAAGATTGAAGCACCAAGAATGCAAGAAACTTCTTAATCTAGAGCAAAACATATTTTTGGTTTTTAACAAAAAGGAAATACAAAGCTAAACTATAAACTAAATGTAAGAAAGAAGACAAGACAAGAAAGAAAATAAAATACAAGACATTAGACATAATACACAAAACAAAGGTGTTGGATCATGAGCTAAGTTATTAATGAGATGATTAACAATCAAACAATGAATCATTTGGAAGCATTAAACACTATCCTAGAACATGGAACACGAATACTAGATTAACCCACTCTCGTGGCGTTAACCACTTCATCGATTACCAAATTTAGCTAAACTTTCGTTTGCAAATTTGGTACCAACAAGCATTATAATCAAGTCCATTAAGTTCACTAATCACCCTAACATCAGCTTTCGTTGGCTAGGGAAGAGAAGCTCACAAAAGGCTCGGTTCAAGCAATTCATCCAACACCTTTCGGGTGTGAAATGCCTAAGTTCAAGAATCGAATGACCAAACCTAGTCTAGCACTAACACCGCTTACTCGAATCTCATCCCTAAAGCATGGGATGAGACCAAAAATCTATCTAATCTAAGGTGTAGTTCTAATTCGGTTTGTCATGCCAAACTAGAACTACCTAATCTAGGTGCAGTACTAGACTTCAGTCTATCATGTCAAGTCTAGCATTAAGTATCAACCTAAGTGAAGGACTCATCCAAGATCATCCTAAATCATCATCATCTAATAATCAAGACAGTTGACTAATGACGCCTAGACATTCAATGCATGATTGTTCTTATGACAAGGAACACTAATCATTGTACGAACCATCTAAAGTCAGCATCCACCGATCACTTAAATGATCCATAATTCAGCACAAGTCCATATTACTCAACAATTCATCCTAAAGTCAGCATCCACTGATAACTTAGAATGAAACGCATGCATGAAAGTTTTCTAGACATTTCATCGAACACCTTCCGGGCGAGAAATGTCCTAAGTTCTATAAATGAGTTGTCAATTCAATCCTAGGATTAAAACTCTTCCTAACATGAGAACATATGTTTATCTAAGCCTAGACATCAACAATCAGCCATCAAACCATCACAATCAAACCAAAACACAATCCAACAAAAATCAAGAACATAAGGGAAAAACACATAAAAATGAAGAAATTAACATAATATAAACATGGGTTGAAGAAATCTTCTCTATTATGGCATATGGATGTTGAAAAATCCAAAAATCTCTCAAAAGAGGGTTTGAGACGAGCCCCAATTGTTAGAAGAAGAAGACTTAGGTTTTATTACAACATAAGAAGAGTATTTATAGAAAAATGTATTAAAGAGTGTTTTTGGTCCGGATTTCCATTTTATCGGTCCTCTTTTATCGGCCATATGACCGATAGAAACGTCAACAGAGAGCTTTCATGCTCGGATGCATCCTCCTTCGCGGCAGAATTGATATGTGTCTACTAAATTGGCCGTAACTCCTTAAATACAACTCAGAATGAGTTGAAACCAGTTCCATTGGAAAGCTTACTCAATTTCCTACAACTTTGATGAAGAGCTCCAAAGCTAAATCCAAAGGGAAGGCTTCCATCCGAGTCGATCTTCCAGACACATATCCTCGATGCTTGATCTTTGATTTTATCGGTTCAGTTATATCGGTCATGTGACCGATAATTCTTCCACCTGGGACATCTCCAAGTCTTGAAACGTTCCTTTGGTTTTCTCGGTCGGTTCTATCGGTCATTTGACCGATAAAACTCATTTTTGAGCTTCTTTTTGACTTCTTCTTCGTCTTGAGTCCCCGTCATGTCATCCGTGAGTTGTTCAACCTCCTCCAACTCCAAAAGTGCCTAGAAAATACACAAAACAACACACGATATGCATATATACATCCTAGGACTCTAAAATGCAATGAGACTCAATTGGACCCTAAATCCATGAAAACATCTAAAAAACTATACAAAGTTAGATTGAAACATATGAAAACAAAGTTTTAAAACATGTAAAATATAGTGTTATCAAATTAACATGAACATTTAATTTTATATGTTCTCAATATAACGTCAACAACTTTTTCATAACTCTGAAAAGAAACTGCACGCTCTTGCTTTAAATTATATCAACTTTTTACTTAATAATGTCTATTTGTACGGTTGTACCATAGCCTTAAATGTTGTTGGAGTGTTTATCAGATTGGTAAACTGGTAAGGTTCATGTTATTTCAATGGCTATATTTGTTGATGGAACTACACGGAAGACTCGTTTACATTTGAAGTCAGAGCTTTCTCATTTTCACTTCCACTTCAATCCATAGAAGCTTATCTCCCTTGAGTAAGATTCCATCTAGGCCTAAGCATAATACTCGAACCCGAGGACTTGAACCCGAACCCTGAACCTGAATCCGAATTTGAACGGGTACCCGAACATACCTGAAATATAAGTATATACTAATAATATATCAGTAATATTTATACTTGTAATAACTCAAATACCAAAAATATTTCGGTTTTTGTGTATTTTTGGATATTGTAGTTACTTTTGGGTAGATTATGGTTAAATATTTGGTTTTTACTCTACCTGAACCCGACCCAAAAATATTAAATACCCAAATGGGTTTAAGAGGCCTAAACCCGAAAAACCCAAAAAAACTTGAACTGAATTCGATCGAGTACCCAAACATCTAGGCCTAATTCCATCATTTAATCATAGAACACCCATTTCTATGGCCGTGATCTCCGTGAAGTCGCACTTTGCTTTCGATACCTGAGACAAGAAGGTCACTATGTTCAAGAAATTATGTGATATAAGTCTATAACCCGTACGCACACATATGTACTTAAAGAAATTGCTCATGTGATATATGCGTATTTCAAGTCATGAAGCTTATAAAAAATTTAGATATTTTTGAAAACATCCTTGACAAGAAGGGTGGAGTTGAAGACGACCCAAAAAATGATGTGAAGGTTCTAATAGAGTTGTATGAAGCTTCTGAGCTCCGTATAGAAGGTGAAGAAACACTTGATGGAGTGAGAAAATTTACATTTAATCGCCTTAATGAACTTTGCTCAGGTCGAAAAAGTCATCAAGAGCGAGATATAATGAGCTCTTCGGCGCAGCTTCACCATAAAACCTTAAGAAAACTAACTTCTAATTAAAAGGTTCTGGGTCAAGAAGATAAAGAGTAGCGGAGATCGATTCCATTATGTTCAAGTCCCTGATTCAAGAAGAAATGTCTTAACTATTCAAGTAAAACCAAGACACACCCCGAAGATCGATGTTAATTTAACTTTATGTCATATATATGTGAATTCGATGTAAGAACTTTTATTGGTTTCTGATTTTTTAAAAGGTGGAGGGAGCTAGGTTAAGAAAAAGAGCTGAAGAAGGTAAGAAATTAGCCATTAAAGTGGTACACATGGTCCATGGAAATTCTTCAAGATCCAACCTTAACCAAACAAAGGTTTGATCTTACCAAACCAACATCGCTTGTTTACGTTATAGATGACATTTTTAATGTTTATGGAGAGCTAGAAGAACTAATCAATCATCTTCACACAAGTTGCTGAGAGGTACATATAAATTACTCTATACGTTATGTTGATTCACATGATTTATTATTTTAACTATGTCAATGATAATGAATATATATAAATATGATGTCTTTTTTCTCAGTGGGCAAGTTTGTGTAAAGCATCCTTAATAGAAGAAAAGTGTTACTTACCAAATACTAAAAGAGTATATGAAGAATGGGGTTGTGAGTTCATTTAGTGAGATGCTCCATGTCTACTTCTTGTTGGGCGAAGAACTCACGAGAGAGAAAGTCGAACTAATTGAAAGCAACCCGAGAATTCTCAGGCTCTGGGATGATTTCGGTAGTGCCAACTGCCAATGTTATATCGAACAAAATCTTGTCTTTAAAGAATAAATATGTAGGCAAAAAGAAGAATGGTGTTGAATCAACATCAGTCCCCAAACATCCTTAGCCAATTCCAAACATCTCGAGTTTTCGTAAAACTGAGTTCGACACTATTCTTTCTTTTCCCACATACTTATTTTTTAAAGAGAGACAAATTTTTGGGAATGAATGCTTTTTAAGATTTTAGGGCTTCATCAAGAGCGTGGAAGATGAGATTGTGTTGCTCCAAGGGATGATAGACTTTAGGAGCGATACTGTACTCTTATACTGTCTGCATCTTAAGAAGCTTTAGGGTTTCCCTTTTATAACATTGTGAAGAAGATGAAGGGATGTATTTGTGAAAGGCTTTAAAACAGATTGACATTTGGGCCTGTCTTCACTCGTGGGCTTCTGAATTTGTTCTGGTGAGAGGCCTAGTGTCTGTCTCTGCTTTCGAAATGTCTGCTTCTTAAGATCATTCTCAAAAGCTTGTCTCAGGATTGCAAGAACAGTTCCTTTAATGTACAGCTACGATGATGATCAACTACTTCCTAGTCTCGACAAATATCTCAAGTCTCTAATGTAAAAAAATGTTCTCTTTGACGCCCTGGAAATAAGCAGTCTGAAACTCTGTATATAGCAGAAGATCCTGGATGGAACTTTTTACCGTAAACAAATAAGACTACAAGACCTTTGCTCTGAGCAGATAAGTCCTTAAAGGTCAACGACTTATGATGGTACAAAGGATAAAAGATTTACCTAAGTTTACATACCGGAATGCAAAACATACACTAAAAACTACTTGGCGAGCTATGGACGGACTATCTCTAATGCTTGCTACCTGGAGGTTACTCGCGTTTGCCCTCTTCAGCGTCGTCTGGAAGCCCAAATAGAAGTTCATTCCTTTCAACATCCTCTGTACTCTTAATTCCGCTACCCGTCAATGAAATACCTTCCTCTTCAAACTCGTCCCCTGTTTCCGCTAAGTATGAGTACCTGCAAGGTTTAAACCAATTAGAGGTTCGCTGAGTGCAAAATGATATTCTCTCGGTGAAGACCAAATAAGAGTCTTGAATCTTGACATCTTTGGTAGTTGACCCATTAGGACCATCGAAGTGCAAAACATTTTGAGTGAAAATGTCAATGGAAAGTATTAGAACCTTGTAGGATTATTAGATGGAGCCCAAAGGATGCATATGACTGCTAACAGACCATAAGAGAGTACATTCCAAAAAGCTGGAATGATCCACGCCATTCGCCAGAGTTCGATTAGAGGGTCAGTTCCGTTGAAGTATAGCTGATACAGAGACAGAGAAGAATGTGATTCCAGTTACACTCCTTAGACTTGGGGTTTCAAGTGATACAGGGGAGTCAGTAACTAGAGTAGCGATTTGTTACCTCGAAACCAATCCAAGCAATAGAGAGCAGAACAGAGATAGCGAGTGCATTGGTGAAGTTCCTATAAAGCTCAAGCTTTGCCATGTTTCTCTTAATCTGCATTGAAAATTAAACAGAAAAGTAGCTAAAAAAAATTTAAGAAGAATTGGATCGTTGTAGATGGCCTAACAGCTATTGTATATGATTTTCCCTAGAATAGGGTGCATAATGAGAAGCCACAGATTGGAATCTAAACAAGATAACATGGTTAAAACCCTTTAAAGCCAAGGTGTATATACATCCTTAGGATACAATAATGTGCGAGATCATGAATATTCAATATTCGTATCTGCTAATGATGAATAAAGAAATCAATTTGATACAAGTGTTGTATCTTACCTGAAGTTTCTCAAGGGTTCTTGCTAATGATGAGAAAATCCACAGAATAAAGCAAGCATCCAGCAGTGCCACAGGAATCACCAAAAATATCATTGTCTTTCCTGAAAAGTCATTGATGTTTCCCAAATGCTCAACCAACTCAAGAGCCTCTGTTGCGACAAAATATATGAGTCCAAGGAGTAGTACCCTCGAGGTTATGCCACCAAGGGTAGGCTTTACTACCCCATAACCCATAGATACGACCAGAAGAAGAAGCCTGGAAAGAGTCTTTTTTATGGAAGAAAAGGTCACCGCCCACAGAGTAACGTCCATAGGCCTCATCCCAGTCGAGTTGAAATTAGCATATTCAAAGTATCGAAAAGCCATTTCACACATGCCAAGAGCAATAACCAAAGTGATATGATAGTGCAGCTGAATTATATCCTTCCAAAACTGAACAAACCGCACAAACCAAACTAGACCAAGCAAAAGATAAGCTAACGACATGAAGCCAAAAACTTTCATTAAAGGAGCCACCTTTCCCGGTAAATAACCATCAGGGTTCTTCCAAACTGTTCTTCCTCTGATTTTAGTGCCATCCAATTCCGGGTCACATATCATGAAATAAAGATAGTACATCCCAGTCTTATTTATAACCACAGTTTCAGGGGACATATTAACTTCTGTCTTATTCCCTTTAAAGAAGGTCTTGATCTGTCTTGGCCACTCAAGATCGTTAGAATCTCTGTTAATGATAACTTCCCCCAGACTACAAGATCCAGAATCAGCAAGCTCTGGCGTGCAACAAATTGCATCGGATTTGAGAAAAGCGCCCCCAATTTTGTCACGATCTTTCACCTCAAGTATTATAGCTTCCACCAGCCCAGCAGTTGACTGCATTGCATTCTGTTTGCTAGCAGATTCCTTTGTCCTCACAAAGGTGACATCGTCAAACCTGAAAACAAAACATATTGGCTAGGCAACATTAGGTAATAGTAGTCTTGCAATTTGAGCTTCCTCCTTCTCCAAGTGGAGTATTTTCAAGCTTATAATTCAGATTCACAGAGAAGTACACTCGTGATGCTCGTATGATACTAGATTGTGAAGCAACATCGAGAAATAAAGACCAATCAAACCAAGAAAATCATGTACAATCAGTACAATACCAAATGCACAAACATAGAATTATATATCACGAAGCTTGTACCGAGCATAGCTACTCAAAACCCACAATTCCAGAGATGCAGGAGTTAAAAGCTGAGTGAGAAAGAGTGAAACTGACCTGATAAAGGACTTGCCTTTAAAAGGTTTATCAGAAGAAGAAGAAGAAGTATTTAGATCTTGAAGTTTGGAAGCGTAGAGACCTTCGCTACCGCCATGGAAGAAGCGAGCATTATATTTTACAGTGAACTTTTCGTTCTTATACTCATGAATCGAGCCATTCGCAGCTCCGATCAAGCTACCGATGAGCAAAATCCCAATCGCCCAAAACCCTAACGGACGATTTCCCATCGAAATCTCCGATCAAATCCCTCAAAACTCAAAACACTTGATCCGATTTGGATCACCAGCTACAAATTGATCATTAACCAACGAGAGAGAGAAGGAACTGGGTTTAATACTGTCACAGACACCATTACTTAGAAACGAGCATAGATCATTAACTGATACGGTCATGACTCATACCAATAGTAATATGTAAAACAATATTTATATTTTATTACAATATTTATTTTTCTAACGTATTAAAATTATTACTTAATAAATAGAAAGAATTTTTTTGTCTTAAACTAAAATTTTTAGTTAATACCATAATTTTCTGTTTGGTCACTTTATTTTTGTGTTTAGGTTATCATTTTAATCAAAAGTAAACATTTTAGAAAATAAAATAAAATCACCCATAACAACATATCTTGAATATATTACAATTGAAACTTTTTGAATGAAACAATAAGTATGTACTTAATTATACGATATATTATTTAAAAAAATTAAAATCTTAACATTACTTATCTTTTAAAAATAAAATTATAAATACAATCACAATCCACAACATATATTTATCAACATTTAAAAAAAAATGTTTAAATTACTAGTTTTGTTTTGAAAATTTTTGTTTTTACATTTTTTGTTAAATTTATTTTTATTTATTATTATGAGGTACATAATTATATATATATTTTTATATAAAATTTTCTTCTAATTTAAAGTAGTCTTCCACTTTTCAAAAAATGATTTTCATCCAAAATATAATAAGTAAAGAAATTCAAAATTCGCTCATTGTGTTTTTTATGTTAGCCATTTTCTAAAAAATAGAAAAAAAATCAACCGAGGAAAACTTAATAATAAATATAAATATATATATATATATATATAAATTACGACAACTTTGTCATAATAAATAAAAATACCATTAAAATAAAAAGAATATATGTTTTAAGTAAAACTTTTACCAATGAAATTAAACCTTGAAAAATGTTTTGTTTTTTGAGAAAATATGAGATTACATATTGTTTTATTATAAATTTGAATTATGTTACGTAACTATAATCATTATCAAATATTTCATTCTTTTAATATTTATTATTCATAAATGAGAAAATCATAAGAACCAAAAAACATCGAATCTTAACGTAACCAAAATGCTGATTGAATATTAATATAAATTTCCAACCTTATAATACCACAAGGCATCGTATAATTTGAATATAAACTCGTTTATAATCATTTAAATATGCGCCCCATTTAAATAGACCAACACCCATGCTTATTCTATTTGATCACTCTCAATGCCTTGCTCGAGCATCGAACTCCTCATGCGTTACACTTACAGTGCGTTCGCCGAACAGTCAAGCTACAAGAGCAAAGGCACCCATGGTTATTCATGTACTAATCTCAAATTATTTTTTACGAACACCTAATTAACCTAGTTTTCTAATGCATCCGAAAAAAATAAATGATACAATTATTAGATATATATTCAAAGATATTATTCTAAATCTTGATATACACTCTATATAAAATGAATTTTATTTTTGCCAATAAATTTACTCTGATTTTTAAGATTTTACGTTATCATTTAACGATCAATTATAGTTATATCGGTCAAGTTTTGACATAAATATAAATATAAATATAAATATATAGATTTATTTATTTGTTTGTTTATTTATTTAAATAATATTTTGTCGATTAAATGTTAAAAAATATATATTTCGTTAAGCCAAAACAAGATTTGTTAACTTTTAATATTAATTCTTTGGCTCTTAGCATACAGTTAGGTAACCGAACAAAGATGTCTTTTTATCTATTTATTAGAAGTTTGGTTGACATAAAAATATATTAGGTTATCTAATTTCAACTACCATTTTATCGTTTAAGAACTTTTCAAAATATATAAATTCTAGAATCAATTGGTAAAGTAGCCATAGAGTAAGTGAAACATGTTGACTCAAGAAATTTGATCAAAATGATATATAGTGATATATATATATATATATATATATATAACATTGAAATTTTTCCAACAGGTTATAAAAATCGCACATAACTAAACTGATGTAGTGATATCACTGTCCGACGAGTATTGACATAAATCAATTGAAGTAAAGGATGTAAATGTATTTAAAATCAAATCCAATTTATTCCAAAAAAAATAAAAAGCCAGAATATCAGGAATTCGTGGATACTTTGTTATTGTAGTTTAAAAGTTATGATATATAGATCGGATATGTGTTTATAAATAAATATTTAAAAGATATTATAATACAAATTTATTTTATTCGAATATATGGCTAATTATA
This sequence comes from Crucihimalaya himalaica, assembly GCA_004349715.1. Classification (NCBI taxonomy): domain Eukaryota; kingdom Viridiplantae; phylum Streptophyta; class Magnoliopsida; order Brassicales; family Brassicaceae; genus Crucihimalaya; species Crucihimalaya himalaica. The sequence continues at coordinate 1,555,137 of SMJT01000026.1, read as the reverse complement.
AAAGTTTTTTAGATGATTAAGATATTTCAGATCGAAACTCATACATTCCTTAGGATGAATCTATGGCAAAATCTAGACCATGTAGTTTAATTTATTTTAGAACAGGATATTTCCAATATGTAACCTCTTAAGTCCTTATATTTTCAATAACTCATAAACAAACTCATTTTTTATCGTTACAAGATTACTTTTATCTAAATATGTGAAAGTTTTGTATAGTATCTAAACATTTGTCATCCCTCAGACAAGTCTGTAGGTTTAACAGCTGTGTTTTTGCATGTTTGGTATAAATGCAGCTTCCATTCAAAGCGTAATTCTATGTCAATGATTATGCTAGAGGATAATGATTATAAATGAAAACAATCATTTTCAAAAATTAAAGCAAAAGTTAAATAAATAACTAAAGTACTCTATATTCCCTCCAAATAAAGAAAAGAAAATTGACAAGTGACAAAATTGATTACTTTATGGACCCCATAGTTTATACAAAGTTCCAAAATTTTCCTCCTTTCTTTCCAGATTTTACACATATTTCCCGACACTTTCCACATTATCCCAAACAACCCCCAAAGAAAAAGGTAAAAGAAATTTTTTTAAAACACATTTTTTGTTCAAGTTTCAAAGAGAGAAGTTTGAGTTTTGAATCTTACACACCCCAAAAAACAAAAACAAAAAACTCATTCATCTCTTTAGTTGAATATCCATCTTGCTTTTCTCTAACTTCTCCATTATAGATCCTACAAAAAATATACAATTTTCATTAGACCCAATTAGTATTATAAAAAAAATGTATGATTCAATGGAGATTAGTCTGAGGCTTTTCTTTTTTTTTATCTGACTCATAATCTTATCTGGTGCCCGAAGCCAGCAGTTGATAATATCACGTTTAAGGCATAAATCACTCCTCACAAGATCCCAAGTTATCAATAAAATAAATAATTAAAACACGAAAACGTTTCAGGTTACAAACTATAACTCACCAGGAGGATAACAAACAGGAGGATCTTCAAAAAGAGAACGAGAGATTTGTTTATGAGCAACACCGATATCGAAGAGAACAAGTCCAGAAGAAGGATCATTCACTGCAATGCCTTTAACAGGTAACCAAAGAAAAAGCTCTTCTTGTGTCAAACCTTCTAGTCCAACAAGCCCACCATAGCTTAGATTTGCTCTAATCACACTATCAAAGTAAACTCTGTTTTCGAACCGAGCAAAACAAGGATTCTGTAGCTGAACTTCAAGCTCTCCTGTCTTCTCATCTAGACTATAACTCTCCACGTTGTCTGGAAACAAACCACCTGGTAAACCACGAGCTTCAAGGAGGTTTCGGATCGAAGTTTGTGAAGATGGTGTAATGAATTGGACAAGAAGAAGAAGAATAAGAAGCAGAGACATTTTTTTTTCTTTTTTGTTGGATGATGAGATTTGTGTTTTTGAAGGGTTTAATGTTTGGTGCTCTGTTTTTGTCAAAAGAGTGGAGATATGAGTTGTCTTTTTTAGCTTATGAGCTGGTTTGCAATGAGTTGTGATTTGTGAAAATTGTGATTATTTCAAGTAAGCATATATTTAAATAATTTTTTGTACCATGTTATGATTTAAAAAACAATCCACTTATTATTATCTATATAGTCTCACCATATGAAATAATAGTCTTTTGCCTTAAGTAAAGCCATGTTGAACTAATTGACGTTGTAACATCCGCAAATCACGGTTTGTTTCCGGGAAACATTATAATGAAATATCATTTTCTTAAAACATAAACTAATGGTTAAGTACCAATCATGGTTAAGTGTATCGCACACATTATTCATATTTCTTCTTTTCTATTCCTTATTTTTTATTTACGCTTTAAACCAATAGTAATTAAAGATTGGACAATTGGAAATAGAAGGGTTCTAAAAAAAGTTTTGTTCATATACACTTTAATTTTTAAATTGTCATTTGGAAAAAATCTATTCCTATATCAAAATTTTGACAATTTTAAGAGGAAAAGACCACAAAAACATGTTAATAGAATAAGTTTAAAGAATAATTAGTGAAAACATTTTTTTTTATTTGGTCGCATATAAATAGGTTCTTAAATCTTCCAAAAAGTGTAAAATTTGTTTTCTAAATTTTTGGTCTGTTCTAAAATATTTAGAATACGTAGAACATTGTACATGTTCTGAAAATATTATAACATATATTTGTTCTAAAATTTTAGAATACATATTCTACGAAGAATTCGTATTCTGCGAATTATCTATGTTCTACAAAATTTAGAATACGTATTTTGAAGTTTAGAATACGTATTCTACGATTTACTCAGTGTTCTACAAAATTAGATTTCTTTAAAACTAATAACCAAATCTACAAATAAGGAAAGTAAATCTATTTTAAGTAAATCGAAAATATTGTTTAACATTTTTGAATTACTACATCCTCTTTTAAATAAATACATTATATATTACAAAAACATATATATTTAAACAAAATATTTTGTTTTTTGAAATATTCTTCAAAATATATATTATGTATGTAAAAATATAAAAATAAAACAAATATATGTATGTCATATTTTCAAATTAATGTAAAAAAGTGGGTTTAAATGTATCCAACGTTGCAATATTAATTAACTGCCATTAAACACTATTTAAACTATTATAAGTTATAAATTTATTTTGTAACATAGAAAACACATATTTAAAGTTATATGTTTTTTTGTAATACATACTGTATTTATTTAAAAATAGGTGTAGTAGCTTTTATATAAACTTTTTGTCCAAAATTGTACTCTAGACAACTTTTTAAAAAAAGATTTTTGTTTTTTAATATTTAAAAAAAGCATTGGCGAGGAAGAAGAGAAAAATAGGTTTTAATAATTTTTATTTTTATTTAGATGGGTTGTATAATATATTATTATTTTTATTTTCTAAATGAAAGACTCCATATGAATAAGAGGTTTAGAATATGGAATATGATTAAAATTTAAAATTTTGTTATTTTATTTTTATTTATAATTAAGGACATTATGGGTTTTTGATTATTATAAAACCTATTCCACCAATCCTAACTAGATAAGTTATATAGATGGACAATTAGAAAAAAAAACATCCTTTTTCTAATTTTCCCATTAAAGATTACAAAAATATTACATCTATAAAACAAAATTCAGACCCACTCCAATAGTAGTAACACACTAGACTCTAGACCGAAATGAACATTTAAATGTTATTGAACACATTAGATAATCATGGAAACTGTAACCTTCGCACCAAATTTCACCACTTGATTTTGAATATTAAGATGCTATTGAATTTTCTACAAGAATATTGGTTCTTCTCTTCTTTTTGAAAGGTTTCGTTAAGTCAGTCTTCGAATTAGACGTTATTCTTTGTCTTGTCTGAAATATGGTACAAGAAACGTGGGCTGTGGGACCAAAAAAGAAAGCCAAACGGAACCGAAAATGAAACAGTTTCTATATTGCAATATGAACTACAAAAAATACATACAAAAATATTTAAAACTATTTTTATTTCTAAGTTCCAACTAAAGTTTTTAATATTTGGGAGTTGAAATGATCTGACACTACATATGAATGTGTCTGTTAATTTCATTGGCTTTCCGTTTTCACAAAATGGCATGGAATTTAAATTAAATCATAACATATACATGCAGTACTCTTTTTCTAATAATTTAATTACAATTTTTGTATGCATGTCTTTGTGATTTTTTCTCTCCATCGAAAAATATTTAATCATCCAAACTCAAAAAAATACAAAATCAAATATCATTATAACCATAACTCATTGATCTATTGATGATCAAGTGGTCTCTTCAGACAATCACTGAAATTGCAACAAAAGAATGGCGAGATATATATGCTTCTCAACAAACTCATTATAACTTCAAAACATATTTCGGAGCTGCACTACATTTCATTATCCATTAGTTTTGATCACTTCACTTTTGTTTACTGGGTGGATGGATCATGGAGGTGTGATGATAGTAATAAATTTTGACAATGAGATGCTTGGTGAGACGTAATAGATTTTGCATCCATTTTTTTATGAATTCAACGGATTTATTTCCGATGATACCATTCCAGATTTTGTATACAAAAAAAGAAAAACATGTATACAAAATCTGTATACATGTATGCATAATTTTTATTTATAAGCATTTCAGTATCGTTTTGGGTAGCTGTGGATTTTTGTCTTGTCAATAAAAAGAAAGTGTTAAAAAAAAATATTTGGTCAACAGTGTGTTAAAAGTAAAATATCTTCATTTCCACAAGTTTTTACAAAAATAAATGTACATTAACGAAACTGTGAATTAGGTTTGACAATCACACGTGGGCCTGTAATGGACCAACGACAATTTCAATAAGGAGAAAGAAGAAGAAGCCCATATTATACAAGGTGTTTCTTCTTTTTTGAATAATCAACAAAGATCGTAAAACAAGGAAAAAAGGAGACGACTTTTGAAGTGGGTGCCTTGTTTTTCCTCCTTATCTTAAGGTGTGATGTTCTTGTGGAAAAATATGAGAGTACCTTTAAGAGAGAAAAGAACTCGTGAGAGATTGTAAGGGTGAAATCACTTTGATATAATGAATCTTGTGAGAGACGGTTCTCACCCGAGACGTAGCGGTTAATCCGTGAACTCGGTTATCAAACCGTGTGTTTTGTTTTCTTTACGTCACAAGCATCTAAACTCGATCTTAAACTCTACAGAAACCGTAAGAGCGCCATGAGAATAAAGAATTAATGCACATAAAACGTTTGCTTATTTGAATTGTAGAACTTCAACGCCAACCCAAAGTTCTTTATTATCTTATTAAAGTCTATAAATATCTAAATAAATAAAAAATATCCCAATTTATAAAACGTTACTCAAGGTTCTCAAGTGCTTCGTTATAAGACCATTTGATCTCATTCTACAACTTCTCAAATTATCACTTTTAGCATGAGACCTCTTTTCAATGCTATTAATCTTACGGTGTGGCCAACGCAACAACCCCATTTTTCTGCAAAGTTCTTTTTACCATAATTGCGTAAAGATTCTTTTTTTTTTTATGCTTCTTCTTGAGAAAAGTGGACAAGTTTATTTGGACTTATCTCCACTAATAGACCATGAACTAACCAAAAACACAATAACTATGTGGGCTTCACTCCAGCCCAATAGCCGCCTCTTTAACTTTCTCTTCTCTTTTGTCGGCTCTTCTTCTAGGTCGACGTTTCTTCTTCTCCTTTTTAACGCTTTGCTGCTTCTTCTTCTTCTTCTCATAGATTCCACTCTTGTTTGTGCAGGTTCAATCAAGGAATTCAACTTCAACATATAAGTACTTCCGATTTCTTAACCTTTTCGTAAAACCTACTCATGTTTTCGTAAGCACTTTTCTCTGAACAATCTCATCTTCCTTACTTCACACTTTCTGAAACATCTTCGGAAAATCTATCTCCAGCGAAGAAGCCGTTGCAAGTCGCATCAATTGCAAAGAAATCGTCGAAAGTCGCAGCAAAGCAGTTGGCGAAGAATAAAAAGCAATCTGAACCTCTGAAAATTCCAACACCCGAATCGGAATTTGAAGAGTGGAACAAAGCGAAAATGATTTAGAGAGTGTGGAGTGAGGAAGATGAGATGGTGTTGCTTCAAGGAATGATTGACTTCAGGAGAAGAGTGCTTACGATGACCTGAGTGGTTTTTTGAAATGTTACGATTTAAGAAACCAATCAGCTTTGAGGTAGGGAAAAAGAAGAATGATGTTGAATCCACTTTTAAAAAAACTAAGGAAAAAAGATGTTTGGAATTAACCAAGATGGTTTGGGGAACTGATGTTGATTCTACTATTGTGAAGGGCTTTACAAAAGTAGTTGTCAACATCATTTCCCCTAATCATTTTGACCAATTCCAAACATCTCTTGTCATGAGTTTTCTTAAAACTGGGTTCAAGACCATTCTTCTTTTTCCCCATATGCTTATTCTTTAAAGACAAGTTATTTGTTCGATAAAACTTTGGCACTACCGCAATCATCCCAGAGCCTGAGAATTCTAGCTGCAGAGTGGAACAAAGCGAAAATGATTTAGAGAGTGTGGAGTGAGGAAGATGAGATGGTGTTGCTTCAAGGAATGATTGATTTCAGAAGAAGAGTACTTACGATTACATGACTGGTTTTTTGAGAGGTTACGATTTAAGAAACCAATCAGCTTTGAGGTGGAGAAAAGGAAGAACGATGTTGAATCTACTTTTACTAAAACTCATAGATGTTTGGAATTAGCCAAGATGGTTTGGGAAACTGATGTTGATTCTACTGTTATAATAAATTATACAAATTACTAATTTAAAAAAAGGGGGATTTACTAAAACAACGCTCAAACTTTTTTTTATTACTAGAATGGTTTCAACTTTTATGTTTTAAGGGTTTTTAATACCAATTTCGTCCTCAGATTCATGTGTTAGGAAAAATGTATTTACGAGATTGCCATTAAAAAGTTAGGCCAAGTCGGAGAGAGAAAGCGGGAGTTTGAGGGGGGAAAATTCCCGCCATTGAACAAGTCTGTCACTTATGTGACGGCAGAGTTTATCATTACGACAGACATAGTGAATAGATTTAATGACAGGCACATATTTAAATGACAGAGTTATTATAGTGGTGGTAGAGTTATTAAACAAACAGAGTAAATCGTTAGATTTGTAAAACCAACTGATTTATTCGACAGAGTTAATGGTAATGGTGAAAGACTTATTACAACGGTAGAGTTGCGTGATAGAGTATTAGCTATTGATGGTAGAGTTTTAAGGCATGATATAGACTTAATAGAAATAATAGAGTTTTATGGTACAGTTGTTTATAGTGACGGTAGAGTTATTGTATATTGACAGAGTGATTCCGTAGAGTTATCTTTAGTGACAGTAGATTATTAGTAAATGGTAGAGTTAACAAATAACTCTACCATTTAGCGGCAGACTTAACGTTTACTAAAATAGCAAAATGTTGGTAGAGTTGTCGTATAGGTGGTGATAGATTAACGTAAATCTGGCAGACTTGACTATTCCTGATTTTAGGTCAACAAGTTGTGCACCCTTGCGAGATGACTAAATTGCCCTTCTAATTACAACGGTTGATGGTAGAGTT